>CM031864.1:14478438-14489988 GCA_018697195.1 Certhia americana | reverse complement strand
TTATATTATATTATATTATATTATATTATATTATATTATATTATATTGTATTTTCAGGAATTTTTTCTAGTGTTGGTGTAGATTGATTTAGAAATATATATATAATGAAGGGTAGGGATGTCTTCTTTTAATATATTACATTTCTATGACATGATATAATTTCACTCAATTGAAGCCTCAAGTGAGCAAATGATTTCTCATCAGTGTTTGTTGGGGAATAGTTATGTTTCCCATAGGTACTCTGTGAATATGGAAACACTTTGACAAATATTATCAGTTTTCGTCAATCACAAAGAATGTTTAATGCTGTTTTGGGCATTTTCTTTTCCAAAGTTTAAGACAAAGCATTTGAGCCTAAGTGGATGCTGTGGATAGAAAAAGCCATTATACTAAATTTTCACTGAAGGTGAAAGTACAAGCTTAGAACTAATTGATGTGTAACACTTTCCTTCCTGGAACGGGGTATTTTATAAATTCTATATTCAACCTAATGCCTCCATACACAAAACAGAATTTCTAGATGAAGACATCTAAGGTGGAGCAGAGCAAATTCATTTTTGTGGACAGACAGAACCTGGGGATGGAGCTGAAGACAGTTCAGAAGTATCTCTTGAAGCCATGTGTAAGTTTGTGCTAAAGCTGCCAGGAGCAACAGTCCAAATTAGAGGCTGCTCTTCTCACTGTCAAACCTCTAAGCACTTTAGCTTGGTTCTGTGGAGAAACCAACAGGAAAAGTTGTCTAGCTCTACCTGTTGTATAGAAGGTTAATTAATCTGAACTTGGTATTCCATCCTTATTGTGTATCTTCTTGGAAAGCAAGGGTATCTATGAATAGCAAGCAGATGAGGAAGGTGGATTAATGTGGAAGACATAACTTCACTGCCCATTCATAAGTACAGTTAAGAGAATTTTCTTTCTCAGCAGGTATTAGATTGTAAAAAAGAAAATTAAAATAGAATTTCAGGTAGATAAATCTAGTATTAAATATGACCCAAGTGGGGGGAAATTATGAAAACTTTGAATTAATATTTTTCTAATGAATTTATAGATTTCTTTCCAAAAGTAATACCTTTTCAAGACTGACCTGCATTTAAGATGAGAAGTACCTGATATCTAACCTATCTGCTAAGAAACATCAATTTAGTCTCCAGTTGTTTCAAGCTGAATAGACAGGCTGATTCTAAACCTTTTGTTTGGCAGAAGCTGCAATTTCACATTGACCTGAATGAGTGATTCTGTCATCTTTACCTCTTCTATTTGCATAGTATCAAAAATAAAAAAACAATAAAAATTACTCTCATAGACTGCTCACCATTAAAGAGAGCGAAGATCCCCCCTTGTAGAAATTTTTGTGTCAGAAAAGAGTTTTATCTACTAAGTGTCTCTCATGTATTATTTGTCTTTTTTTTCTTTTATTTTTCAGTCTGTTTCCTCTTACTTCCCACGTCCAGGTCTTGATTTGTTAAGAAGGATTTGTTTTAAATCCTTAAGACTTGTCTGGGTAAAATTTTCTCCAGAATGTGTGGAGTGAATTTTTTATATCTGCCCTTACATTATGACAAGATTTTAATTTTGTGGATTAAGGACAAAAAACCCCAAACCACAGCTTAACCCTGTCTTCTGTGGAATTGCTTTGGTAGGAAACCTCAGGTTCAGCAGTGAGCAGGTAGAGTTAAATTCAGTTGTAGGGCCAAGGCTAGTTCAATACAAGTATAATAGATAAGTGTAACAAAAAAGTAAGAGGAAATTAGAAAAGTGAGAATGAGGATGTAGTTTATAAGAACATGGGCCTAAGGCAACTTACTGTACAATTTGAGGGTTATCAGAGCAAGTTACCAAAAGGCAGCTTTTTTTTTACTTCCTCAGCAAATTTCTTTTGACTACTCATGAGTAAATCCTAATTTTTTTGTTCATGGCTTTTTTCTTCCCCCTCATTTCTTCCCCCATCTGCATAGTAATGTTCTTCATCTCATTTTTCTTTATTTTGACATTATTTTTTATTTGTCTCTTGATGGTGATGCATGTGAGAGATTATGACACTGCTACAGTATTTACCTTTGCTTGCCATCATCATCATCATGTTGCTCTGTATGACTTAGACCTGTGACACTTCATAGAATCATAGACTGGTTTGGGCTGGAAGGGACCTTAAAGATCATCCAGTTCCAAGCCCCAGTGCAGGCAAGGACTCCTCTCACTAGAATTGACGCCCACCTTCCCAGTGAAGTTCAATTATTTGTAAGTTACTTACGGAGACTGTACACTGAGGTCTACATGAAGAAAGCACAGCCTGTAGGTATTGCCTTTCAGACGTATTATTTGTGGAGATTTTTTCCATTTCTTTTAAGAGAAGCAGAGAAGGGATAAGAGCAGAAACCTGTGTTCTCTTGTTTTTTTCTCCGCCCTCAAAAAACCCCAAGCCAACACTGAGCTCCCTCAACTATAATTAAATTTGTGATCCAGAAAGCTACATTAAATTATTCTCCATAGTAGCAGCACACTGGCTTTCATTTATCAGAAGATCCTTAAAGTAAGGGATTGTAGCTTTTTCTGTCAGAAAGCTCCCTTAATTTTTGTGAGATTCTACAGCAATTGTGTATTCTAGTAATCCATAAACTTTAAGTATCCACTTGTGGGCCATTATATTGTTTGCTCTTCTTCACAAATGTCATAAATGGATGTATACTTTGATAGGTTTTAAGTGAAAAAAAAAATCTTTTTGTAGTGTACCGTACAGCAACATAATTGTAATTAAACTTATCTAAGTTTAGGCCAAAGGCATCAGAGGATTTATGTCTTGTGTTTTACGTCTCTTTCCAAGTTATTTTATTAACATAGGGTGTCTTTAATTATGCAGAACTACAAACTGCATTATTGATATTCTACAAACATTAACTACAAGTGTCTCTAATGAAGCAGGAAGAAAGCATGCTTTCTTGTTATTTGTCAGGACTTGCAAAGCACTAAGTAGTTCAAATGATCTCTGTATTGCATAAAGTAGAAGGGATCTGAGACATATGATATACCAGCTCAGTATTTATACTTGGCAATACACATATACATACATATCTCTCTCCACACATGTACACATACTTACACACATGTATATGCATATATGTGATTTCTAAAGTGGATTTCATTCCCATCAGTGGATGCTACATGTTTTAATCTTCAAAATCTTCAATTATATTTGTTTTCATTTATATTGCCATAGTATATGAAGGGCAGAAGGATAAGAACCCAGATTGTAGAGGGTACTGTAAATAATTACTAATGGAAATAGAAATGTATGTCAGTGAAAAAGCAGTGATTTACCCAAATGAATTCACAATTCCAAGCCATTTTCTCTGAGATGAATTCAAATATATTCAGACTCTCTGCATCCACATGCTCCAACCTGACTTGTCTGAGAGTGTAGTCATAGTCTGTACAGTGAAGAGGTGAGGAAGCCATATAGGAGACTCCCAAATAAAGACGAGCAGATGTTGTATCCTTAAGGAATGAATTGGATAGTTTGCTGAGTTAAATTGATACACTGAGCCCTAAAATTATGTCAGAAGAAAGCAGTTTTGTAAAGGCAGTATTTTCAGAATTGTTTCTACTTGTTATTTCCCTCCCTGTTTATTAATTTAATATCTATTAAGCAGTTTAGAACTGCTTAACAACATAAGAGACTTCTACATAATTTCTGGGGATAACACACAGTTGAACGTCCAGCCTCATTCAGTACTTTAACTTTGGTTGAGTACAGAGTGGTCCAAGGGCACAATGTTGTGAATCAGTTTTGATATGTTGACCTGCCCTGACAATGAAAATAAGAAATAAAAAAAAAAAAAAGGAGATTTCTGAAGTTATAATGAACTCTGGCAGAATATTGTGGTCCATGTCTCTCTTGAACATTAATGTTTATGTCTTAAGAACTGAAACTGTCATCTAGAAGAAGATGGAAACTAAGAATTTTTGAAATCTAACATCAATTCTGGCAATTTTTTTAACAGATACAAACAATATCCAGGTCATAACAGATAGAAAACAGCATCCTGTTGTCTAAGTGGAAATGCTAAGTGTGGTAACATTGCTTAGCTGAAGTGACTCATACTAAGGCCATATAGCAGGGGTTCAATTATGGCATTTATGCTTTTATATTTTTAGATTCTGAGTAAATCTTGGGCATGGGAGGAAACCTGAAAGTGCCTTTCAAGGAATTCTCCCTAGGACCTGTTACTACTCAATAGAAGAAGTTGTATAAGTATCCCACATTCATTAATGACCTTAAAATCTAAGAGAAAATCTAAGATGTTTGATTTCTTTGTTCCAGCATATTATAATTAAAAGATCTTTGGGAGACATACAACATATTTTCCTATGGAATGATCTTAAAAAAACCCCATTGATGTAGTACCATCAGCTGTATTCCCCAGTAAAAAAAAAAAGAGAGACATAGAGAAGGTATCAGTCCTTAATTTGTATTGATCAGCCTCTAAGACATTACCTTAAATTGTGTCTTAAAATTTTAGTATACTTGTGTTTGGGGCATGGCTAAAATAGTCTTACCCATGCCAGGACCATGCAACATTTTGACTTTATGTCCCGACTGTGCTAAAATTAATTTTGAAATCTAGCTATGTTGCTTTTATGTCATATAACTCAAATGGAGAACCTCGGTGACCACAGTTTGAGTTATGTCTCCTAGACAGAGTTCAGTGTGGATGTTTAGATGATCTCCACTGGCTCCATATGAAAGCATTAGAAAATAATTGCCCATAAACTAACTGTAACTTTAATAGTATTTAAAATAGCCTACACAGGTGTATTGGAGGGTTGATTTCTGTAGACAGCAATTAAAGTCACAATGAAAACCCTTAGCTAAAGTGGCTTCTTATACTACTTGTTTAACTGAGATGTGGGGATTCACCCTCAACATTTCATGTCTGACTTTTTGTATTGAGTATTGACATAAACCAAATAAACAAATCTGGCAGAACTGAACAATGTAACTCTTGTGTGGTGCTGTGGGGCTGGCTTTTCCTGTCCTGTGTCCTCCACAAAACATGGTAAGAATCAATTAAAGTGAAGGGTGGTCACATGAAAATAAATGCTGTCAGGATCTGCAGTTCTTTGACCCTAAGAGCTTTCAAAGAGAAACTTAGAGAGAAGCACAAAAACTGGACCAAGAGCCTGCAATTTGTCAATGATCTGCTGAGGGATGCAACACAACATAATCAAATCTTGTCTCTTTTGCAATGACATACCAAGCCTGCAGAATTCAAAATGGCTTAGCTTGCTGAAAGCCATGATCAAAACATGTTTTCTCTTAGCTGCGACAATTTGGAAGAATTTAAAACTAATTTTTTGAAGGAAATTATCTGCTGGCCAGAAAAAAGAGGCTTCTGTGACCCAAACGTTGTCAGTGATACAGAGCTTGAACTGAAAAAATCCAACTCAGCCAGATGTCATCTTAAATTTCCTATCAATGCTTGAATCTGTGGGAAAGATATGACACCTATGCTATATTAATTAAAACCCAAGTTCCCTGTTTCTGATTTTATAAGAATCTTTCAAGAAGTTCATTGAAAGGATTTTAAATATTGCATACTTCCAGTGTAGTGTCACATACTGAATGTGTTACAGAAAAGACAGTCTGGCTAGCAAATTAGTGATAATAACAGCAAATCTCAAATGCACTAGTCATTATGTTTATTGTATAGTCAGATTACACACACTAGTTTCTGGTTTTTTTCCCTTGGTCTGTTCAGCATGTTGTCTTAAGGAAACAGTGCTTGATTACATACTTTTGGTTTATATTTTACTCTCTGTAGGTGTACACATTAAGATGTTTTTCTCATAGTTTCTAGTGCTGTTAGTCAGTCAGTTTTTTTTCCCTATTGCATGCCTTGCACACTAGAAGTACTTCTGTAATTGCCATATCACAGTGTATGCTTTTATGTAGACTGACTAATTGGTAAATGCTGCTTTTTATGCTACTGTTTGTTCTCTGTAGTGTCATTTGTGCCATTCAGTATGTAGCTGTATTTGGTATTAACGGTACTTTTTGGGATTTAAAAGTAATGACTTGCTGATTGTCCTTTGGAAAACAGTTTCCAAAGCAATATTTTTTTCTACAGGCTTGTATTACTATATTATTTAATACAATATTTTTTGTCTATATCAAAAGTAAGGATGTTTATTAAGCTTGCATAAATATTTTCTTTACATTCATTTAATAAAGAGCAAAAATACATCTGAAGGACAATAATAACATTTTTTTTAGTTAGTAAAGATGTTCTGTCTGTGTATAATCTTATGCAGATGTACCCATGGTAAATACCCCATTCTGACATTCTTTGAAAATGGCCAGAACTGTATATTTAGACACACACCAGACAGATTTAAATTACAAAATGGTATTTTTCATAACTTTTTCTACTTGTGTCTCCTTCTGAATATAGTAAGTAAAGTTTTCATTTCAGAGACAGGAATGTCTGATTTCTGCTAATCCCACAACTTAACCATATTCCAAGCCTGCAGCAGAACCACAAACAGGGATTCATTTGCTCATAGCTTGAAGGAGAGGCCCCAAGTGAATTTATTCTCTTTCTCCATTTTTTCTTTACATTCCCAGGGAAATGTCATACAAGCTGTCTGGAATTGGTTACTGAGGGACATGGTCTTTCAAGCAATTTCTCATTAGTCTTTCTGTTCTGTAGGGAAATAAAGTGGAATCGTGCTAAATGGTGAGTCAGAATTCAAGACAGATATTGATATGATTCATAATAGGAAACAAATATCAAATGATTATGGAAATTATTACTGGCTCTATGTACTTGCAACTTTAATAAGAAGGTTTTTTTCCTTCAAATTTTTATATCTAAACTATCAATAGATTTGTAAGCATTTACAGGATCAAAACTGGATATGTGCTATTTTAATGTATTGGTTATTTCCACACAGTGGGGTACTAGAGGGGTTTTGGGCATGTGATTTTAGGTGAATGTATGTGTTAGTTTCTTCTGTCACGCATCACCTAGGTGGTTGTTTGTTTGGGTTTTTTTATTTGTGGTATTTTAAAAAAATCTCAATAAAATGTTTATTTTATTGAGATTTCATAGATACTGAAAAATTAAGATATTTAGGCTCTCTGGAGGCAAAGAGAAAAGTGCCTATGCCTGTGACCACAGTAACCCAGAACTTCACCAGTATCAAGACAAGTAGTCTATAAATTTGCATTTAAACTCTTTCAGAGATTCTATGATTTAAAAAATTAAAAAAAAGAAAAAAAAAAAAAAGAGAGAGAAAATCAAGGTTGTCAATTTGGCAAGTTTTGAAACACTGAATCTGCATTTACCTGAGCTATGAGGCCTCAGCATGTGTGTCTCTTACTTTGCTTATTTATTTTGTTGAATCTCTTGTGAAAAGAGCCTTAATCTTTGACCAAACAGAATGCAGTATGTTTATGTCCTTCTGCATTCTCTCCATGTAGCAGTCAGTCATTTTGTCATGGGCAGTCAGTGCCTGTGGAAGGCAGCTGAGCTCTCTGTCTTAACATGAATGCAAATGTCCTTTTGCAGAGCTCCCTCTGGGAATGTGCCCAGTAATATCACAACACCAACCTGAAGCCACAGACATTTGCAGTCACTGCCTGTGGGGATAGAGGAGTCAGCGAGGGTATCCTGACAAACACTGTACTTGCCTTTTGTCGCTGTACTTTCACAGGACAAGTGTGGCACAAAGGATTATGGAGTCAATGGCTAGTTCCTATTTAAATATCAAATGTATTTAGAGTGAGTCTCATGATGATGGGAATCAATCACCTGCTAATGCTTTAACCACAGAGAAAAATGTACAGCCATAGAAATAGTGCTTAAAATAAAAATAACTTTTAAAATGAAATAAAAATTGCATGTTAAGGTAACATTACATAGACATTGGAGGCAATGCAGACTAATACTGAAAGGTTTTAGTAGTTATTGTGCAAGGTGTAGGTTTTTGTTTTTTTTTTTTAATAATCAAAGGATTTAAAGAGTGAGATACTGTCCTGTTTTAGGGACTATGCATTTTCCCTTGTGAATTGGAAGGCATTATTCACAGCAAGTTAGTGTAGTATTTTTTGTGATTTGCCAGTATGACAGCTAAGGTTCATAAAGCTGCTTCAGGCTGTTGTCTTCACATAAGTGGCTTGCCAGAGAGAAGCTGGCAGCTGATATTGGTTCACTTTTATTGATTTGATCAGATACTCATACATTCATTCAAGTTTTTTTTTGTGGTTATATTTTAATTATATCTTTAGTCCTATGCAAAACGCTTTTTTGTTCATGCAAACAGCAATGCCATAAAGCAAATGTTCATCATTATAGTCTGGGATCTGTGTTTATATTCAGAAAAAGTTTGTAAGTAATTAATATTTTCTTTGAAACAAGAATCTACTTATTCATGTATTGCAAAAAACCACAAAATAAAATTATGCTATGTGTTTACAGTAAATAGTACTTATAAAAACCTAGGGTGGCCCTTTCCAGAAGTAAGTTCAAGTATTCACTACATCTCTCAGGAACTAGTACAGAGGCAAAAACCTTAAACAATTGTGTTTATAGAAAAGCATCTCAATTTATAAAAAGTAGTGGCTTGCCAATTTACTATGCAAAAAACGATGTGTGGTGAATTTTATTTTTCCTCAGGCATATTTAGAAATTTACAGAGTTTGGAAGCTTAAGAAAATACTTGACATATGTTTCAAAATGGACTGGTTTTGTGCCTGTATATAGTTCTGTTTATTTATCTCATGGCAAGAAAAATCTTTTACTCAACAGTGTTAGAATTAGCCCATATCGTATTTTAGTTCCAGTATATCTCTTTTTTAAGAGTCTGTTCTTAAATCTCTATTTTACACTTTCCTGTGCTCCAGTCACTGCAGCTGTAATGAATAAATGCTGTAGCTTTCAGTTCTTACCTCTGGGACAAACAATAAGAAAACTCTCAAACAGATGGAGTGGGCTTTCTCATACATGTTATCCATTAATGTCAAACAACAAGCTATAGAAAATGTTTCTATTACACAGGTGAAAAGAAGATAATAATATCACCTGTTTTCAATAGTGCCTACATTCACAGTTTAAATTTCACTTTGTCCCTGTGCCTTACACTACCTATTGGGCCTTATCTAGACCACAAAAGGTGCTGAGCCCATGCGAAATGCTAGACACAATGACTTAAAAGGAATTTAGGCCATGTGCCTACAGGCCTTTCTATATTACATGCATACTGGAGACCAAATATTCTCCTTCCCAGAAATTCTGAGGAGGCAGTATTTCTTGTTTTGTGAGATGAAATTACCATTTTACAGCATTAAGGGCTTGATCCTACATAGCCACTGGTATAATTTCAGTGATGTCACAAAGTTTAGGGCACTCTAAGGTTTTCAGTTTAACTTGGCCATTGTTGGACAGAGAAATAGTATGCTGGGTTAGTCAATGTCACTTGGACTTTTGACACCTGTGCACAGAGTTTGCAGCTGGCTCAATTTTAGTGTTCAATCAGTAGCCAGACAATTGTATTTTCACATTTACAGGTATGGATTCAATGCATTTTTGTTTCAGTACCTCTGTAAAAATTGATAAAAGACACTTTTACTGAGTGGTTCACCCTGCGTATCTGAGGGTTCATTTTGTTTGTTTATTTTTGTACATGCAAATTTGGAAAATATTTTAATTCCCCTATAGTTAAATTAATGGTCAAATGCACTGCCCTTTGACAAGTTTTCTTACTTAGATAAAACCTTATGAAAGAGGTTTGTTACCACAAGGCTTAATTTTATCAAATGTGTCGAGATTCAGTAACTCTGGCGATGATTAGATATAGCAGGAATAGTAATTAAAGTGTATACTTAAAAGCACTTGAGAACAAATCCACTTGCAGAGCTTCTTCTCATTTTGGATTTTGGAACACTTTGCAATATAAAGGAACCTCTTATTCTAAAGAAATTTTGATCCTGTATCCAACTTATCATCATTTTGACGGATGTTCTCTAACTGCAGTTTGTATTACTTCACCAGGAAATTCGCAAGAGCCAGGGTTAATGAAACTGCATGGGTTTCAAATCTGTCAAAACAGGCTGCCTGAGAGACTGGCTTATTCCTTTGTTCTTAATGAATGCCACAACAAAAAGCATTCCTGTGGGCTTTTTTTTTTTTTTTTTTTTTTTTTTGACTGAACATGCTTAACAGTTAGTTAACATGAAAAGTCCTTCTTGCTTTCTTGTGGTATTTCTTGGTAGGGGTCTTTTTCATAGCGTGTACTTGTTCATGAAACTTTGCACCAACAATACTGAAGAAAAAGATACCAGGAGAAAAGGGCACCATTTTTTAAATGGTAGCTACAGATGTAAATAATATATGCCTTTCTTTTGGAAATTCCATTAGACAGAACTTTCTTGTGTTACAAAATGGAATGTGAGACTCAGAGGCAGAGTACTTTGGAGTAGAAAGACAAAGAAATTGAGAAGCTCAGAGCACGAGAACCAAACCCCTCCTTTTCCTAAAGTTCAGAATAGTCTCTCTGTGTATGATTAATATGGTAATTATTATTATTTAATTATTAATGGAGTAGCAAGAAAACGTAAGAAAAAGTACGCTGAAAAAAGTGAAAGGTTTATTCCTCCTTTTTATTGTCAGTCTGTTTCATCATTATGCTGGTATTATAGGTAATGATCAGGTAGATTTTTAGTCATAATCAAATAATTCTCTCTTCTAAGTTTTCAAACATGGTTGATTTTTGTTATTTTTTACCTTTAGTTAACTTTTGATCACAATTGTGTTGTTGGGAAACTCCTGTGTGTGGCTCTATCACAGTTCCCCCAAAAGTATTCTAAACTTGTAGGCAAGGATACTGAAGCTACTGAGGAATTGATTTCTGAACATGCAAAACTCATAAAATATGGAGCTGTTCTGTCCTGTAGAGGATAAACTGTGCTCTCTGGAGGACTGTTGCCAACATTTCTACTTTTCAACTCATATTGATTTCCAACAGGGTTTTGTTTGTTTGCTTGGTTTTGTAAGATGCAATAAAAAGATAAAACTGTGGAAAAGCGCAGGTGGAGGCTTTTCACTAGGAAAACTTTTATTTTCTGAGATAATTTTATCATTGCTAAGTTCCAGATCATCTCAATAAAGAAAGGAACTGGAAATAGTTATTTGAAGAATGAAATACTGTCCTTGTAGTCAAAGTACTGAGTATAAGTTGATCCAAGCTGTTGGAATGATTGCAAAAATGTTGCAGTTCTTTCAACTACAATTTCTTCTTTGTAATACCATTTTGACCTAAGACAAATCCTTAAGGAAAAGCTAAAGGAGGATATATTTGGCTTCAAGAAAGCATATGTTAATTCAATTTCACTATAAGAGTAATAGTGAAAAGAACTCTGAAAGACAAAATCTACCCCTACATTTCCCAAATCTAAAGAAAATATTTCATTTGTCATAACTGAACTTTTTAAATGGTGTTACATTATGTTATGTTATGTTATGTTATGTTATGTTATGTTATGTTATGTTATGT
>CM031864.1:13917198-14478428 GCA_018697195.1 Certhia americana | reverse complement strand
GTTATGTTATGTTATGTTATGTTATGTTATGTTATGTTATGTTATGTAGAAATAAAAGACATGATCAGTTCATATGGACAAGAAGGAACCCATGTTTCAGGACCATGCTAGTGTCAATCAGGAATACCTTGTGTCACTTCTGCTATATGGCATGGCCTTCTATTTCAATACAAGAGAAAGTTCAAATAAATAAATGGAAACCAGACACAGAAAATCTCAGCCAAACTACAAAGAAATATCTAGTTCTCAGTAGCTGACAGTTTGTGAGAGGCAAAATGGCATGGCACACATGCCACTGGGCAGCTGGAGGAACTTTGGAAAATGGATGAGTGGAGGAGTTCCTTCATGTACCAGTTCCTACTGTGAAACGTGGTGTAGGACTTCAATGTAGTTGTCATTTGAGGAGGGACAGGATATGTCAAACCCTTTTTACATCCTACCTGACTTTTCATTAAAGAAGACAACATTTGGTTTGTTTCTACACCAGGAATTACTCACTTAGTTGATCTCATGCAAGTCATTAGTAGACAAAAACTCTCAAAGCAAAATTCTGCAGAAACATCAAGAACTAGAAGCTGTTGAGAAACAATGAAAAAAAGCTATGGCTGTACCACATCACTAACACAGAACAGGAGAATGGAACAACAGGTCGTATCCTAATGTCTTATTAAGCCAAAGCTAAAAATGTGGGTTTTTCTCATTTTTTTTTTTCCCCCATGAATTTATTGTTTTTGATTCAGAGCTCATCCTGTTTAAGTGTTACTTTCATGAACTAAATTTCCTAAAAATGAAAAGCAAAAAATCCCAGCTGGTTTTCCTGTGCACTTAAGACTGCTCTTCAAACCTTCATGACAAAACTGTGTTTTCTACACCAGTTACCTAAGCCATCAACCAGTCACGTTCCTCTGCATGTTCAGTATCTTGGCAGACACAGGAAAAACTTGCTGCACCCTGCTGGCAATGCCAGGAGCTGAAGTTCCCCAGTCTCTTTGAAGTAATCTGAATAACTGAGAGGGGTGATCAGAGTTTTCACTTAAGAAAAATCTGAAGTCTATTCCCCACTCTTGTTTGTGTTCTACACAAAAGTTACCTTCCTGGTGTGCTGGTGGAGTTCTTCAAGCATAAAAGCTGAATTTCATCTATCAGCTTCAGAAAATCCACAGAAATTTTATTATTATTCTGATTAGAAGTCATCCATGTAATAGGTTAGTAAGAGAGAATACTTTTTAAGGCCTTTTCTGCCTACAGCCCATGTGGAGAGCTCAAACCTAGGATCAGTTGAGGCAACTGCTGAGACTGGATCACTGACAGCTTGCCCATAAAGTCTTGCTTTAGAAACTAATATGTTCTAATTTCTCTGACTATTGTGAGTGCTGCTGAGAATGTATGCAGCTTTTTCACACTATACGTGCTTTTTGTAAATATCTCAAAGAGAAGCATTCCATTGGGTTCACATTTCTTCTTTTAATTTATTCATGTGTATGTACATTGCTTTTCTCCTGCCGTTCTATGGCCCATTACTGCATGAGTAAACTGCGTGCAGATTTTGCAAGTCTCTGCCAGAAGATGTTTATTACTCTCATCATTCTTATGAAAATCATGTTCCAGCAGATTCAGGCAATGTGTAAAGCATGGTATGTGTGAATTGGCCATTTCACACTACACTTACAATATTACCAGCAATAATAATACGAGGGAAGGGTCCTTAGGGGAGGGGGTAGACTGTACGTTAATTTGGTCATGAAGCTCTGATATGTGATCTTTTTAAAGCCCAGAGGTGTAATGAACAGTTAGCTTCTTCTCAAAAGTCAGTATCAATTGCTGACAGAGATGACAAGCCAAAATATAGATTCAGAAAAGAGCTTGCCAGTTTTTCCACATTTTGCCCATTTTGGGAGTATGGTTATAGTGTGTCTTGAGGGTTGCCTTACTGAGTAAAAGACTGCTCTAAAGAAATGATTGGTGTTGCATAAATAGAGAAGAAAAATGTACTCCTGACTGTTTAAAACTTCTCTTGTAAAGCAGTGCACATTCTGGGTAATTGCACCATGATCGTATGGCTCGGTGAAAGTTTCAGGCATGCTGATTAAATAGTTCTTGTAGTAAAAGATACAACAGAGACATTCATTTGCTGCATTAATATTAACAGCACTGGAGCACCCCTATTGTTTATCCCCTTCATTCAGATGCCAGTTCTGCTGCTGGATCTGGTTTACTCTTAATTTGCCTTTGCAGTTTCTGTGCAGTTCTTGGATTCCTCTGCTCTTTTTGTTCAGTGAATATCTTTTTCTGTGGGCTCTGCTTGAGATACAGAAGACATATTGCTTAGGATTTATTATGTTTTGGTAAATGTTTCTTGGATTTTTAAAAACTCTTTACAGAGTTTGAAGTCATATTTTTTTTTTAATGCAAATGAATTGATAAATGGTAAACCTGAAGGGACCAAAATGATCATTTATCATAAAAGGCCTAGTACCTAATCAGAGACTATAGTACTGGCACATGGCTTTTTGTCACTGCATTCTCATGGTTCATGTTTAAAAGTGGGCATGATTACAACAGGAAGGGAAAAGTTTTTGCTCTTGCCTCAAAAAGTATCTATCACTTTCTTCTTCTTCACAAAGTCTGTTGTCCAATATATGTTTAAACAGATACCTAAGACAACCTTAAAAACTAAAAATCATCAGGTTAGCAAAATAGTCTAAAAATATTCAGTCAAACTCTGATGTCTCTAGCGTTGCTTTTACCTAGGTGTTTGTCTCTCCACTAATATTCAGGGCTTAGGAAAAACCTGAAAATTTGCTTTTCAATTTTCTTTGGGTTTTTGACTGGCAGTACTTGTTCCTTTCTGTTTCCCCCAACCCCTTACTTGTAAGAGGTGTCATCTTTGTACTTCCAAAATGAGAACGTTGACTTTCATAGCTAGAGTTCTCTCCTTGCCTACACAAAAATTCAGTATCTGTAGAACCTTAGGTTGAAGATAGTTATTTAAATTTCACTCATGTGAACATGTCAAGAATGCTTTTAGTCAGATGCTTTAGAATAATATTCCTAATTTGAAGACTTTAAAAGATAATTAAGAAAACCACTTGCACAATAACTAATAGTTTTCAATTTCATCAAGTTATCATACTAAAAACTCTTCCTTTGTTTATAGTTTCTTGTCTTTAAGAAAGTATATAAACCAAGACATTGTATGACTTCAAGATCTTGTTTCTTTTATCAAATGCTTTAGAAGTCCATATAAATATTTGCTGTTCCTTCCTCATTCATTTTTGTTTACAGTCCCCAAAGTGCTAAATAGATGACAGTGACACATCTTCTTCTGTAGGAGCTGTGCTTGCCTGTCCTTACATGTGTAATTTATTCTTGTTGCAGTTGTTTCAGCACTTTTTTTTTAAACCTTACTGGTGCCTGGATTCTATAATAACCCCAATACCTTTTTGAAGAATAGACACAAATTAAAATGCCCCCATGTCCCCTGCAGTAGTGGATAATTTTAGGCAGATAACTTTTTTTACATGCTACTCAGCCATTTTATTCTGCAATTCCCTTAGGATATCTGCATGAAGATTAGTTTGTCCCATGTTATTGCAGCTAACATATTTTCTTCTGTAACCAGGCCAAATCTGGGAATATGGCTACTTCTGTACTCATACTTTTGTATGAGTACATTCTGAATGTTAGCTGACTGACTGTGTCCAAATGCATAATGAGAGTAGACATTCACCATCCTGTAGGTGAGGAATCTGTGAGGAACATGAGGACCAGAACTATGGGACTCAGTGGAAACTGCATTTGTTCTGCACTTTTATGAATGTCACGTATACCAGTAGAACAAGCTAGTGAAATAAGTCATGGAGCAAACAGAATGTATCATAAATCTTAGGATACTTAACAGGGATGAATCCAACCTGTACCTAATGAACAGATCATACTGAGGATAAACAGTTGGCAGGTGTGTGGAGGGAATAACGCCTTTACACCCAAAATGATCAGGAAGAAACCACTCACCAGTTTCTGAGAACCCATATATCTTCTGGCTGATAGGTGTAACAGAGTGAAGATGATGATACTCGAGGCAGTCAGTCAGCAGAGCCTGCAAGAACTTTTACCTTAGAATCTCAGACATAAATTCAAAGTGAGCATACTCTTGGGTCAGGATAAAATTGCTGATCAGTGGCAGTGACATTCAGAAGAGAGATTATGTTTGTTAACCTTAACCTTTGCCTCCAGAGTGTCAAACACATCTTGAAGTCCCATGAATCGAGAGTAAGCAATTAAAGAAATATTCCATCAGTAAACATAAAACTTTAGTTGAAACAAGTTTAGTCTAAAATTGGCTTTTACTTGTGACCTTTTGTATCCAGTGCTATAGCTAAGTGTGATCATGAGATAGGTAAATAATTTCTTTGTTTTACAACATTTTTATTAATGAATTTAATCAAAATGTAAGTTGAAAACTTGGAGTGCTCTCATCTCCAGGGAGGAAGAAAATCTGAAATGTTTCATGGAACCATTGGGAATCTTTTCTATCAAGAAAGGGTTGTGTAGCCAAATGCCTGCTCTTGCAGGAGAAGGAAAGGAGAGAGACAGTTCACAGCCACAGACACATCTCTTACATTCCCATATTAGGTGCATCCTGCTTTAGGTACTCTATGGCAAGGTAGTTGGGCCAGGTACTGCACCAGTGCAGTACTCCTGCCAAAAGTAATTCAGTTCTTTAGGACCTACCTTCTGTCCCTTTCTGCCACATTTTATTTCTTTTTTAGCATTCTGATGTATCAGTCTTCTTCTCTTTTTGAGTCTCAGAAGTAAATATTTTAACATTTTTATTTGAATTGGTTTTGCTTTGCATCTTTTAGTTTCAATATTGAAATTTGATCTTAATTTCGGGAGTCCATCTTTCTCTATGAACTATTTTCTTTTTCCTCTTTTTGCTGTCCCTGAATAAAGGCAATAATATCCCCACAGCAGTGAGCCCAAAAATCCCTCTTTAAACTTTCCTAGGCTGTCAGAACATTCAGTTGGATTTGTCCAAAACTGCTAACCACAGAGGCTGTGTCTCTGTTTTTAGATCTCCCCAGTAAGCTGCACTGAAGTCACAGTGGGAGCTCCCAGCTGGCCCTCGCTGCTGCAGAAAGGCAGCAAGGGATGGCTCTGGCGTTAAGCACCTGGTCACACACACACAGAAAGCCAGGCACAGATGGAGTTCTGCTCCTCTTCAGGCTGTAACAGTATTAAGAAATCTAATTTATATACAGAGGGCTGAATTTGCCTGTTACTGCTGTTTTATTAGACTTTGTTTTCTCAGTTGGGTCCTGCCCCATGACTGGGGATTGTGAATGTTAGAACAGTGCTCTGAGTAAATAATGTGTAGGGGAAATATTCAGACTAGTAATGCACAGCAGCCTTATTTGCAGACCATGCTGTCATTGTACTAGTCACTGTTTAAGTACACATTTCCTGATCAAGAGACAATTAACACAGCGATGTTTCTATCTTTTTTGTTTTCTGTTATTTGGGCTTATATCTGTACAGGTGTAATTGATTTATATAGATTTTACAGTGCAGTCTTCTCTGTGTGTTATGTTCTATATATTTAAAATAGTGACCTCCCCCCAGCTCCCCCAATATGTGCTGTGTTCCCTGCTGCACAGTAAAGATAGGCACTGCTGGTGTAGGACTGCTTTGCTGTTTCTGTAGAGACATCTGTATTTCCCTGCTCCTTCAGTTCATCAACTCTGGCCTCAAGGTGCTACATCAGTGCTCTGAGGGCCATTAACTGCTTGCACCACGTTTGGATCAGAGACATATATCTAACCTTATCTTTGAAAGGTCTGGAGAAAATAACATTGGAAAGGGGATCTTCTGTTCAAGCTCATGCCCTCTTGACTAGTTTGAATTAACACCCACTTAGAGGGGGTAAGAAGTCAAAATTGTGCCTGGAAGGTTAAACATTAAGTATGTAAAGCTAGACTTCCAAACTTCCATAATGCATGAAAATGTGTATGTAAAAAATGTCTGAACAAACCCAAAGTTGAACAGTTAATACATTTTAAAGTATGTGAATTTTAAAGCCTTTTTGAGGTTCTCATTTGCTGGTTCCCTTCAGGGGAGGTGAGACAAGTTTCTAACCTTTGCAGCCATCTCAGTGGAAGAGAGTGAAGGAAGAACACACAGGCAGAAAGAAATCTCAAATTTCATCTTGTTGTGTGATCTTTGAAGGGCTTCAAGAATAAAAATTTTTAAAGAGAACCCCATAGGTGCTACATGATCTGCATTTTGTCAGTCAGGCTTACAATTGCCACAGGAGATAGAGATTTACTGCCAACACAGTCACCCCTCTTCTCAGCTGCCTTGTCTTTCTCTTTCCCTTCCCAGCTCTTAGGTTTGTAATTGACAGCTCTTCCAAAGAGTTTGTGGTATTTTTGGGGGATCCAACCTGGATGTTTTCAATGACAGAATGAGCCCCAACCTTGTATCAAGTTAATCTTGGGTAGGGTCAACATTTCACCTTGTCCTTTCCAGTGTTTAGGGAGAACTTGTCTGGCTTACCAAAAATACTCCTTTCCTTTGCTTTTTTTAGACCTAGTTTGTTAAAGTCAGGCAAAATTCCTGATTCAGTTCATAACGTGGCTATGTTTCTGTTGCCTGGGTAAAATAGGGGAAACTGTGAGCTGTGGAATGACAACAAAGGGGGGTGTGGGGTTAGCAGGAACTCGATAATCTGCTGAAATCTGTATGTTGTTAAATTATAGTCTCAGTCCCAACAGTTCATAGAAATATCTCTGATGTACCAATAGTCCTGTGCAGGAATGCAAATAGGTTTATTGTGATGAAATGCAGATGTATTTCTGTATCTCTATACCAAAGCACAGAGAGGTCTTTGCCTTAGACATTGGTCAAAGGTGTTCAATAGACCCTCCTGATTAAGGTGCTATAATAATCATATAATAATCATGGCAGTCATTCAGTATATTTTAAATAATGTCTATAAACATTTCCAGAATGGTAAACCCTTTTGTTGTCTAATAATTTTCCACTCTAGCTATTCTTTGTCAGTTTATGAATTTCTGAAGTTTAGAGCACTGGTGAGACAAAGGCAGTTGAACATCAGTCATTTGAGTTAAAAAAAACCAAACTAGCCCAACAACAGAAGTTGGTTTAGGATCTTTGTAAATTTTTTTTCTGAATTTATCATGCCATATATCACTTAGTCATTTGGTCCTGAATAAGATTGAAAAATGATATATGCAGCTTGCTGCCCAGTGTGAGCACTGACAAGCTTGTGTGACTGCATTTGAGCTGAATATTTCAGAAAATAGCATAGCCCAGCAGCAATTGCTGAGCCCTGTCTATATCCTCTCCTTGCAGTGAGCAGGGATTTTTCATTTCATACATCATTTACAGCTTGCCACAGTGGTTCTAGTTAGCCAGGGTGTATTTTCAACACAAAGAGAAAAAAGAGAAATATGCATCATTTGTTGCAGAAGTTGGGTGCATTGTGTTCAAATTTAATTACGCTACAACATCGAAAGCTACACTAATAGACAAACAGTCAACTATGCTTAACTCTTATGCTTAAAAGTTAAATAAGATCAGTTTTGTTGTTGCTTAAGAATTCTGCCAAGTAATTTTGCTGCTTTGATACATAGCATCCATAACAGTGCACATACTTAAACAGGTACAGTGTATATATCACCCATTGAAGTATTTTACAAAGTAACAGATGCCTTCAACCCTCTTGGCAGAATTGCCTTGTTAATGGCACTTATTACTGCTGCAAAGTGCAGCTCCCATTTCTTTAGCTCTTGGAGAGTCTTTAGCTTCTCAAGAAGACAATCAGTTAGGAAGGGGGGGGGGGGGTGTCTCAGCAGGGATCGACTGACTGCAGGATCTGTGTGACCCTGGAGGGAAGGCTCACTTCCATTTTTGTCTTTTTCCCCTCCCCCATAGCCCTACCAACATGTCTGGATTCTAATCTGCAGCAGACAGGATAGGTTTTATTAGTCATCTGAGCTGATTTAAAAATAAATAGAGAAACAAGCAACCTTGGTCTGCAAAATGCTGGAAAACTTCACAGTTTCTGTGAAACTCAGGTGATCCTGAGCATTTCCCCTTGAGATTAGACCCACAGATAATGCTTCTGTAGAAACATGTGTAAGAAACATAGATCTTATACCTTGATAACTTCTTTTCTTTTCTCATTAGGGCTTCAGAAGAATTTCCCATTAGAAGCTAGAATGATTCTTTCTATTTTTAAAGGCCCCAGAATCACAGAGAAGGCTCAGCAAGATCTCTTAATTTTTGAGATAAGCAAAAGCTTCATTTAGTGAACTGCCATGACTGCTAAAGCCTACATAACAAATAGGAATCTGTCTCCAGTTGAAATGCAGTAAAAGCTGAATTTGTGAAAAGTAGAATGTTTGAAAGATATGCAAAATCTAGAAAAACATTGGTATTAAACTATGTTGTGGCTCAGGATACAAGATAGTAATTAACAGTGTCTGGGGTAGCAAACAGAGTGTTAATGCATCGCAGTTGTCAGGGTCTGGGTATGCTGAGGTGCCCAATAGAAATTTTGGGACCAAGGAGTTTACTTCAAATGGAAGCAGTCTTTGAGATTTCCTCCTTCCCACATTTCCTGTGCTTTTCCTCATAATGTGCTCCTTAGCTTTGCAGGGATATATCAATTTGCCATTATGTCCTTATCATTGCTGAAATAGGTTTGAAGTACCTACTGTGTACAGAGGTAGGAGAGTGACAGCAGTAGGAGCTTACCTCAAATAACACTCATTATTTTAGGAAAAAATCCTGTGTAAAAAGATGGTGGTATTAGAGATTGGAAGTATTTCACCTGTTTCCAAGGCACTGCAGAAGGAGAACTCAGGGGCAGCTGTGCAGGGAGCAATGCACTTTCCATTAGCAAAGAGTCAATAGAATCCTGATGGGGCAATCCATGGCATAACAGAATTTTATTTCAATTCTTCAAATGACAATAAGAAGAAAAATAAACTGGCAAAGTCTTTCCTGGAATCATCTCAGATTGTCAATGTGCTTTTGACGCTTTCTTTAAAGTTAGAAAAGCAGGGAAAGCTATATGCCTGTAGCTTTGACCCTGTTTCCTTGTTGGGGAAACTGTACTGATGGGCTGTATTTGTTCTTTCAAGTTTCATTTATCAAAATATATAAGGTTATTACAGTTGTATGTATTTCACTTTAGGAGATGAACTGCTATAATTAGTAGCAATACACTTATTTTATTTCTTGCTTTGATGGAAGCCGGGGGTGTTTGTAAAAAAAAAATCTTAATTTCAGAGTGAATTATATTAGCTTTTTGTTGTTGCCTACTTGTGTTAAACTTTTTTTTTTGTTTGTTTGTGGTTTTTCTTTTTGTGTAATTAGCACTCAGTAAATTACTTTATTTCTGTTTTGTTTAATTGAGGTAATGATGTCTGCAGAGGAACACAATACCAAGGGGTTGGGTTTTTTTTCTGTACTCTCAAGGGGCTCTCAAGAGTTTCAAACTAGAGACTCAAAGCTATAAGGAGTGCATCAAGAGCTGTCCTGACATCTTTTAAAGAGCCTTTCACTTCATTGCTGCATAAAGGTGAACCTAAGTAGTACAGAAGACAGCTTGAACAGAAGCAGATAGAGCTGAGCTGCCAGAGGGAGCATGGCTTGCAGGCTGACCCCTCTGTGTAAGAGACTGTGTGTTTTTTCCTTGCTGAGAGGGCAAGACTGGTACATTAATGAGCCATCTGCCTTGCTGGGACACAGTTTTGAGAACAACATGCCTTCCTGTCCTTTTCATGCTCTGCCCTCTAGAAAACCTAGCTCTACCTTTCCTTATGACACAACACTCCATCATATCAAAGGAAAAAGAAATCAGTGATGAAGAGAGAATTAGGGAAATGAGGGGAGTTGCAGGACAGAGAACTTCATTAGAAGGATAAAAAGAAAAATCAGGGAAGAGGAAGATTTAATGAGGTTCCTGTTTATTACTTTTGCTAATTCAGGAATTGTTGCTGCTGGCTGTGGCACTGGAAGGTTAAATTGTACAGATACTTTCAAAATTAATATTGCAGTGAGTCAGACTACAGGACTTTAGTATACAATTGCATTTAATGGATATATCTCAGCCTCAGACTGTGAGTCATGTTAAGTTTCAAAAGCCAAGGTTCTTTCAGGGGAAACTGCTTGTCCCTTTCTACAACAGACTGGTCTAGATTAAGGCTGCTCTCATCTGAGTACCCTCATTTGCATGTTGTTATAGGTTTTTGTCCTTTTTTTCCCAGTTTCCTATGCGTCCTCTTTCTGCTTGGACACTCTCTAGTTCTGAGCTGCAGATGAGCCTGTCCTGCCTGCCATGGTCCAAGTGGAGATGGAGTCCTTTCCAGACTGACTGGCTCATGAAAAGATGAAGGGTTGATAAAACAGAGATGGATGTGCCGTACTGGCTGCATTGATAGAGTTCAAGGGAGGCAATTTCAGCTATTAGACACTAACTGAAAGCTAAGGTTTTCTTTTTCAATACAGATTGTCCTTGCTCTCGTTTGCTGTTATTGATACACTAGATAGTGTTTTGTGATAACAATATCATCAGGGAGAACCATGCCATGTCAAAAAAATTTTTTTAATAAGATCTATCACAAGAGCAGTAAAAGAAGCACAAAAATATGGAAGCAGCTGTGTCATTTAAACAAAACTAACTTCTGCAGAGTTACAGGTCTAGAAGAAAAGCTGCCCTTTGAAATACGTCCAGTGAAAGCTCTTTCCTGAGTTTTCCAGCCAAGTAGCTGGGAGTGTCACATTATGCCTCTCAGCAGATATTATTAACTCAATTAAGTCAAAGAGATATAAAGTAAATTACTACATCCTAATTATACAAAAAATGGATAAACAAGCAACAAAAAACAATTATATAATTCACTCTGAAATTAAGATGTTTGAACCACTAACAATTTAAATCAAAGAAACAGTAATAAAATCAGTGTAATGTTACTAATTACATAATTTCATCTTCTGAAGTCAAATACATAAATTTTGGTTGGCTTGGTATATTTTGGCATTTATAAGTGTAGAAATGGAATGTGAATGGGTTTGTCTTACATAACAGTGGCGAGATCTGAAACACCTGCAGCATGAGAAGCTGAGTTTGTAGTGATGGGGAAAAATGGGCTTACAAGGAAACTTCATGCAGGCTGGTAGGCTGTGCCCAGGTAGGAAACTGGCACTTGACATCTTGCATTGTTACAATTGTATGAACATAACAATTATAACTGTTATATACAAATTCTAATGTACTGATTATAATGTCCTTTCCTACATAAAAGAACCTCTTTATAGACCTTAGAAAGAAAGTTACTTGTGTTTTTTTTTTAGAGTAAGAAGCTGAGCTTGCAGACATGGAAGAAATGCAAGGGTGTACTAATCAGTGCCCACAATGACCCCAGATTTTCTAACAAAATCAGCTGTCAAAAGATCTGACCCATCCACATACAAGCTGTGGAAATGCACCCTTCTACATCATTGCCTCATACTAATCAATAACAATTCAATCTTGGCAGAATTCAGGCCGAGCCTATTATAAGTGATCTAAAACTGAATTGCTGTCAAGGAATTAGACATGAAGAAGATTGCTGAACTAGTACCTGATGGGAAAAAATGCTGCCATAGTTTAATACGGTGAGAGAGTTTCAGGTGTTGCTCAGTGACAACTCCTTAAAAATCCAGAATTACAGTGAAATATTAGAATATAGGAATATAGGAAATATTTTAAATATCTAAACATGAATTAAGGTTGACAGCCTCAGCTTTGATCCTAGAAGGAACTGAGGCAAGTGAAAATATGGTTGTACTTATCATTTCCCATTGGTCAGAAATCTGCTTGACCTGTCTTGATTCTGAATAAAGGATAGATTTCACTCCCAAGCATTTCATTTGTTTAAAGCTCCAGTTACTCCTGGGTGAAAAAGAAATGCATTTTCTTTTTACAGGAACAGAGGAAGGAAAGATATTGCAGCATTAGAGGGAATCAGAGGAATGCTTTTCTTTCTTTTTTTCTGTTTATTTTTTCCATTGCAGAACTCAGAACGTTCTTACTCTTGCATGTCTATATTAAAAATGCTTTCCACCAAATTGCTATTTCATCTTTTTGTTCTAATCTGAGGGCAAGCATAGGGATTATCAAGTGTTTTGCCACTAATTGAACATGTCCCGTGACATAATATGGAAGAGGAAATATTCCCTTTTATAGTGATATTATTCTGAGCAGACATTTTATTTTTAGCTGTCTGCTAATGCAAAAAAGAGTGAAATACTTTTAATTGCCTAAACAGTAAAGAAAACCCACCTAATTTTATATACTGTACAAGAAACACCCTAACAATAAGTGTAATCCTTTGCTACTTAGAAATTTGGTTAGAGGGAGGTATCTGGAGACTATTACTTCTGGAGCTTACCGATGCTTTTAGGACAGGGATGGAAGGACGGTACAGATGGGCTCATTATTCAGTACCCCTGCTGCCTGGCTAAGTGCACTGTTACAGATTGCTGCCGTGGATGTGCTGTGAAGCAGCTCTCACTACCCAGGGAGATGAAACGAGGCCCATTAGGGAAACCAGAAAATGTGAGGTAATGACTGGTTAATACCCTTGGGCGTGAGGGTAGAAGGTATGTGCTCTTGAACCAGGCCTGTCAGTGAGTAAAGAGGTAATTTCCATGTTCTCTTGGACTGGTGTCCAAGGAAACCATTTTGGATTGATAGGGGTAATCAAATGTTACTTTAATTTGTGGGCTGCGTGCACATTTGTAAGTCATCGGCCATTTTACCCCCATGGTGTTACTCCCAAGGCATTCCTGTCCTCGGAGTGCCTCACTAGTTTCTCCTCCTGCCTGCATTTTTCTTTACCTCCTGTAGTTGACATCTTTCCTGCCAGCTGTGTCTTTTCCACAAGGTAATTCTCTTCACTGCTGACTGTGGTCCTGAGGGATTCCAGGGCTGTCAGCCACGCTTCTACCTTCTGCAGTTCTGCCTCCTTTCCTTGCGTGTTTTCCATCCTTTGCTTCTCTCTTGCCACCACTGCCTTCTGTTTCTTTCCTAATGGGGACATCACTACACCCTGTAAAAAGGGGAAAGGCTGAGCCCCAGTTTAGAATCATAGAAAGGGGTAGTAGTAGTAGTTAAAAAATAACTCTGTGAAGAATATCTTCTGAACGAGAAAGCCAGACATTAAGGGTTTAGCTACTCAAAGAGGACAAAATTGCATTTGTGCTTATAAATAGACTTCAAAAGAAAATATTTTTTTTTCTTTTAATGGAGAATAAAATACTTGGCTCTGTATGTAACACTGAAAATCAATGTATTCCTTGGTTCTTGAGTTTGCAACTTTTGCTTATTGGTGACAGTATCTAGCAGTTTACAGCTGCATTTGTAGGAAAACAGTGTTCACCCCATATGTTTTCTCTGCTTAACATATAGAAAAATCACAAAACATATCAAAAATAGTTGGACATTGGTACAGACTTTCTGGGACACAATAGATTCTTCTGTACCATCAGTTCTCTTCTGTTGAAGGTCTCTTCTTGCTGCGACCTTGGCATATAATCTCCTGACTGCATCCCCACTTACTGTAGTTTTTCATATGATAAAACCTGTGAAAAAAGATATTTAAGTGCTCCATTAAGAGCACATGAATGCTGTGTTTATACTGTTCCTCAAGAACACAGTGAATTAAGAAACTTTCTAGCTTTTCTTTGATTATATTAATGCAGTTTGTAAGTATCAGTTCAAAAGCATGAGGCATCCCCCTGCAGATAACAAACAGCTGTGCCATGTGTGGTGGTAGTTCAGTGTACACTGCTGTGATCAGCTCATCAAACGGCTTCATTGCAAACACATCGCCTGTGTCATGGATGCAGCGTGGCTCTTACAGTTTGCTTTTAATTTACCCTTTTACTAACTGTATTATCTTCCCAGTAGAGCTGTTTATCAGGGTGGCGATTAAGTAGCGTCTACTTTACATTATGTCTTTTGAAAAATATCTAAATTAGGATGATCTAAAACTCCAACAAATTATGGGTACTTCAGTTGCTTCTGTTTGTGCTCCATGGGCAGCAATTTACCCAGTGTTTTTCCAATTCAGCTAAATGGGAGACAGCTGGGGGTTAGCAAGACTCATCTTACCAAATCATAGATATTTTAAACAGCTGGCAATAAACTGTAATTTATATCTATAATGTAAAATATTTATCCAGAAGAAGTACCTTTAGAATATACTTGAAAGCTGCATCTGAGCTGACATGAAGGAGAGCTTTGTATCTTATTGCCATGGGCTAGGGCTTCAATTTATAATTAATTTATATACTGTTCCTCTGCAATGCTGTAATTTTTATTATTAATCAATTTAAATTGAAAGAAGTAGTAGTCCTAAGAATTAAAACCAGACTTCCTTCAGTAATTGAATTCATCAGACTAGTTTCATAAGCAGTAAATGTGACTGAACTCTGCGATGAGAACATCAGTGACTCTAAATTCATCTACAATGTGAGTTTCACAAAGACTGTATTTCACTCATAGTCTTTTCTAAACTCTTATTGGTGGTGCTCTGAAGGGGCTGAACAAACGAGTTTTCCAGTGCTCTTACAGTTATGATGGTTCTTACTTGACTTCACTTTTCCCCATTTCTGAATGTTGAAAGTTTTAAATGTGTTTCCTTTAGAATCTCTTTCCTTTCTACTCTCCAAAAACTTTAAGAGAGGTACTCTCTTGAAGCAGAGGCAGTATTACAGGACTTGAAAATAGCCCTGTTTCTGCTTTTCACTAATTCTTGTAACATGTTAGATCTTCAGTAAACTCGATGTGGCAACACAGTTTTATCCCTTAATTTGATGATTTGACAGTGGGATCCATGACATATAGGCATTGTAAGCTGTTTTAAGTGATCGGAACATCCGAGGGACCACTTTGTCTCAGTGACATTGAATAAAATCAAGAAGATTTTGGTTCTTTTTGTAATAAAGGCAGTGCATGTCAGGACATGAAGGGGTGCACTGAACAGCTGGGACATTTGAGCAGCCTGCAGGTAAAAAGAGATGAACATATAGTAATTCAGAGTAACCCAAAGCAGCAACTGTAGTCTCAAGAAGTAATATGATTTATCTTCATACATATGGGTAGTTTCCAAATGTTCCAAGCAGTGTTACAGCTAACCTTTTAATATTGCAATGTTTGTTCTGATGTGATAACATTTGTTCAGGTGGGATGGAATACTGTTGGCAGAGTATGCCACTCTGTGTAAAGCCTGAAGAAATAAAGCAATAGAAGCAGACTTTCAGTGGAATTTGCATTCTTTCCTTCTTTGCTCTCTGAGGAGAAGGTTAGTAACTGCTATTACCTGTTAATCTCAAACACTTGCTTAGTAAAGTTTAGCTGTTCTCTTGGTGTGGTACCCACCAAAGAGCTGAGCTTCTGTGGTAGCCAAGTGCAAGTGGCAGTCAATTTCTAAAGTCTCATCTGCCTGTGACTCCCTCAAGGATGACTGAATATCTGCATTATGGCAGTACTGTGGCAGAGACTAGAAATTAGTAAATAAATGCATTTGGTGTTTTGTTTGGGGTACTTGGCATTCAGTCTAATGTTCTGGAGCTCTAATACAGTCTTAGCCATCTGCTAAGCAATAGTAAGACACTACTGAATAGTAGTGTTTTTGGAGCTAGCCCAGTCTTCAAATTAGCTGAATTGCTCTTTTTCACTTTGGAGTTACTTTAAATAATGATTTTGCCCTGTGACATTTTTCTCTACTAAATTTCACGTATAATTTTAGCTATCTCTTTTGTTCAGTAATTTCTACTGTAAATTTAGAATATGGTGGTAAAATACACACATATGCTGCTTAGGCTGAATTTTAAGGTCTTATGACCAGTGTTTTTATTCTTAATACCTTAATAACTTTCTGATATATTTAAATATTTGTAATGACACAAAATACAATATTATTATTTTTAATTTTTTTTTTTTTTGGATTTTATTATTATTACTTTATTAATCAAAACCATGACTTATAATTTTAGCATACCCCTGTTTATCTGAATTTTCCACCAGGAGATTTTATGTGGTCCAGACATAACAAAGATAAAACAGCAGCATAGGGATTACCTACATAATTGGATCCTCTAAAATGTTGAGTGGCCCAACTTAATATTTGGCTGTCTTCTGTATCTTTCTCTGCCTGGTTTATCTGGTTTCTGGTTTTTGTGGTCTGTTTTGTTTTCTCCCAAATGTTACAAAGTATTTTTTGTTGTTTGTTTGATTTTGTATGGTTGGTTAGGTTTTGGGGTTTTGTTTGTTTCTTTTGTTTTACCAGAAGTAACAGAAGTAATAGGAGTCGAAATCTTGGAGTTTGAACTAAGCTCTAGTTATATTAAGTCTCCCTGGCACTTATTTGACTATGAAGTCTAGAAACACTTCATTGAAACTCTGTAAGTTCTGCAGTATGTAGCACTAAGTGAGAAACAAAGATACTGGTTTTCTTAGAAGGTGATACATGACTCTGATTTTTGGAGGTTCTGTATTCATCTGTGCTGTGTATTAGCTAAAGCAGCATTGCATTCTGTTGGTTATTTTGCTTCACCTCAAAGCCCCTCTCCTGCTTTTCAAGACCTAGTGAACAATACTTAGTCTTGTGGTTTCTTTCTCAATTCTCCATATATTCTTTAGCATTTCTGTTCAGGGAAGGGCACATTGATAGTGTAAAATAGAAGTCTGCCCCGTCAGTTCTGACTGAAAATTATATTACTGTGAAGCTCTTCTCTGTGAAGGGATTACAATGCACTGCTCTGTTAGCACTGCAACAGCAATAACAATGTAGTCCAAGTTTTACTAATGTGGTTTCTTTGTAAATAAATTTAGTAATCTGGTTTATTTGCAAAATTCTCTTGCTTTTGGTGAAAATACATATGTAAATATATAATCCTATTTTCTTTGTACATTTACATTGTGATCTGGTTTTGGCTGGAGACAACAGGTGAACATATCCAAGTGGATTAATTTGTAAATGTTGCACAGTAAAATTCTTATAAAACTGTCTATTCTCAGTGCATTTTGGTGCCTGCATCCCTGTCACCATGACAGAACATAATCTCTTAGTTGAAGACTCTGATACTTTGAGATTTTTGGTTTTATTCTATGCATACAGAACTAAAATGTAATATGCCTTGTAATCAATACTGCAGTTGAATTTAGGACTCTGATACTATAAAATATTTACTTGAAGAAGCAAAGATGCATCAGCTTTTTCACAGGAAGCTATGAATAAGATAATGAAAGAAGGGAGTACACGATAGCCACTATTTATGTGGTGACAACTGCAGACTTGAAAAGCAAATGCTAATAGCATCTTCTCCATTAGTTATGCAACAAAACAGTACTTTAAAATGCACATTTAAAATTTAATTTACTAATATGCTAAATTTTGCAAGTCTATAATCTGTTTTATTTATAAATCTCAAAAAAATCAGCAACTGTGGTATTGTGAATTTTAGATAATGAAGAAAAGGTCAAATATGATAAAATAAATTAGTATCCATACTAGAAGCACATAAATTTAGAGTTATGCAAAATGTCCCCAAGCTATTTTTGCTTCCCATAGGTGGCTTCTGTAAAATCTGAATTTTGTATTTATCTTAATTTTTCTGTTCTTGTTGAATCACTTGCACCTTTTCCTTTGCACTTCTCTCCATAACTGTTGATGCTTCTATGGGTGATTTAAGCCCATGAAAAGATAGAGTTGAAAGACTCCATCTACATCATAATGCCAAGAAAAAGGGAAAAGTGGATAAAATTGTCAAATGAAAAACAAGAAAGAGAAGTCATGTCTAAAAATTCCCTAAATGAGCTTTCTATGCTGAAGTATGCTAAAATTTAGACATGCTATCCCATCAGCCAGGAAAAAGGTGAGTGGAGTTTATTCAGTATTTTTTCATTTTTCTTGGATTGGTAATTTTACAATTTCAGTATAAAGGAATGGCTCAAAAGCTAGTAAAGGCTACTGCCACAAGAAATTTAGAAGTGAATTAATTTCATACAACATCATCACTGAAACTGCAATCTGTCATCTGCCTCTCAGCTCTTTGACTGTTTTGTCCCCAAACTGCAATATTTCAGTATGTTCTTAATTTGTTCTAGAAAAAAAGATTTTTTTTTTTCCTTTTTCTATTTTTTTGCTTTTTTAGGTAAAGTTTTTTTTCTCATTTCACAATCCATAAAGGCTATTCCCCAAGCATACCCAAAAGGCAAGGTTTCTAGAGCTATGAAGTGCTAGGTTATGGAGGGCTGATCTCTTTTTCTGCTTCTGCTTGCTAGGTCTGATCATTGAGAATACTGTACAGCCCTGGTGGCTGAGAACAGAGGTTTTAGTTTTACCAAAAAAACCAACCCAACAAACAAACAAACAAAAAAAGATTTCTCATTCCTTTTGAAGGATTTCTTCCATTCCATTGATTTTCAAAATAATAATTAAAAACCCTGACTGGTCAAAAGATCCTGTGAAGTTTTTCCAGAATATTTTGCTTTTGATAATATTTTCCTATTTTAACAACATGTTGTTAAACTTCTGATTTCTGGTCGGCTGGTACTATGAAACACATTGTCTTTTCATTTTTTATTATCTGATGTTTGTGCCTGCTAGCTGATACCAAAGTATGGGGGTTGAGGATTTAAAAATATTGAGCTGTTTTTAAATAATTCCCTCCAACTATAATTTCTAGAGAAAGCTACCTTAGATTACACCAGCTTTTCTGACTTCATTGTGAATCAGTGTGAAAAGAAACATCTTCTGCTGAAAAAATATATGGCTTTAGGAATGAAGGTGTTAATTGAGGAATTTAATTTACATTTGTAGCATATTTAAATCTCTTAATTATCATTGGAAGGAATATCTAAGTTTTTAATTGTCTCTTTTCTGATTTTAGGATTCAGTTCTGAGAGCTATCTGAGGGTATCTGTTCTCAACTCCTTTCTCATAATGTTACTTTGTCCTGTGTTGCTGTATTCTTTAGTAAGAAAATTCGCTTTAGTTTATTGAAGCTCTTGTGTTTCCACAAATAATGCTGTCTTTTTCTTTTAGATTTTGTGTCTGAAAATTAATAACTAGATGGTATATACTTAATTTCTGAAGTAATAGCAAATCTTTTTCTTACTAGCTAGAAGCAAATGAAACACTAATCATAATACAGTAATGGTTACAAAAAGTTCCCCAGTTTTGGGTACTCATAAATAAAACTTTTAATTTTGTCACTTGAAATGGTCTCCAATCTTGTTTTGAAGTAATATGAGCTCAAATTTTATTGCTGTAATAGTGGTTTTGGTTGTCCTGAGTTGTTTCAGAGTGCTGCCTTCATAAACATTGCCATCCCTTCCAGCCAGTCACAGCAGATTGCCATGTGTCCTGCAAATGATTACCATCCAAATTGCAAACAAGTGATAGCCCAATGTGGCACCCCAGAAAAAGATACTCAAACCATGGAACAAGTATCAAACGGCTGTTCACGAAAAGCTGTCCTCATATGAACTGCAAGAATTCATTCATGTCAAAACAAAAGGCAAAACAATTCAGCTGGGTGACAGATTTGGATATCAGTTTGTGTTGTTGTTTCTCAAGTTGTTTAACACAAAGAAGACATTTCTGCATTTCTCTGTCTGCAGCTGTGTCCCATCAGCCCTTTGCTTTCTCCCTCATACCTGCACGTTCAGCACAGGCAGAGCACGGTGGGTGGTGGGAGCTGGGGGTGCTGACAGAGGCCAGGAGTGGGGCAAGAGGACAGCTGAGGGACTGTGCCCCAGCTCCCCTTCTGCCTAAGCTGGTGACAAGGTAAGGCTACCAGTGTGGTGTGCGGCCCTTCTCCACCAGTTACTTGGTCCTGCCTAAGCTGAAGCAGGTGTTGTAAACTATTGCATTTTTCTAGTCCTTTTCCAGGGAAGTAATAAGGCAGCAAATCTTGTGCCTGTTCCCCCACTTATGTCAGGCCAGGGCCTTGGCTGTGTGTGAGTGGCACTGTGTGAAAGGGCAGGTTCTTGGCTTTGGAGGATCTTCCTCTTATACACTAAAAGAAGAATTATGCAGTTCTGTGTAGATGAGTTTTTTAAAATTTTTGTTGGCTTAATGTAAACACATGTTGGAGATACTCAGATGTTAACGAGAAATTTCTCCACCCACGTACAGCTTTACAACTCGCTGTGTAGCCCAGAGACCTAATGTGTCTTAAACTGCAGAAGTTCTGTAACAATCATTATTCTGTGTCAGGACAAAATTACCTTGTAGGAGCATTGCATAATGTCTGGTATATTAATCATTAGAGATATTTTTGCAGCACTCAATTATATTACGAAGGCTGGGTTATGTTCTGATCTTTCTAATGATCACATGTAAAGTACTGAAGCCTCCATTATTTTATAATAAGTAATGCATATCCGACAGAATAATGCATTATGCACATCCTCTCCTATATGATTCTAAAGGTCAGCTACTAACTTGAATATTTTTGTCCTCCAGAACATTTCACTTTAAGGGTTCATTAGAAAGAACGTCTTTCTCCTTTCAATATGTTCTAACAGCAGGCTATCACAGTACCAAGTTTGACTATTTTATTTTCTACAAAGCAAAATTGTGTGAGCCATGGCCATTGCACACATTCACTTACAGTGATTAATTTAAAAGCATTACAGGATCAAACTAAGCCAGCTTTTACTGGAAGGTATGACAAAAGTAACATCCCAAATGCTGCAATTTACTTCGGATAGATGTTTCAAATTCAAATGTAATAACAGATACCAACAGACACTGCCCTAATTTATGGGTTCCGGCATTGCCAACAGGTGCTTAGTTCTTAGTCTGATTGCTGTTTCTTCAAAAAAATGTACAAGTAGACCTTTATTTTTGAAGTGTGGAACCCCGCAGTAAGCCTTAGAGATTGTCAAAACTTTATCTCTTTTCAAACACACCAAACTCTTGTATTTAGCAGCGGAAAATATTTTTTTCCAAAGCTATTGACTTAAATTTTAAATATCTAATCCTGTTTGAATTCCCAGGAATGCATGCTCATTTTCACAAGCAGTTTGATTTCTTTGGTATTTTAATTATTATCCTATTCAGAAAACACGTGCAGAAGTGAGGAGAAGAGACATGTTTTGCCTGTGCAGTGATTGCATGTGCATTGCATCTGTGAGCCACAGATTTACCCAAAAGAGTTGATGGGAACCATGCACATGAGGTGCAATAATGTTTAAAGAATCAGCTTAACTTTGAACATACAAGTGCTACCCATATACTTAAAAGGATAATTTCATTGTTACAATTTTCCTCTAGAAGGGTGCTACTGGAAAATTGAAGTGGAAAGTAAAGCCTTAACAGGCCAGCCTAGTAAGATGAATAAAAATGTAGGATAGGACCCAATACAGTTTTCTCTCAGTGGTAGGAGTGCCTCTGACCTTTGCTTTCTCAAATGTTTAGTGTTTAGATCTGAAGTGGCTGTTTCAAATGCTATACACTTTCTCTGTTGTTGTTGAGAAGCTCTTATTTGATAGAGCTGAATTATTGTGATGGGTTTGTCTGGCAGAAAACTGGCTGGAGAATTTTGTGATAGCTTTGGGGCCAGACCCTAATCAACAGGCCATATGTTTAGATCCTTCTCTAACAGATGACTGTGCATGCACGCTCCCAGGTGCAATGTCATTGGGATTGTATTTGCAAACATAAACTAGTGACATTCAATTATGTTCATAGGCAATGTTGTAAAAGCCACAGAGGAAGTAATTTACAACACTAGCACAGTATGCAATTCTTTGCTTATAATCAATTTTTCATTATATAGGAATATGGTATACTGCATTCATATTTGTTTTTCTAATTTGTTGAAAGAGCTGATAATGTGTAAAGTTTTTCCCTTTCAAGCAACTGATGTAAACAATAGTGATATGCACTACTTGAGAAAATAGTGGGCCAAAAGAAATTGCTAATAAAGCAATATAAATATATTTTTATGAAGTTTTAATTAGAAACAAAAACCTGATCCACCAGAGTTTAGGCCAGTTCCTGAGTTGTATCTTACTCCTTTTTTCTATTGGAGCATGTGTCATGCTGCCAAAGTGAAGTGGAGCCTTCATGCATCACACAGCCCTTTGCAGGGTTGCTTTGGCTGGAGTTTGCTGTTTCTTTCTATCTGGTTCCTTTTCTTTCCTGAGATGAAAAAGATAATGTCAGTATTTGGTGATGGTTATTCTGTTGAAACTAGCAAACAATTTTTTGTGGGCTTAGCAAATATTTACCAGGTGGAATTGTTTCTGTAAGTGTTGAGATTAGGACCAATTTCTAGAGACTAATGGTTTAGTGGGCTCTCCAGTCTTATTTCCTCTTACCCTACTACTAAAGTTTCTTTTTTATTTTAAACATGCAAGGAAATTTTAGGTACTGACCTTCTGTCATGGGAGGTATCTGATAATGGAACTTATAAGTTTGTCAAATCAAAAATATTGTCAGTAACCTACTCAGCCATTCTTATAACAGAAATAAATAAATTAATCATATTACTGATAAAATTATTAGTTTAATAGGTAGTAAATTTATTCTGCTACTCTGACTTTATTTAACAAGTGGGTTTTCTTCCCATGCTTTTAACTTGGAGGACTCCTGAGGCACCTTCAAAGATAATGCTGTCCAAGCATGCATTATGTGTCTTTAAAGAACTAACTGCTAAGAAAGTCCATTTATCAGCACTGAGCTTGAATTAGGGACCATACTCTGAAAATTATTTCAGCTGTAAGTTAGGAAGTGAATTTTAAAAGACATGAGATATTCTAAGGGAGAAGCACTGCATATTGCAATCCATCTTGAGGGGAGCAAGTGGCTAGCATGAGTTTGGAGATGGTAGCATGGTCTTGAAAAGCTGACATGCTCATGCAGACAGTATCTCCATCTATTCATTCATACTGTCTGTCACTTTCCTACGTGGGGAATATTAAGCCCAAGCAAATCTAAATCAAATGAAGAAAAGTGAATCAAGTAAATACTTAAGACTAATAAGGCTTTTCTTGACAAAATTGTATCAAATGTACTCTCTCTTCTTTGCACTCCTACATTTTTCATAAGATTTGTATACTAGAACTTCATTTTTACCTGGTGTTACTAATCATATTAGATAAATTATCTAATTTCTTTCTTCCAAATTATATCTTTTCCTGTCTGATTTAATAACCTTTACCTTAATTTTCAGTAGCACCAAAATATATTGTTATTCTTTTCTTTTTTTCGTGATGGAATGGCAGATGGGAGGATTTGAAAAATAGGTAGAAAAATAGGCTCAGGCCTACATAAATACATTATGAAAATTGGAAAAGTGCAGTATAAGTATAAGGTCATGCTGTAATGAAAAAAAAGAAAATAAATATATTAATATAAAATAATAGGAAATCATATTTGACCCTCTATTTATGGACTCTGCATGTTGCTAGTTAGTTATATCATTGTTCTCTATACATTATCTTTTAGACTATTTCAGAGTGAATTTTCCTTTGCAATGAAGAGCATATGATTTATATAGCAATTCATAGATGAAACAGCAAAACATTGAGAGAATAGTGACTTCTAAATATTCATACTGGAAAGTTTTATTGAACTTTCTGTTTCCACGGGAATAATTTTATATCAAATTACAAGTACAATTTAAGAAAGTTTTTTCTCATTATGTGGGAATGTATTCAGATGTCTGATTTAATACTCCAATTAAAAGCAATGGATAGAAGTAGAGTTTTTTTTCTCAGATGACCAAGCTTAATGTACCATCATGAGGTGTGTTATGGTGTCTTGATCCTTTGAGGTATGTTCATCCTGGTGGTTGAAATTGCTTTCAATTGGGACTCAAATGTGTCCTGCCAAACAGACAATAGTGTTAGACAATTGAATCAAGTATTAAACATGAACTGCACAAAAGATATCAATTATACAATATATATTTTATTTCTCTTAAGTTTGTTTATAACCACAAGCAGAAAAAAATGGTTAAAACTAAACCAGCAGACGTATTTTCTGGGATTCACAAAAATATAAATTAACTGTATACTCTTGTATTTATGAGTTAGAATAAATTCTCTGTCAGTGTTTAAACAATGGTCATAAAGCTCAGAGTTACCAGAATAACGCATCATATCTCAACAAAACATTTGGTCTACCTTGCAGCCTTCCAGTGAACAGGTGACAACTATATTTAGCAGAGCTGAGTATTTTATTTTCCAGTTTTAGTCAAGAAATTGGACAAGGCCAGGGAGACACAAGTTGAAAGCTGAGAGTAATCCAATCCTTACCTTTGTTTCTGAAATCTTACTAGTTTTTGATTGCCATCTTATAGTATTTGAACTGCTCACTTAGGAAATTAGATGTAGTAGAGCAAATTGAAGGCAGGTGCAGCTACTTATCACGTATAGGCATAGCCACCTCTTTGCTGAAAACATGCAAATCAAATTTAGAAGTAATAGCACTGGCTCTGCAAACCATGGGATCAGTTAAATGTTTGACAGGGAAGAATGTATGTTCGTGACATGACTTGCCCCTATTCCAAGGGCAGTATTGAAACCATAATTCTACTCGGTGGAGCCATAGATCAATGAGAAGATGGTCTCATAAAGAAATTGTGTCAGGCAAGGTCATCTTCCTCTTGTCTGACTTCCCGGCCACATAAAGAGCGACTCATAAAATGTTCACTGTACATGCTCTTTGAATATCTCTTCAAGCAAAAGAGATTGATGACTAAAAAAAATAATCATAGCATTTTACTCAATGAATAAATGCTGAATAAATCTTTCTGCTTAAAGGATGACCATGAACAAATAGCAAAGTATTTAAAGTCAGTCTTTATTTGATATTTTCTGAATAATTTTAAGAATAGCAAATCCATTCCTTTCCTAATGCTTCCTATTCTTTATTGATGTTGTACTGAAGATTAGTTGCAAGTTGAAATGCGTGTTATTGATTCCCCTTCAGACAAAGTATAACATTTCAAGTCAGGTGGGATTAGCATACCTTAGTGTTGTGATAGATCTACTGTTTACAGTATCCCTCGTGCTCCCAGGGCAGCTAAACCAGGTGCTCAGGAGTGCTTCTCCAGGAGCATGGAGCCTGGGGGTCAGGGAATGCCCCTGCCTTGTGTCCTGGTGTGGGCTGTGCTGCCAGGGCTGGACAGGGCTGTCCGCTCTGGGCTGTGTGTGCATCACGTCTGCGGGACAGCGCCTGGGGGGAAAACTGGGGGCGAAGAGCACAGAAAGAACACTGCTCATTTCAGATAAAGTGTCTTTTGTCCCACCTGAGACTCCTTCAGAGAAAATGTGTGCAGGCCATGCCTTTGTAATGCCATGCAGAGAAATATAAACTTACTTGGCTTTTGCTGTGCTCTTGAGAATGTGTACCCCTGTTGCATTTGATTTTTCATCATGGCAGCTCTGGCCAGAGGGTTTGGAAATTCTGTTGTATTGTTCCCTCTAAAATATAGTATTTTTTTATTGGAGAATTTTATATGTGGGTTTAAATCAATTTTAATTCCACATATTTTGTTTTTTTAAGGCCTAGAGTTGTCCACCTGTAGCAGTATAACTGGGCTTCTGTTTCAGTCTGCCAAAGTAGTGGCTAGGCAGGGCAGAGAGCAGGACCATACCTGGGCACTGAGGAGGAATTATTTTTCTTTCCTCTGCTTTTTAGTCTTCAGTTCTGAATTACCTAACTCAGACTGGTGTGACTGAAAATAATAAATCTAACTGAATAGAAAACATAATAATACAATAAAATATTTTCTTTGCTAACATAATCCACCACTTACTTTTTATCAAGGTATCATAAACTCAAACCTCTCTTTAGGTTTCTCACAAAATTAGAAGGGCTACTTCTGCACCCATCTTTGCATTTTTGCTATAGAACAAGTTCCAGAGTCTCCAATAGGTAAATAATACATGATAAAATCTACTGAAGTTATAGAACCCTTGACTAGTACTTTTCTTTAAATATTAAACAATATTTTTGAAGTTGTTTGAACTATGTAAGGTTTCACACAACAATTTTCCTGTTAGAGGGAAATATGCCATCCTCAGCCAGTTTTTTGTTTGATGTCCACGAATACTAATACTAGTAGAATCTCTTATTATGTGTAGTAGTTCAGAATAAACTATATGCAAGCTCTGTAATTATTAAATTCTGAATGAAGGGAAAGGAAAAACTTTTGAGCTAGAGTTGCAAACTTCGTGCTTTGTACTTGCTAATGCAACTCTCAAAATCACACGCTTTTTTTTTTTTTTCATTGCAAGATAACTTAGGCATCCACAAAATTAGGTATTTTAAACATAAATATTCAAATCTCCCTTTTAAAATTAAACTTTGAAAAAAACGCTGCCTACTACAAAGCTTCATTTGATATTGCTTAAGGGACTGATAGCACTTTCCCTGTTTTCCTACCTGGCAGTCTGTCTCAGACTTGAAATTTGAGGATAAGTTCTGGAAAACAGAGTTAGGACAAAGAAAAAATAAGTGCTATAAAGAAACTTTCTGTAAGATATGTGGCTTAATAAAAGCTTCATTTCAACAGAGTACTACAGCAAACACATGCTGGGCTTCCAACCATCCCCTGTCTCTGAATGCTTCAGTGACACAGTCGTTTAACTCAAGGGTTTTATGTGTATCCAGCAGAGGCTGTCTATTATATTGATTCTAGAAATTTTCTATTACAATATTAAATTTCTTTGTCATATCTAACTGGTTGGTTCTTCAGCTGTTTCTCAGACAAAATTCTAATTCTTTGAAAAGTTGAAAAACTCCAGAGCATAGTTTATTCATACTTTTGGAGCTGGATTCATTATTAGATAGATTTATAATGAACTTACATTATTTGTGCAGTGAGATTTATAGAAAACAGATCAATGTATCAATGGGGATGGGGAAGGGTTGCTATTCTAAATATAGCCTAAAGTCTTGGCTGAATGCAGAACATAGTGAAAATTAAGTTATTTTGTCAGATTTTCATAAAATTAGGCTAAGTACCAACTACAGGGCTATGGAATACTTTGTTTCAAAGAAAGGAAAGAGGTATTGATTTAACTGATAAGAAGAAAGAGAGCTATTTAATATGAATGTAGATCCACCATAACTGAATATTTGTATATTTGCATGCATACTGATAAATGTAACAACTCTTAGTGTGTCTCTAGGATTATCTTTAAACTTATACTTCAGAATGGATTTGTTGTTCTGTGCTGATTGCTGATCTCACAAAAGATTCCTTGTGGGGTGCTCAGATGCTGCTCTGCTTGTGCATTGTAAATACATACAGTGTGTAGGAGAAGCAAGTAATGGGATCTGTGTCAGGGGGTCCACTACTACTTAAATTTAGGTTGGTATGCCAAAATCCCAAAGAGAAACAGAATGTAAGTCCCAGATTGCACTACTGTGTATGTTGCTCTATATCTTGTATACCACCAATAATCTTTTCATCTCTGCTTCTAGGATATAGATAGATAAAAAGAAAAATAGAAAAATCATCATACATGAACTGTCATAAATAGCACAGACATGTTCCCTTACATACTTTGGTAGATAAAATTGGTATAAAAATGCCTCTGAAACTGGGGACTTAGGCTGTTGCATGTGTCCTTGTTTCTAAAAAAGAGACTATGCAGTAGATGCTGTATGTAGACTCACTAGTGCTGGAATTAAAACTCAGAAAAGAACGTGTTTTGGGATTCTTATTGTAGAAAATCCTGACTTGATTAATGTGTTCTTGCCTTTTAAGCCAACCCCTGAGAATAGCAAATAGGTGATGCAAGGGAAAAAAGCAAACTGTTGCACAGAAGAAAATAGTCAGCTGGGAAGGAGTAGGAGGGTTGAGTGGGAATGACTCCTCTGCAACTGAGTTACTCTAGGCTAAGCCAAGTAGCTTAGCAGAAGTACATGCACACCACCCAGCTTTTGAGATCTCTGTGAAATTAATCCAACAAAATAGATGATATTTTGATTCCAATGCAATAATTAATGCTAACAAGGTTAAGGGAGCACAGATACACCTAATATATATTTTTTTTCTCTTAATAGAAGATGATACCAGTTCCCAAGCTATTGGAACAACCTCCAGAAATGCTATGTCAGTAAAACCAGCTGGGGAAGAGGCCTGTATCATTTAAATTATGAACAGGACATGAAATGTGTTTGACTGGACTGTCATCATCTGCCCCTGTTGTACATTGCTGTACATTTTCCTTATTTAAACTAAGTTTTTAAAATTAGTTTTTCAACAAACAAAATATGAACAAAAAGGTTTGCATCATTCCTGTTCATCCTCTTTCCTGATCAACCATAGAGAATCAGTGAGTGACATGGCAGCAATAAGAAGTAAAACTTTTTTGACTAGAAGGAATGGGCACAGGTAAAATAGTCATGAGTCTCTGCCTTAAGATAAATTTATTGAAAAGACATTGACACACTTTATAAGAAAGCATTTAATCTCAAATTAAAGTATGATTAATTTACGTTATTTTGAGAATAAATTAACTGAAGTATTTGTGTAACTTTATTATAGACCTTTGAAATTAAGCTTTTAGTAAAGCACTTTTAATTCTTTGTTCTCATTATTTTGGCTGCTATCCCCCTCTGTGCCTTGTTGGCCTAGAAATGACTTGCAGTGTCTATTCCTCTTGCTACTGCTGTTCTGTTGAGTAGTACATTTGCTGCCTCACTTGTACAGTCTCTTCACAGCTCTTTTCATAACCAGTTCAATTATAGTATGCCCAGATTTTCTTTTTCTTGAGTAGATTTCTAATTTTGGGACTTTCAATCCCCAGCCAGTAGAGTAATGAAGACTCCTTGGTCTTGTAACTTATACTCAAAGTAAGAGAGTTAGCTAGTTATTTTATGTATTCACTGTGGGGAAAAACTCATCCCACACCAAAAGGCCTGCAAAAGGCCCCATCATTGCTAAAGCCCTCAGGGCCTTATTCGTCACTTCATTTTATGTCAGCGTAAATCACACTGGAGAAATACAACTGTAGATCAGTGAATTTAATTCGAGTACTAAATCTTTACTGAGAGGACTTTATGTGGGTCAAGCACGAGGAAAATGGGGAAACAATTTCTGCCCTGTGAACCTAGGTCCAAAGAGTGGCATTTCTGCATTACTTGCTACTCTGGACTAGCAGAGACTGTTACACTGTGCCACTTGCATAGAAATTTGGGTCACTACATATTTAATGGAGAATCTCTGACCTATTTCCAGCCTTTAACCCTGGGCTATGTTGGTCCTTGAAGACCTAAGAATGAGAAACCTCCTCTGTGGTGCATGAAGGTGGAGAAACCCCTTTCATGCTTAGCCCTCCATTTAATTCATCAAATATCAATGTGAATAGTAAAGTATATTCTGTGTGTACCCTTAATTGATACCAGCATGCAATCCAGCTCTTGGAGTGAGAGGTGACATTTTAGGTGCACCTTTGGACCACTTTAGCTATTAATTGTAACATTTTAAGATTATTTTGCACAGACTGCAGTAGACAAGTATTTGGTCACATGAAAAGTTGCAGTATTGCCATAGCAACATTGTTTACTGAATGTTCTGATTAAGAAAAATGAATAGCAAAATAAGCAACAGAGCTATGGATGAACATACACCTAAATAAAATAATAAACAGCAGTAGCAAATGCAAACATATGATGAATATTTTTAGTAGTTATGTGTTTAGTCCATCCAAAGATCAAAATCCCTTCGTTTAAGATTGTGACATGTGAACTGGAATGAATTATCAAAATTTGTTGGTATCAGGACTTCACAAGAAGTCTACTGCACTTCTGAGTAGACCTTAAAATGTTTTATAAGCTGGATGGAAATCTGTTACTTTTCTTTTCCCTAAATATTTTTTTAGAAATGTTGCAGAATGTCTTGATAATTTGCATTAAATCATCTGCTGCAGTGAAGAGTGAGCTTTCTAATACAGTTCTAGCTCATGAAACTGTTTCTGAAAGATCAGCACTGAACAATCTGCAGAATGCAGATCTCCATGAATAACCAAACAGTGTGTCCTCTCAGGGTGCTTTTTACAGCAGCTTGGAGCTGTAATTCAACATAAGCTTTCAGGCAGGTGCCAGGTAATGCTCTAAAAGGGAGTACAGGGAGAATTACTAAACTCCATTAAAAAAACCCCCAACAAAACAGACGTAGAAAGATCTAGAAATAGAAAAAGCCATATCTGTATAATCAGACAAGCATAGGATTTAAATCTTCAAAATAACAGACAGAGGAGATCACTGACAATTCTATTTAAGGGTTGGTCCTGACATAAGGACTGTCACAGAAACCATTGGAAACATGTGGAAACACAAGTGTCCACATGAGAAAAAGAGAGTTCAATGAACTCAATGAACTAGAATTCAGAAACCATATGAGATGTTAGCATTCCACCTACTGTCTGTATGGGAGACATGGAGGAAGGCACTGTCTGCTGAAATAAAGAAGGAAACTCAGAAAATCGGAGCTGCCAAAATAATATCAGGATTTTGCAATTTCTCAAGAGCCAGGAAGACTCAGACTCTATAGGGTAGTTTCAAAAATGTATCCCAACAGAACCTTCAAATTATACTCACTCTAATTAGGAAAGACAAGCTTAACACAACAATAGATAAATTTAGGGCCAATGTTAAAATCTAGGCAAAAAACCTACCATTACTTTGGCATTGAAATGAATGACCATCTGTATAGTAGCAAGAACATATATCATTTGTTTCAAGACCGGCAAAGAAAACACAGCATGCAGAACTTAGTTGCCACTTCCTTACATGAAAATATGCCACACATACTCATATTTAATATGAAAGTCGTGAACTATTTTGCCAATTAACACCCTCCTACTTAATCTAAGACAAACTTCTGAATGTTCTTTATCCAAAGCTGTCCTGGCTAACACTGCGCTGAGAATGCATCAAATAGATAAAAGACTAATTGCAAAATCCTTTTTGGGTGAGACTTAACAATTAAAATCACCAAATAATACAAAATGTGTGTACACAATCTGCAATATCCACTAATTGCTGTTAATTCTCCTTTATATTTGATATAATGAAAAATGACTTCCTGTAAAGACAATCACCACTTTCAGGGCTAGTATTTCTTTTTATCCCTTGATGATGCCACTTGTTCAGAGCTAAGGTAGACCAAATATTTTTGCTATCTGAGAAAGAGTATTGGAATGAGGAACCTGTGAAAGGCACGTGTACTTTTGGATATGGTGCAGCTCTGAGAGATAAAGAAAACCAGGAATTCTTGGTACTTACTTTCTCAAAAAATGTTTGCTAAAGCTCATACCACATCTTGGAGATCAGTACTGATCCTCTAAACTTAAAAAAAGAAAGGGATCCCTTGTGCTGGAGAAGCTGGGGCCAGTCACAGTGGCCAGGCAAGAGGACTTCAAAAAGCACAGCACTCTAGTTCCAGGTCTCAAACTTAGACACCTGCAGGGTGTTTAGTTGGCCAGTGGCTCTGCAAGCCCAGGCATGATAATTCCTCCTGCACCTGGGAAAGCCCTGCTTTCATGCTCTCATTAAGCAGCAGTATCAGAGAAAATGTACATTACTTTTGCAAATCCATAATTTTGGAGCCACGTGAGTATCATTTCACCTCTTGAAGCAATAACCCAGTGGGCTATTTCTGTCACCTTTGTTAACAAGGTGGTGTTCTGACCTTCTTGCTCTCTCTCTCTCACCGCATCTTTTTTATCAGGGAGGTGAATTCAGCCCTTATTTAAAGTCAGGTCCTGCACAGCTGTGTATTCACATGGTCTAATGTACTGGGAGATGAAATAATTGAAATTCTTTTTAAAGCCATTGCTCCATAAAAAATCATGCTTATTCAGGGAGCTGGAGGTGTGACATAAAGATGATTTTGCAGCCCTTAAGGGCTTTTGATAATGGGGAGGGGAAGAGGGAGAAGGAGAAACTTCCATCTCCCCTCTTCTGTGGGCAGGGGCAAAATAATCAAGAGTGATTAACAGTGCAAACCAATCAGACAATGACCATGGACACAGTCTCCAGTGTGGCTCTGGTAGAAGAGGGTTGTGTGTAGAAATCAACTCCATAATGCAAGTGCAAGCTTTGTTTGTGTTGCAGAGGGTTCCTTTGCTTTGAGGATCTTTTAACGTGCGACCACTCTGTTTGTTGGGATGATAAAAGACGACTCAACTTCCCCCTTGTCTTTCTTGGTTATACTGTGTTCAGAAAAGCCTTCACATCTATCAGAAAGAGATCAATTTCCAGTGTGGTAAGAATTATTCTAAATCCCAGACTTTAGCAGTTCTCTGGTTTTGGCGTTATAGCAGCTTTTGCTGTGTCCACGTAAAGGATGAAGTGAAACTACTATTTAAAACTGAGAAAAATCTTATTTCTTATAACAGTTAAAGGCTTAGTCTCAATGAAGCAGAAAGAGCACAAATCTTATTTTTCATTCTATTCTCTCACTTGCTTTTCCTGCTGCTCCTCATTACTCAGATTGCTGAACTCTTATTTGATGATAGAATGACCCGTGACCTTGCCAAAACAATTTTTGTTATATCATTATCTTGTGACACAAAGTCTGAGACACATCTGCCATTGCTCACATTCTGGGTCACCCTGCAAACATCTGATTAGGATTTGATAAACAAAACCATTCCTCCAGTGAATTTTTGACCAAGAGGCTATGAAGAAAGGTGGACAACACTGTGGAATTTAGCTGCTTTGTAACCACCTTTTTTTGTGGTAGATTATGGTACTGAAGAAGAGTCAATCACTTAAAAAACAAATAAGAAACAATTTATAGAGTGAGTCCCTTTTTTATTAGTAGAAGTAATCTGCTGGAATGTCCCTAAAGATGCTCTGTGATTAGTTTTCACTTTGCAAAGCAGCAATTTAATATACTGACTGCTTTCTTCTTGTGAGTGAATAGGATAATGGGGGTATTTCCTGATCCTCTTCAAAATAAAAGTGGTTCTTCAAATGTAATTCCTATCAGGTTTAATTTTGAAAAGAACCCCCACATTATAACCTGCATATATATTTCTAGAAATCTACTGTGTGCTAAAGTAGAATTTATTCTATGTATTTTTGCAAAGAGCCAGTGTCCTCCTTATATTGTTAGAGTATTTGGTTTCTTATGCTTCTCTATTTGCCTCCTAAATATACCCTCTACACCCCCTTGATGATTTTATCTTTTCACTTACCTATTTGTGTTAGCATTTTTTTCCCCAAGAATGTGAATAACGGTAAATAGCACGGTTTGTGTCTCATATTTTTTGTTCATGAAATATTTCATTTTGTGAGCAGAGTATCTGAGACACTTTTTTCCATGGAATTTTTGTACATTGTAAACTATAAGTAAAGATTTGCATGTTATGTGTTCTTTATTCTGAAAGCTTTCAATCCTTTCTTTACTGTGCCTTTCAGTATTTTAGTACAAGAAATCCACCTCATGTATGTTGTCTATAATTTTTCAAGTGTGGCAGATATATTGTGTATATGAAAAATACATAGAAAATTATCTGTTCAAGGAGAAGAGTTACATGTTTAATCCCTATGAATTAGTTGTTTACTTAGAGAAGTATTTTGTGGCTCAGGTGACTGTCCCTTTGCATAGTAATGAGTATAATACATGGAGAAACACAGATGAAAGCACAGCTGAATTATCTGTGCTTCAGCTGGGAACTGCAGAAATGTTTGTGCAGTTCTCATTCTCTCCTGTTGTGACAGGGAGGTGCCTGCACGCATTTAGTACTTGCAAAATGCCTCCAATGGCAGTTTTTCCATCTGACACTACCTCTTTGCAGGTCTGTTGAATACTTTACACCAGCCAGCATACTGATGCTCCAGCTGAGTGTAAGCAGTTTTACAGGTTTTCTGCGGACTTTTATTACAGCTGTGACACTAGATTGATGGACTGTTTCCATCTTGTTCTCTGTCAATTGTACACTGAAAAGAGAACTGACAGTGTGATGGATGCATGATAGTGCCACATTAGAGAGAGAGCTACTGCAATAACAGTGGTTTAAACCCTAAAGTGCCTTTAACCTCACGCAGTTGCCTTTAATTTATTTTAATCTGAAACCTAACAAAATCTAACACCACAGAGTAGAGAGGTGGGGAGCACAGTGAGTTTGTAAAGTAATGTGAGAAAAAGATGACAGTCATTCTTGGAGGTACAATTAGGGCAATTCTGAGCTTTAAAAGAAGAAGTCCTCCAGGAAGCTTTCAAAAGAGAGAATATTGTTATGCTCTAGACAAAGTCAAAGGTTAGCCTAGCTAGAAAGAAGATGTACTTTCCACTGAGGGAGAAGGGGAAGAAGGGCTTGCTCTGTCACAGCAGGGAATACCCAGGTCTTGCCTGAGGAACAGGATGAACTTGCCAGGGAGCAGGCTTTTGGAGGCTGTGTCAAAAGGAATGCTCTCTGCGACAAGCCAGCGTTTCCTTTGAACACGAAAAGGTTTAAGGTTTATTTACTGTTTCAAAGAACTAGTGGTGTCCTCTCCAGAGAGATGAGAGAAAGTAAGAGGGAATACTTGCACTGCTGTTTTAACCTTTGAAATGCCATCAATGATTTCGTTAAGCTGGTGGTTTATTCCTCAGCACAAAGGGAAAGATGAGGGTCCAGGACAGCTGCCAAGACTGTGTGTACAGTCCTAAATGTGGTGAAGAGGCTCTGGGGAGTGAGCATGGAGGGGATGGCTGCAAAAGGTCTCTAGTGTGGATGTTCAGCTACCTCACACCCTCTGTTATCCCAGCATTGAGATGAGATAGACCAGGATCAGGCTGATGGAGAATGAAACCTATTAAATTAACAACAGCCTGCTAGGAAGATTTGAGGGGATCATTCCTATCTAAGTAGCTGCACTATTTAATCCTTCTGTTTGTTGAAGTTTCAGAGCACATTGTTCTCTGGTGTGATCCTCAGAGTCACTTGCTAGAACTGACTGTAGCAAAGGCAGTGCTACTTCAATTTTTAAGGTGATTTCATTCTCCTTTTTTTTATTCTTTTGACATACTTGCTGCTTTTATTTTGGAACATAGTTTACCTTTTGCTGAAAGACAATGCAACAGAGATCTCTAACAGGAAGAACAATGGAAGTGGACAGTTTGAAGATAACACTGAGGACGATGTTGCAATTGGGGATGAGGGCACAAGGAATTTCATTCTTAGGCTCTGTAATCAGACAACTAAAATCTACTGTGAGTGGTATATTTAGTCAAAATCCTCTTGACTTGATTTTTATTTCGTATATGAAACAAATTTCATATGCATACAGCCAACAGCAACAAGGATTTGAAATTGTTGATTAATATGGGCTGGTAGAAATTTTTGATTTATTTGTGATCAGCAAGTAAATACGGAAGACAATTAATTGGATTCACCAATCATTAAAGATTATTAACTGAAATTCTTCGAGTGTTTTAGGATCACATAATTTTCATAGCACAGAGTTTTCTAATAGAAATCTACTTGATGACATTTATCTGGAGATGCAAATAGAATAAACATAGATTTTACCCATATGGGTGGACTTTTATTCGAATGCTGGTTGATCGTGTTTGGTTCTAGTTTCAGTAGATTCAGTTCAGCTGAAGTTAGAACTAGACCTGCTTTCATCAGACCTGTGCTTATCATGGCATGACTAAATACATAGATGCCTTAAATAAAAGATGAGATGCACATCCAGAGTCTTTGAATAATATTGACAAAAAGTGGAATCGATCTTGAACCAAGTTGATGTTGAGTGAGATCTTGAAGTCATGCAGGGATCATAAGCCTTTGATAGCACAGTTAATAAAGGAACAGAGGGTAATGCATCTTAGTCTCTTGAAGCTGATGACATGGAAAACAAAGCTTAAAGTACAGCTACCAAAGTAGTGTGAATCCTCAAAGTCTTTCTTTCTTTCTGGATCATACTCCTGTGACATAAATTGGCCAAGGGGCTTTTTAAACCCAGAGGACTACCAGAAATCTTTTCAGTTGTGGATTACAACAGTAAGCCTTGTCAAAATGTCTAGAATTTAATTTGATAATGAAGATTTTCATATATATATATATAATTTTGGATTAGAATAAAGCTATTCCCCTGAGCAAGTATTTTCATTTGTCTGAATGGTTTCCCTTATTTCTGCTTCTTTAATTTAAGCATAATGCCTTTGATATTGTAACAGGATACAATAGGATGCTGTGATCCATTTTAAATGAGATTCCATAAAGGATTCATAGTCTTTTACTTTCCCAGAAGTTACTTGTTCAATTTCTTCTCTATGTCATGGTATTTATTGAACAATTAGAATTATGTTCTGTGTCAACATTCACAACAATAAAATGTTAATTGGCAGGGAATGAAAGAGGTGTTGAGTCAGCTTTTAGAGAGAAAAACAAATAATAAAAAAAATAATAATAAATTCTCTCAATTAGCAGATGAAAAGGTAATGTGGGGAAACCTCTAGACTTCTAATGAATTAAAACCAACAGAATTTTAGTACTTACTTAGCCAACCTAAGCTAAAGTGAGGTGGTATAGTACCACTGAAGTCACTAGCAATATTACAGTGTACACTAACAAAGAAACTGGACCCATATTCATGAAATAAGAAAGGATTTAATAGAATTTTAGTTCACCATAATCTGAGTTTTTGGGCATGAGTTTTAATGGACAGGATAAGAGCAGCCCTACAGGAAATACTGTCTCACTGAGAAACCACATATTCTTGCCATCCACATTTTTCCTCTCAAAGTCTGCTGTGCAGCCTGTAACTGCACCAGCAATAATGAATGTTACTCACCTGTTGATTTAATTCTTCTCACTCCTTTTGGATTTATCTTCTGGAGAATGCTGTGCATTCTAAGATTTGTCTTCAGCATTTTAATTTCAAGTACATGACAATGACAATGCTCAGATGATAGGAATACTGATACAGGTTAAGTTTAACTCTGCCCTTTTTGGCCTGCAAGACTTTATTTTCTCTAGATTCAACCGTTTATAAAGAGTTCTATCTCTAAAACACTGATAAACTGCCTTGATTTATCTCAGCATTTTTTTCTACTTCTTAGGGGAAGATATACTTGGATTTGACTATACCTGCCTCATATTGACTTCTCTCTTGTATAGTATTCTTGATGTCCTTGGATATCTGGCATTCAGGAGAAAGAGTGTAAATCTCTGTATAATTAGGTGGAAAACATCTAAAAATCATCTAGCCAACCTTGAAGTAGACTTGAGAAATCTAGTATCTTCTAGACACAAAAATTTAAAAAGCAGCCAACGAGGAAGAGAACAGATTACTGGGTTGACTGTTTACAAGAAAGGGTCAAATAATTACCTTGACCCTTTCCACAGAGATTTGAGCAAAGTTAACAGAACTCTAAAGGTGCTGGGGGAGAAGAATTAATTGCTAAACAGTACTTAAGTTAGAATGTCTGTTTGTGAGTTCTGACACAGAACTCCATGAAGCAGTGTGTTATTAATTTGAGTTTTGAATATAAATTGGGTTGTTGTTTTTTTTTTTTTTTTTTGTAAGAGTCCAAATATTTAATATAAAAAATGACACTGAGACAACATAAGAGATTTAGATACTTAAGTTCTTAAAAGAACAGTGGAGTATTTTTTGTAGAAAAAAGATCAACTTTAGAGGATAACCTTCTTTTGAAGAGAAAATTGAGTCTTGTGTATACTAAGGAGTCTAGTGCAGTCTAGGACAGACTGAGTGGAATATATTTGCTAAGGGAAGAGATGTTTACTATATATGTAAATGGAAGACTTTAGCTTTGTTCAAATAGTAAACAGATCATTAATGATAGATAAGGTATAGTTATCAAGGACAGATCTAGAGACATCTTCAGTGTAAATTCAGTTGGCATTGTTTTCCTTGTTACTAAGCCAAATGAGGTAATGCACTATCCTAGTGATCTGCTGCCCAACCTACAGTCAATAAATTTTCTTTCAGTTTCAATAATCAAAGTTGCAAGGTGAAAAACATGAGTCAAACTTTGTTTACCCTGTATAGACAGAATTTTACTGTGTTTTAAAACAGTAGGATCTCCCCTTACCTGTTAATTGGCTTGTGTGTTCAAGGTCCCTCTGTCTGATCCACAAACCAACAGTGTAAGAAACTTTGTCTTTATGTTGTGCTGTATTTGTCTAAAACTGGTTCCAAAAAGATCCCTAAAATTATTAGCTGCATCACTTAGTTGCTTCAAAGTTTGGTGGGTTCACAGTGTAAAAGATTTCATCTGCCTATTCAAGAATAGATAGGTTCTATTTTTTAAAAAGTAGTTTTAGAGTATAGAGAAGATGCTATTCCTTGTGTTCAATCATCAAGACAAAACTTTGATAGACAACACATTACTTGAACACTGGCATCTCAATTAATATAATTGCAACAAAATATAGAACATGCAAACCTATAGGAATTTTAGCAATGGGAGCCTCTTTAATCTTTGGAATTGGGATCAATTTGCAGATCTAACAATCAGAGAGAGAGTAATCTTTTTGACATTGAACTGAAACATATTTAGCAGCAAAATCACTAAGAAACAACAAACATCAAACAATCCTATCTTTGAAGTCACTTTTCAGACTAGTGGCATTTTAAAATAACACTGTAGAAGCTCCAACATTCAAATATACTTTAGAGTAAGCAAATACACAGGAAATGTCACCCAAATACTAAAGGCATAGAGCATCTCCAGACCATACAGACACTTAGTGTTCACATTATTTATTTTTGAATTGAAAGGATTTTTTGAAAGTGAACTCTATTTTTTTCTTGTAAATACAAGCTCTCACAGTGATAACAAACTTGCTTTATAGGTAAGAATTTTAAAAATGAACTTCCTTGACAAATATTTGTTATATATCCTGCAAGGCTAAAAATCCTGTTTGGTATTCTGTTCATACGTGAAATCCTTTCTGAAATGTGAGAAGCCAAATGCTATGATTCTAATTTTAAACCTTTCACTCAAATATGCTTTTACTTCACTCAGTTTAGACAAAGTTTCTCACATAAGCTGCATTATGCTCACTTGTGTTGATGTTTTTTTGCAGGCAAGTGTGAAAATTTGAATTAATATAAGAATTATTCAAAAATTAATAATGAAGAGACACAAAAAAAAGTGCTGATCACCAGCTCCTGCTGGCTTTAAAGTGAAAATATTGAATTTTCTGTCACACGATCACTGTACAGAAAGTTAATTACAGTATTATTGTCACCTTATGACACTTCAGTGACCAAGAATATTTGTGTAACATTTGTGAGTCTTGCACTTTTGTTATGAGAGATTGTACAATTTGATTTACAGCATCTAAACCCACTACAGTTGTGATATAATTTTTCTCTAGCAGACACATATCACACTGCTATGATATTCCTAAAATTCCACTGGTATTCATAATAGTCAAATAAGGTAAGTGGTTTGTTATCACTGGCATAAATGTTTGTATCTCATGGTGACAAATGTTCGAGGAGTGCAGTGAAAGTGTAGTTTTTTTTTGCTAGCCCCAAGCATGTCAGTACTTTCCTTTCCTCTTGAAGGCCCCTAAAGAATGACTCCTGCTGGCTGGGGAGAGCCCACTCCTTGCTCTAACTGCCCATTTCTAAGACATTCCCCTCACCAAAGGGGGCTGGCCCAAATCGCACATCTCTGTGACTGGTTTAGACTCTATTCACTGGATATGAAAACATATTCAATTGTCTTTTAATCCACATGATATTATGGGATGAATTTAAGAGAATGGCACTTCCCCTGCATCAAGGCAAGTGTTAACATGTGTTTCCTGCATTCTCTTTGATGCTGTGAGCAGAGACTCAGTGAGTTCCTGCTGCTAGGAAGCATCAATTCAGTACTTGGTAGAAGACCCTTTAAAGGAAAGGGCAGTTGTTTATTCAGCCAGCCAATTAGCCATATACTATTTTTTTCTTTTAATACTTCTGTCACTGTGGTTGATGTCCTAGGCAAAATGGAAAGATCTCTGATCATAATTAAATCATAATCTCAGCTTTGAATGATATCAGCAAATAAAGCATGCTGCTTCAGATCAAAAGTGCAACAGTGTGATGAGGATCATTAATCAAAATAGATCAGTTCTTTAAAGCCATCAGTTACAATACATTCTATTACAAAAATGTGGTACTATGAATCTGGTACTATGATTCTGGGGAATAGACCACATCTGTAAATGCATCACAAGATTTGTATTATCTGTTTTCCCCCTATATAGCAATAGAGTGGGACAACATTTTTCAACTCTGGAATTTCCAAGAAGAAATAGTTTTTGCTACAACTAACTATCTAATAAAATCATGTTTATTTTCATACTATGGCCCATTTCAAATGTATAAAAACATATTTATATTTAAAATATTTTTACTTAAATTTCAAATAATTTTTCAACATTTAGTTTTGTTTAATAAAGGACTATCACATTTTGAGCACTTAAATAAAACACTATTCACACCAACACAATTTTTATTTTCAGAATCTTCAGTGGTCTCTACATATTCTAATTTTTTGTCACTATTCTACTATGATAATGAGACTGTCACTTCTGTCAGAACTAAGGAACATGAGCATGGCCTGATAATGACACTGAGAGAATTGAGTCTGGGAGGTTTAATTTTTCTGATAAACTCTTTTCCTCTATTTTTAATGCATGTACTTCAGAAGGGAAATTTTAAGCAGAACTATAGCCCCCTACAATTGTATGTAATTTCTAAAATTTGAATGTTCAGATGCTAGCAGGAAACGTTGATAATTAAATTAATGCATTTAGGATTAAGGTTTCTTATGAAAATAAATGAGCTACTGTTTTTTATACGTGTCTTCTTATATTATCCTAAACTTATGGATATCTGTCAAGCTCCCAATAGGCAGGGGAAACCTGTATGCTGTACAGCTCCCAGTAGCAATTTCACTGTGTTTTTACAGGCAAACAAACCTGCCATGTTTTAGAAGAAATTAATAGCTGTGCTAGGTAAGTGTTTGCAAACAGCAGCCCTTCACAGCAGTTTTTCATATGGCTTATTCATATTTCTTTTGTTCTAATAGTATATAAATCCCTGCCTCTTCTACTAAGTTACTCTTCAGTTTATCAATTCAGCCAAATGGTTAAATGTATTCCCCAGTCCAAAAACACCCTACCAAGTCAGTAGAATTCCTCCAAAAACTTTGTGACAGAAAAAAATTCTCATTGTAATATCTTTTTTGCCTGAAACAGTTCATTATTCATGATGGTGTATGGACTGCATGTAGAACTTGGCTTAGACGTGCTCCTTCCACACTTAGGTCTCTAGTGAGCTCTTAAAATGGCCTTAACACATTCATGAAGCTTTTCATTACAGTCTAGTCCAGTAACAGGAATGATCAATCTCTATCATGATCAAATGACAAGGCATGTGAAGCCTGCCTCTGTTTAACCAGTTGGTGTCATGTGTAGGGTTTTATCTGCTAGCTACATCTTGAATAAGTTTGTGTTGGGGCACACAACACATTCTTGGACATTTTTCAGAAGCTCTCTTACAAGGCTTTGGAAATAGGAACAGATTTTTTTCCCCCTTTCCCTTATGAAATGACTTTTAATTTTTTCCTATTGGATCTTTAGCACGTGGAGATTAAATGTATCCATAGCTGGGGATATTTCAAAAGTTATCATTTGCCATAAGTTTGTTGTTTAGATCAGTCATGTCCATGCTTGTTGACATAGACTTGACTATTTATATTGACATTTATGGCCTGCATTATATTAATGGCTATGATTACCTTCTAAGATTGTTACATGTAAGTGAATTTGTCCTCTCAGAGGTACTTCTTCTGTGTCTGCGTTGGTTTTTCAGATTCCTGTGCTTGCTGAGAAAGACATGACTAATGATTCAGAATGATGTATAACCTGATAAGCTGTCAGTGACAGATATACATAACACGTGCTAGCAGGAGTCCAGATGTCAGTGTTATAGGATACTATTCTCCCTTCAGCAGCCCTTAATTGAGATTCAGCTTTGTTTTCTAGAATTTATGAAAGTCTTAAAAATTACTGGAACAGAGTTATTTGAGACTGGAGGATGAATGTCTGATGTTTCATATTCTCTTCCAAACCATTTTTTTTTTTTTTTATTTAGAACTGTGAAAAATAATGTAGGTGACTTCTAATTCTTCATTCTACAGATTTTGTGGAAGCAGGCCTAGCTCCCAAAGGCAATTATGATGATGATTTTCCTTTTATTTCTTCAAATATACTCTGGAAAATTAGAAGACCGAGAATTAAATCAATACTCATTCAAAACTGCCTTATTTAGTATTTTGACTAATAATGTATGACCTCTCTTTTTGACTCTGTTTTTTTCTTTTTCCTCCTGTCCTTTTCATCTAAAAAATGGTAACAAGGGCGCTTAAAGTTAGGAAAGGTGTTCTAATAGTGAAGACACAGGAGCTGGGATCCAGGAAGACTGACTTTCCTATCCTGTTCTTCCACAGACCCTGAGGATATTATATCAGTTCATTTGGTGCTTCCATCTCTCTGCCCAAAAAAACAGACAACCTCTCAAGAATCATACTGTACATAAGCAGCCAATAACCACTAGCTGACTTTCATATCCAGTGATGAAATTTATGATACAAATGGAAAATATTATCTGCTTTTACAAATCGCGGCCAAATACAAAGTCTCATTTGCTAACAAGAGGGCTTTGTTTGAGTTAAAAGAACTCAATAGTAATCTTATAATGTGATTTCTGTGTTCCAATGCTGAACATGTGTAGCTGGTTCTACCATTTCCTATGAAGTGATTCTATTTTCTGACAGTAAAAGTAACAAGAGGCTTTGCAGTCATGAAGGAGATGAATTGGTTCTGATTTATACAAGTTTTCATTGCTTTTCACTGTAAAAAGCTATCATAATGATGAGATTCCAAGATAATACATCTATATTCTCATTCTTCAGTGCAGTAGTACTTTACTCTCTACTCAGAAAAAAGTTTATGTAATTTATTTGCATTTATTTACTTTTTCTGCATTTTTCTTTCTTGCTTCTGGTCGTATTTAGTTGTACTTAGCTTTGAAAACTGGAATGCCTTTAAGGTATCTTAATGGGGTTTTAGTTATAATACAAAAGTTTGAAAAATTATTTAGTTATCATTATAGTGTGTTGTAACTCTTAATGTGGAGAAGCCAGCTTTGAATTTCATAAAGGTATAATTTCTTATGGCAGTAAAACATCAAAGTATTCTGTATCTGCTATAACATTTGTTAATGTAGGATTTAAGTTGACACCTGCTTTCTGTTGGCAAAGGAATTCACTCAGACTTGGGTAGAAAGGTGACTGCTGATCCTCGGCACACAAAACCAACTGATTATTTGAGACTTGTTCCCTTCTGCTTTTCATAGAAATGAAACTTACAAAGGAGTTTAGAGCTGCCCTGGAGGGACCACAGTGACAGGCATCCTACCAGCAACCACCAGCTTTTCTTCCTCAGCTGAAATTCCTCTGGAAAGAAAAAGCTCATTTGATGTTTTATATCACTAAACTAATACTAAGAAGCTTCCAGAAACAGTATTTTCTCATCTGATTATTTTCCTTCCAGGACACAGAAAAAACTCAGGTTTTTTTCTCCATGTTTGTTTTTTTAAAATTTGTTTTGGTTTGTTTGTTTGTTTTCAACAGTGTAATGTAAACCTTGTAATGCCAAAAATAAGGTGATACACAACTTGTGTGTGTGTTACTAATGAGCTGTTTAGTATTAAAAAATTAAAATTCTTTAATTTTCATTAAAACAGATTCTACAAGATTCAAATCAAGCAGCAGAAACAGCAAAGACACCATGCTCAAGCAGGCTAGCAACAGAAGCCCCATCTGCATCTTGGTAGGACCCCTTTGTACTGTTGGTGTAGGCACTGAAAGAAGGTTAGCTTATATTTAGTGATGTTGTACTTCTAATGGGCATTTGAATCTTTTACTAGGAATTTTCATACACTGTTGTGCATGAGGCAGACATGCTAGGAGATAAAATTCTATGATTTTTCACTTATCTAAAGCTCACATGGAAAAAATACACATTTGGATTTTTTTAGTCTAAGCTGATGCCAACAGAAATTTAAACTCACTCTGTGTTCACTGATTCATCTTGAAAAATTTTCATGAGTTTATGCCTGATAATCTTCCTTGGTGTACTTGATAGATTTGTGCTGGAAGAGAATGAATTCTGACAAGCTTGGGGTAAAAGAAGAACCCAATTCACCTTTTCTACTCTCTACCTGTCATCATGATATGTGATTGTCTTTGCTGCAAAAGAAGAAACAGTTTTTCCTTTGCCACCTTTGCCACGAGGTGCATCAGAAAGGAAGCATTTTGAAATGCAATCCTAGTTCCTGAGATGTAGATCTGATGGTCTTTTATTTTGATAGAAGGACAGTATAGAAATGGGGGTAAAAAGCAAGTTTATACCATACTCTCTACAGATCTTGGAAATTTTATGTTGAACAATAAAGAGGAGCACTGGGACTAGATGTAAAAAAAAAAGCTTAGGGGGATAGACCTACCTCAGCGTGATTCATTGATTTAGACACAGCTATATGTGTCAGGTAGTGATGAAATGTTGAGACAGCTGAGATTGTTCACTTAGTGAAGTCAATCCCTTAGTAAGTGTTAGTGGTATTGAAATGAAGTGTTAAAGAATTAGTTAGCTGACTGTGAAAAAAAAAAAAATGAATAGGTCTTTCAAATTACCTAATGGAAAGCTAAAGGCATTAGCTCCCAGCCAGGGAATATTAAGGCCTTGTGCTGCATTCATTGACACAAATGGAATGACTATGAATCAAGTTCTACTACAGAAGATAAACAGCTTTCTGATAAATATGTTTGGAAGGAGCCCACTGTCATGCATTTCAGCCTTCCCTAAAGCAGAAACAGTTCACGTGTGCTTAGACTGCTGAGCTTATTGCTACTTTTATTAATCACTGCACTATAATAATTAAAGATCATCAGTAATGTGTGTAGAATTTTAAGGGTAAAATGAGTTTAGTGCCCTTAAAAAGCTTAAAGCTTAATAGGATATTACATTTTTCCAACAAATTGTAGCAATTAGACTTCTGTTATGATCATACTTCTGAAGGATTTTCTCATTAGAAATTGGGGGGTCTCTACTGAGAGTTCTAAACTTGCAGAGATTTACATCACACAGAAAAACTTTCTTCTTCTCCCTCTCCTTCTGTGAAAGAAGTTGTCAGCTCTGGGCTGAAAGGCAAGTGTTGCTCTTGAGTCACAGAACAGGTAAATTAGAGTATTTTATTAATGAATGGTTTCAGTGCTTTTAATTGATAAAATTAGGAACTTGGGTATGCCAGCTGACAACAGAGGAAGAATAAAATACTGTCTGGAGTCATGGAAACTAATAAATCCTCCCATGACAATATTTAACAGGTTGGTAGAGAGGATAAAATTACCTTTCATAAAAATGCTGTGCAGATGGTAAAGCTATGGGAATTCTCTAAAAACATAAAATCATGGAAATTGTAATGGGGATTGATCAAGTTGGTGTGGAAATTGCTTCTGCCTTATAATTCTCCAAGGACTTGTTCAAATATTTTGGTTAGTTGATAAATCATCCAGTGATTTTCAACATGTGCTACATTTTGATACTTGACTTAAACCCACAAATTTTACAAGTTAGCTCTTTATAATGTACATGGCCTGGTCTTGTAGGTATTATGTATGCACTACTTAAAGGGAACTCAACAACTGGATGATTTCTTAGATTTTACCCTTTTCAGGAATTAGACACTTATTCTGACCCTGTGTGGATATTGGGTCCACTTGAGAGACAGGCCTTGGTCTTTAGCAGCAGCCCTTTCTTAAGTTGTGTAGGAGATGGCATGCAGTATCTTTCAATACCAAGAGGGTGAGGGACGTGGACAAAGGCTCTGGCTTCTCCAAAGATCTTTGTCACCAAACAATACATCCTTGACAAAAATCAATGCTAAACTATATTATCTCCATGTACAGTCAGCTTAACTGTAATTACATGTGTAGATTTCTGTTAAACAGGATTCCCAGATTACTAGCACACTGAGAGACTCTGACACCCCACGCAACAGTGATGTAAATAAAATACTTTAAGGAAATAAGAGGCTTTGTGTCAGAACTGTATCAGACTTTGCTGATACTCTGATGAGTGCCATAAAATTTTATCTGCTGCTTCCTTAGTGTCTTCAGGTGTCTTCACACCTTATACTCATTCAATTTTGTGCTGGGTTGCAAAAAAATGAGAATAGCTGAGAGAAACTTGATGTCTGACTTTACGAGACAGATTAGGTACAACTGTAGAGTAAATCCACATTCTTTTGATTCTGTACTCTTATTCTTTTTTTTCTTCAATACTTCTCTGAACATACTTCAAAAAGAATGTTGTGCCTTTTTAAGAGACCAAATATATATTGACATTTGATTTGAGATAGAGTCAGTTTGAAATATAAACAATTTGTAACTGTTAAGATGCTTGAAGGCTTTTTCATTACATTCCTCTAAAATTTGGGCAACATAAAGGTCAGCAGAGAAAAGTAATAGTTAGAAAACAAAAAAGAAAAATTTTGTTTCAAGCAGCGCGAATGAAAATGAATAATTTTCTGGTAGATATAGATTTGCAGAGGGGCTGATTAAAAAAAAAAAAGTTTTTTAAAAAACATTGCCTTTTCTACCAAAATATTGTATATTACTAGCATAAAATACTTGCACAAAGCAAAGTTTTCATGATTTATGGTGTTTACTTTTTGCATAGCTCAGCTCAACAATGAAAGGAGTCTCTGCAGTTGCTTTTGGGCTTAAAGTCAGCTGTTATTTAGTATCAACAGTCTATCAACTAATAAAAGCTACAGCGTTTGATTTACAAACATCTCCCTCCAGGAGAAAGATTTTATTTGTTAAAAAGGACCTTTTCCAGTGCTGTTAAAAGAATCATGGAAATATTTGGTGTTTGGTTTAGGTTTATACATCTGGCCTCAGTTTCCTATCAAATATTTGCACTTTTGAGCTAAAAATTGCTGGTTTCTGTCAGCAGCGCACATATCAACAAAGGAAAACAAGAACAGTAGTGGGAGTGGAAGACTTTGATCTTTCACATTTTCCTCTCCAACTGCTGATGGTGATTTTTGACCCCCATGTGTTAAAAAGGTCAAAGAATCCACTGCTAAGTTCATGCCAGGTGTCCTCAGATAGACAACAGGTTTGTTTTATGGAGCAGTGAAAATGGAGAGACAAAAGATGTTTGATCTGAGGTAGCACAAGAGGGGGAGAGAGGAAAAATGCTTGTGTGGGCATTGTGCTTAAACCATCAGAAAAGCACTAGAGGAATGAAGTAATAGCAGCAGAGGTGACCAGTGATAGAGTCCCTGTCAACTAGGAAATCAGTTTTGTGAATATATGTTATTTAACAAATATTGTTCACAATGATATTGCAGTTTGTTTACAAGCTAATCTGAGTATAAAAAAAAAAAAAAAACAAACCCAAAAACCAGTGTACATTCTGGGTCAGGAATTACCCAGAGACTTGAGACACACCACACATTCATTTTTTGTTAGTCTGGAAAAAAATGTACTTCATGTAAACACTTTTTATTTCTGCTGCAGGAGCTGAATGATTCTTACAATGCATTGTTTTCACACATTAATAGAGTTATGTCAATAAAGTGAGGTAACAATATTTCAGTAACAGTAAGTGCCTAAATATTACATTACAGAATTAGAGTGTTTTCTATATAAAATGGTAATTTAAGACAGCATTTTCAGTATACTAAATTATAGATTTTGCTTTGCAAGGTATAGTTGTTTGTGCAAGCATTTTAGACCTCCCGAATGAATGATTTTGGTCATTCTGTAAGATACTTCATACTTTCCTATTATAACCTTGTTCCTGCATATTTAGAACTCATGTAACTTAGCTAGAAAATGCAAAACCGTGGAAACTAAGCTTAAGAGAGCTTTTAAACTATCACAGCTCTCCGTTGTTGTTCTAGACTCCTGTTTATAATATACAAATATCACTGGCATAAATATTTAATAAAGTTTTTCATAAAAATATGTAATAAACATGAATGGCTTTGATAAGCAGGTATTATTTATTTATATACATCACAGAGTTTTTGAAGATTTGTTGTGGTAGCTGCTTTTCCCAATGCAGCAGGTTGCCTTCAATGTGTGCTGCAGTAAGTACATGGGTAATTCTGTTGAAGTGTGTGCACTTCATCAGGACTGAAGTCAAAGTGAAAAAAACATACCTTGATGAAGACTACCCAAAGGCAAGGCAGACAAAAAAATAAAGGGAAAAAAATGTTATTATACTTATTTTAGTCATAGCAAGTAGATACACAGAGGTTAAACCACTTGCCTCAGGCCATAATGAAGGACTGTGAAATAGTAAGGAACATAACCTGATTTCTTTTATCAATCCAGTCTTAAGCGTGAGATATCCTTCCTTTTGGAGAAAAATTGTCTTATGATTTTTTCACAATGTCAGGGTAGGATATTTTCTTTCTGTAAAAACTTGTGAGTTACGTTCTGTTCTGATGGAAATTTGCAACAACTAAGTGCTTCTCAGAAACTGTGGATATTTGATGGTGGTTTGTATCTAAAATAGTTATGCTAGCATAATTAATGAGAAGTAATGACTCAGTTAAAAACTAGGTATGTAGAAGAATGTGGATATGTCTGCATAGAACAGGGAGGCAGCTTTACAGTTTTACTTGTATGTCTTTTCACATTTCTTTAGATTTATTTATTTAAAGGGCTTAAATGTAAATCTGGCTTGTGTAATGTGATTGTATAAGAATGCATATCATAGTCTTCACTGTGTTATTTACATATTTGTGTACATAGTGCTTGTTGATAAGACGCTAATTTACCTAACACTTACTAAAAAGGAAAGGCAAAATACCCCAACTCAGAAATCCCTTCAAATGTAAAATAAATGGGAAAGTAGGAAAAGAAAGAGGAAGTTTTCTGCCTGTTGTTCAAAGTCCTGTACTGACTTGTATCCATTTTGGGGCTTGGTGCTCATGTGCCAACTCTTTCCTGTTTGTTCCCTGTGAAGTGCATGGTTGCTCTTAGACAGGTTCTGTCTGTGCCACCACTGTCATATCTTTTATTCACTCCATGGTGATGATTTCAAGGCTAAAGTAGTTTTCTCATGCTCATTACTTTCTATTTATATAATTATTTGTGCACCCCTTTTCTTACTGGAGGAACTGAGGAAACAGCCTTTTCTGGTGTGCCAGGCAATTAATTACACCCTTCAAATTCTGTCTGTGTACTTAAGTTATGAATGTTTTATTAGTAATGTACAGAGAAAGAAAAGGGAAGATAGTGGTGTGTCCTGAAATGTAATGTTAAATCGTCACAAAAGTATTTAAAATTTTCAACACTTTAGTATGATTAAAAATTTGTTTTCATTTTTAATATCTGTGCTCAGTTTAGTAGAAGAGCTCATTGTGTTTGTGGCACAAAATATATATGCTTTCTGCCTTCTTAATTTGAAAATTAAAGATCAAATCAGCTTAATTGAAATTTATTCACCAATCTAGTTTTTTAAAACAAAAGACATGGTTTGACACAAACTACTATACTCTAATTACACTTAAAATTAAGCTTATCATTGAAGAATGTGGCTTAAAATATAAAGAAAAAATCTCCATCTGTATTTAACTTGATATTTGGTCAATGGACACATTCCATGGATTTTCCTTTAAAGAAAACAAATTCAGTGTGTTAGAAAAAGCTTCTGATATCATATAGGTGAGAGGCCTTTGAAGTCAATGACACGGTGTGTAGTTTCTGCTCAGCTATTAAAAACTTCTGCTAAGAATTCTCAGTCATGTGAGCAGTGGCATTTTGCCGCATGTCAAATGTCCAAAATAAAGTTTATTGCCTGGCTGGCTCAAGCTGGAATATTTAACTGTGCCTTTTGTCCTGAAATAAACATAGCCTTGTTATATTTGTGAGACTTAACGATTCCCATTGAATGTATTAATGAAGTGGTCTTTGGCAGTCTCCTCAGACTTTGACAGTCAAAGGTTGTTTAGATAAAGGGACTATTGGTGAGAAAAAAATCAATATGAATTTAATATAGAATTATGAATTAAGCATGTTAAACTTGCATGTCATGTTAACTTTTCACTTCTAAGTGTTTCAGATATTTTCCCTTTCTCCATTAATACCCAATAGTCTATCTTAACAGTTTTATCAAACCTCATGCACAGCTTTTTCTTCTTTAAAATTCTTTCCATTGTCTTCCAGATATTAGCACTGACAGAGATTTTAGGGCAGAGGAAACCCTAAAATATTTCACTGTGTCTCTCAGAAAAAAAAATTACTTGAAAAAAATATTGAGATTGGTTTCATCTGTCTGTAAATACTTGAACAAGAATCTTCTTTCTTTTTTTACCCCTTGTTTTTGCCCAAATAGGGTTTGTTTAGAGTACAGTTTCCTGCATTGTACCCCACACTAAGTAGGATATGTTTTGAATCCTGCTGAGCAAATAAAGCCAAACAACTTTCTGTCTTGAGAATTTTATTCAGGTTATGTTTTAGATAATTTCTAGCAGTATTCTGACTTGGTTAAAATTGAAGTTTTGGCTGTAGGTCCTCTTGTTCCTGTTGTGTCTCTTAACCTGGAGTGAGAATACTTCAGTTGACTTTAGTGGAAGTGACTTTAATTAGATCAGACCATGCTAAATGTGCAGATGCATTCAGGATGGAGAATGTTTTCCTGTAATTGCTCTATACTCGCAGTTTATAAATATGTTCATAAAGTAGCTTAGACTGATGGGAGCTGATGAGATTCTGAGCGATGTAATTATATACTTTTGCCATCTACTACAACCAAAAAATGTTTATCTGTTTTTTTTTCTTGTCTATATTAATAAGCTGTAGAAGTAAATAAAAATCCCCACAGCAGTGGAAATCATAATCATCCTCATTGTTTATTCTGAAAATCCCATTCACTTAAAGGGCTGGCGGTCTTGTCTTGAGTAGCATCACGGAGCAGATGCTTTTGTTGTAACAACTTGGATTCTAAAGATTGCCTTTTTAACAGTAATGCAGCAGTTTTGGCATAACAAGTTTTGTAGTGCTGTCCATGCATGTGTAGTCTTGGACAGCTCATGGTGCAATCCTTACAGGTACTGTTTCACCATGATCTAGGTGATATCTGGATATAATAGCTCTTCTGAGCCTTATGCACATCCATATGCCCCTATCCCCCTTTTTGAATCACTGGTGTAATTGCTGTGACTGGTCCTATCAAGTGCAACATATACTGATATTAATCATCATTCTCTTGCCTGTCTCCCTCTGGGGTTACTCCTCTGCATCTCAGCCTGCTTACTCCTTAATTGTATCTGGGGGCCCCAGATTTTCCTTGCATTTCTCAGTTTTTGTTCTTAGATCATTGCTACTCTGCAGACAGACTCAGCCTGCATTACCTTTCTTGGCTTTTTGCCAAACACTCACCAAATAGCCATTTAGATAATGTTCAGGTAAGCCATACTAAACACTGCATTGCCAGAGCTTGCTCTAAAAACGATTTTACAAACTTGCTCAAGATCTCTGGGAAGCTAAATGGAAAAAAAAAAAAAAAAGTAAACCATCATCTTCTATAACTAATTATAACTGACTTTTAAAATTCACTTACAAAAATTACAACAGATAGAAATGATATAAAGACAGAAGAAACTCGCTAAATGTTGCTTAGATGCACTATGTTGCAGCATTCAGAGTAGACTTGCTTCCTATAACTTTCTAATATGATTCCATCCAAAGGACTGCTCACTAAGATATGATGGGCAAGGTGGGTAGAAAAGGGAAAAAGGACTGCTTCAGGAAACATTTTCTCCCTAAACTTTATGTATAAGCCAAAAATTTTTCATTCTGGCTGCTAAGATGTGTCTTTCCTTTCTTACAGTCCCCAGGGAAAAAGATCTGTTTTCCTCATGACAGGCTATAAACAGTGTTTGAAAAAAGAGTTTGCCCAGGCAGCCCTGTTGATATGCCCACAGAGCTAGTGAGCAGTCCCCTGCTTGATAGAGAGAGTGGCTGGAAGCACTCACCACAGTTTTCTAGCATCCCAGGCTACTGCTTTCCTAAAGAATGATGAAAATAGACTTCTCTGCTTTCCAGCATCTATGGATCATGTCAGAGAGTAGAAATGGTTTATGCATGGATTACTTATTGACCAGTTGCCAAATTGTTACTGATGCACTTGATTTCCTTGAGTTAACTTAATTTCTAGTGAACAACTGTAACATAAGGAAGCTTTCATGAAGTCAAACTAACAACCAAGTGGTTTGTAAGTATATGAATTGTACCTCAGGTAAACACCACAGAGCCAGTCACCAGGAGGCCACTGAGTGCAAGTAGTTTACATGGCAACAGAGTTTTTAGCAAACAGGGAGAAAATTCCTCTTGAGCAATTCACAACCTGCCTTCAGTAGAATGGGCTGGTATTTGGCACTTGACAATGTCCTTGTGCCAGTTAATTCTGCTTGAGCTTTGAATTGCCACCTTTCATGACAACTCTCCCATCAGTTCTGCTCTGTGTCTTGCAGAATACTGCTTGTCTGCCACTGCCAGGCTGGGCTTCTCTGCAGATTATTAAGCCCACAAAGGCCATTGTTTAAAAAAAATATAAATATATATAGAGATGATTTTTAAACTATATGATGTCCTATTTGCCAAAAGATAAATGGGGAAAAATTTTATTGTAATCTCTTTAAGCCAGAACTTATTCCTTGGTGTTTATCTCATGAAAGAGCCAATCCCCATATATTCAGATGCAGCTTCCTGAAGGTCAGCCCCTCAATTCATGTGTGACTCAAAGTGAATTGACTTTCATTTCAGTATTGAGCACCTGTAGCTCCCATTAACTTCACTGGGAGCCATTTTTACTCATCATTTGGGATAATTGGGCCCTTGGAGATTCTGGCAACAGTACTTACAGGCATGGCCAGGAGGTATCCCTACCTGTGGCACAGTCGTGGCAGTCTGTGATTTCAAGTGCTTTTGCTGAATCCAAAAACCTCTAACAATGAATCAAGGGAGGAATATTCTAACCCTAAAGTTTGGGGATTTAATTTTTTTGTTTGTTTGTTTTTGTTTGTTTTGGTTTTTTTTTTTTATTTTTCCATTTCATTTCCAGGTAAGCATACATTTTTATGGAGCTCTTTTCTCAAAGCCTCCTTTTCTCAAAGTTTCCTGCCCTGCAGAAACTGGTGCTGTAAATGAGCTTCCAAACTTTCCCTGCTGAAGGAAAGAAAACCTGCAATCTTACAGATTTACAGCATTTTCAGACTGCTTCTTTCTATCACAACAAAATCACATTGTCTGATAATCTGACTCTCCTCTCATTTCATGAGAATTTTTAGGCATTTTACCAAGGCAAGCCCTCAGCTGATGTGTACATACAATTTTTTCTTCTCTATGGTTCACTTGTGATTTGCAGATACTATTCTTTGCATTTTGTGGATGCTTCTCACTGAATTTGGGAAAATAAGCAGGTTTTTGAATGCCTTTTGATTGGTTGGCAGTAAATCCCTATATACAATTTTAGAAAAAATATTAAATCATCAATAAATAATGGTAATTGTCACACCTTAAAGAGATTCTGTGTCTTTTGGAGGGACTCATTGTCTGTTCTCAGCTGTCAGTGTACTTAGTAGAATGTTTAGCAGTATAATTTTAAATTACTGTAATATTAGTGAAACAAGATTACCACACACAGGGGGAAGAGCAGAGAAGTCTATTTCACCTGCAGAAGGCTATATTTAAGAGATGGACAAGAGGCTGAAAGCAGAAAAAAAAAGAGGATATTTAATGTCACAGTTGAACAGCCACCAAAAGACAAAAGGTACATGTGCGCCAAAAAATCAGAAGAATATATCTGATTTGAAAATTGCTATCCTGAGCCCTTGGAATTAGACCTCACTTCAAATACCTGTTAAATATGATTATGTACAACAGGGCCATCAAGCTCAGCTTTTGTCTGATGGTTAAGAATGAGAATTCTCATACTCTGTATTTTCCTATTTTGTGTTACCATGACAGAGGATTTTGAGGACTGAGCTACATCTCTGGACAAAATTGCAAAAGGAGGTCGAAGAGTCTTACCCCTCATCTTTCTTTACAGGGAGTTGGATTTTATTCCTGTGCATTTTGGAAAAGGTATTTTTTCAGACAGGCAGGTGTGGTAGTTTGCTACTGCTGAGGATCAATTGCTAGAAGGGGGTGTTGACTTTTTCCAGCATCCAGAGCACTGGCTGACATGGAAGGATCAATATCAGATGGTTGGATGATGAAGTTTTGACAATTGTTTTTATATCAACACTTTCCTGAAGCAAGGGAGGGAAATTCTTTCTTGCTTGCCAAGGTCTGCATAAACCACCAGTCACTTGTGGCAGATTGCATATTGATCCATGCTTTAACATTAGCGGTTCTTGTTCTCGGGGTGAGAGAAGGGCTGTCTGCACACTTTCATCCCTTCCTGTTCTGCTCCAGCCAGCATGTCAGCTCAGCACCACAGTTTCTTTTCTACTGCTCAACAAATTCTATGGGCTTTAGGAGGCAGGCGGGAAGCTGGCAGAGGGAGCTGGAATATCGCAGCTGCTTCCCAGAAAGAGCCACAGGCCACATTCTGCCTCTCATGCCAGATATTATGGGAAGGGCACAAGGGGCTTAGACCCACAGCAGGCACCTGCACCCGAGTCCTGGTGCCAGCCAGATCAATTCACAGTGCTGGGAGGCCCATGGAGTCACAGGGTCACTCTTCCAGGGTACAGACCATAAATACAGAAGGAATACACAATGGTAAGCAGCGACTTAGTCGCTACAACTTTGTGTTCAGGTTCTGGTTGGTTAATTAGAGCTTTTAATAAGGAAAAGAATGGCAGCTCCATCTCAGCTATAGGTGATGGCTGCAGGCTGACAGCTGACTGAAGGCAGGGTAAGAACAGTGGAAATGAAAGTGGTGCTAGTTTGGTGATAGTTCTTACTTTCATAAAAGGAGCAGAAAGCAATCTAATAGCTGGGAGAATTTGTGAGACTGTGCAGGTTACTTCACAGTGCTAAGCTAAGGCAGGAAGCTTAGAGACTGAATAGCAAACAGTTTGAATAAAAATGAGCTACAGCTGCTGAGTAGGGAGATGGTGCCTGCTCCCTGTGATATTCTGGTTAAAAAGTACAACTGTGAAAATTAACTTTGGGAAATGTGAGACACATAAAAATAACTGGAAAATGTGTCTACTCTAAAATTTCTATGTCATCTCGGTAACCAGAAAATGAAGTAGATGAATTATTTGAAAGCTAGTTATGTTATAAATAGTTGAGGAGGCATTTTGGTTTAAAATTATACTGTCCCTATAGTTTCAATATAGTTTCAATATATAGTTTTATTTAGGATTGAGAAGCAACTAAATAAAAGAGAAAAGAAAGTGAAACGCTGTGATAGGTCATGTTCAAGTCTAGAACTTCAGTTAAGCTGGAAAACAGTTATATTAAACAATATTAATGTTTTGAAGGGACTAGGGCAAGAAGAGTAATTTCTGGTCTCTAGGAGACAGTGTAAAGCACGAAAAAAAATCATGAGCCCTATAAAAAGATATCTTTACTGCTTTTTAATAAAAGCCTTAGGTTATAAGCATTCTGAAACAGGAAAAGAAAAATGCAGAAATCCTTCTGACCTAAGCAGCTGAAACAACTGGTGAAGATCAACATATCTGCCATGTAATGCATGGAAATATTTTCTACTAACTTCTGTCACTACAGCTGTGGCACAGCTGAAAATAAGATTTCCATGCATGAAAAAAATGGAACAAACACAACGACATTGAAACCAGAATTGGATTTTAAAAATTATAAAGTGTTTCTGTCTAACAACATGATAGGACCTAAAAAATGTTTCCATATGATTTTTTTTTCTTAAGGTAAGAATGTCCTAAAGGTTGAAAGGAAATGAAAATATTTGGAATAGCTTATTGGTGTTTATCCAGTTACTTTCCTGACTAAATATTGCATAAATATAGATGTAAAACATAAAGTCTAGAAACTTTTCTATTAAAATTTTACATCAGTAAACCCTTGATGAAATAAAGATTAGAAGTTTGATGTGATTGTAAGAAATTTGTGTGGCTTCTCTGCTGCACATATACATGCAGGCTGTTAGATGGTATAAGGACTTTGCACTGAAATACTTTTATCTGACTCAAAATATGTATGTAAAAGAAATTCTAAGTTTTCAGGAAAAAAAATCCCTATCTAGGTGTTACGTTAAATAGTACTTTGTCTGAATTTATGATGATGGTTAGGAAAATAAATCTGATTTCCAGATTTTTTCCAAGATGCAATGCCCTTTTAAGGGGATGATTTGACGGGGAGAAAAAAGATTTTTAGTGCAGAGCTACTTTCATCTGAAGTTATGAAGAAACTACCTACACCCCATTATTAACTACTATAAATAAGATAACTTCTGAAAATCCAGCTACTTGTAAGTAGGAGCTAAGCCATGACTTGTAGTTTACAGATCTGGGTGCATGGTGTGTTTTTTCAGTTTAGCAGCAAAAGCAAAAAACAGTAAAACCCCAAACAAACCAGAAATAGATTATTGAGGTGATGAACTTTTCTACTGATATTTCATTAACACCTCAGCATGATATAACAGGCATATACATACTCTTACTTTGCCATCCCCTGGGAGAAAAAGAGGGAATTGAATTTCCTTTGTCATAGAGCATGAGGCTAAACCTGGATAGGGGATGAGAAGAATGAGGCAGAACCCTGGATTTCCCAGAGAAAATCAGGTCAAAACCCTTGTTTTGAAACAACTGAAACCTCAGTTTTAGTTAAATATTTTTCCATTTTTAGTTAGCTAACTTGGGGGGGTGAGGGGAGACACATTCACCATCTCCATACCATCAGGACCCATGGCTGCCCATCCATCCTTAATGAAGACAACTACAAAGATGAAACCAGCCACAGTTTTGAAGTGCTTTTCTAGAACTCTGGGCTGGTTTTAAGCATATGGTGGGCAGCTGTCATCAAGCTAATGCTGACATGCCAGGATTTGTAATGTGCACAGTGCAAGTTTGTCATATATTACTTTTAGAACAAATTTAGGGGGAATGAATAGTAAGTGGAAAGAGCAACTATTTTTAGTTTATCTACTGTTTATCATATTTTTTCCAGTCTGAACCTTCTCAGAGTTGACAAAACACTGAGAATTTTATTTTAAATTATTAATTTTTCATGCTCTTCAATACAATTATGGGAACAGTGATCATCCTACAGATACACCTGTACCAGTCAGCAAGAGACAACTTCTGAATCAATATCTCCACTCTCTCAGTGACATGGCTAGTGCAAGCATGTATATTTGTAAGGAAGAGATTTTATCTCACAAACAGTATTCCTAAAAATATATTGTCCCACCTTCCTCAAAGGTGGGACACAAGGGTTTATGGGTGATGAAGCTAGTATATTCCATTCTTTGCTGAAGATATATGTAAGGGAACTATTTAACTTCACTTTTCCTGTATACAGAATCAGCAAAGAATGGCCAGAGACAGAAGTAAAAGACTGGAAAGGAAATGCAAGTGTCATCTACTCAATCTCATCCTCCTGCTCTACAGCAAGAATCTCTTGGGAGATGGTTATCATACTGCTTCCTAAAAACCTGCCAGCTACAAGGGTGTCAGAGCTTTCATACATAGGCTGTTCCAGTGCTTAATTGTCCAGAGCTTGACCATTGACAATTGCTTCCTAATATATTAAGTCCCCACTGCTGTCACTGAGTATTCATAATTCCTCAAGGAACCATGGAGAAAATCAGACTTTATAGTCCTCATTGCAATATTTCATGTAACTGGAGAATTTACAGTCCTGATTTTTGGTCTCTAAATGGAAGGATTCAGCTTTTTCCCCTGCAAAGCTTAACAATTTTCAAACCTCTCAACATTTCTGTTGTTCAACTTTAGATTCAACTAATTCCTCTAGTTCCTTCTAATGAAGCACTTCAGCCATGACATCGTCAGAGGAAAACAAAATTACTGCTTGTGCCTATGGGTGACCTCCAATGTTCCTTTTCTTGCAGCACCTGCATATTGTTAATTTGACTTATTTTATTGCTGTGTTGTTACTCTCAAACCTTTCTTCAGTACTGTTGCCAGCACAGTAATTCCCCAGTTTATGTTTGTATATTTGCTGGTTTTCCTTTCTAAATGACGTACTTTATACTTTTTCAATGCTGTTAATATAGAAACACCAAGACTTACTAGAATTATGTATTGCCCATGCACCATTGCCACAAAGCATCACCCAATTCTTAGGTTTAAAGATCATTAATATTTATTTACCAATACCTTATTTTGTTTATTGTATTTGTCACTGTGTTCTACTTTATATATGCTTATGCTTGCTCATGCATACTTTATGAATATAGAAAGTAGATCTCATTAGCTTGATAATTAGACCAATGATAAACAGCTGTTTGTTTACTGTGCAGGGCAAGAATTCTACAAAATTTCCTTACCTTTCATGCACAGTTGTTTGAAATCTCTGTTGCAATAAAAAAAGTATATGGATCTGTAGTATCTGCCCTTAATTGTTATTGCCAGTTCAGTACAATATCAGACAGAGAAATAAAAGAGAATTGCAGCATCCTTTAGACATCCAAGAAGCCATGGTATGATCTGTACTAGTAAAATACTTAGATCTCCCTGCCTTAGGCTAGAGTTCTATAGGCTGTACAAACATGAAGAATGAAATTCCAAAAGACAGAAATGAAACACAGACAGAGGGATGCACATGAAATTTCTGCAGATTGAATTAGATTGAACGTTAATAACATGCAGAAGCCTCTTGCAATTGAGGTTTTCAGAGTTCCTACTTGCCCGTAGATTTCAATCCGCTTTTGTCTTGGCCCCCTGCTTCCTCCATATGCAGCATTCCCAGCACAAGGAGTTCCCTGTGGATTAGTGATGAATCAATCCCTATGATAGAGGAACTTGTCAGAAAAATTAATATTAATCTTTTGGAGGGTACATGATAACAGGGTTTTTTTTAAGATCAGAATAACACTGATGTATGGAGTGCTGCAACATCTGGAGAAATGGAGGCAACAAATCAGTGTGGATATGCACAGTGCTCTGAAAAAGCTCCCAACTGGTAGAACTATTTCTACATTCTTGAGTTCATCAATTAGAGGAGGGCACAGGAACCTGCAAAAAAACCAAAGCAAACCAACCAACCAACAAAACAAACCAAAAACTGCAAACAAACAAACAAACAAACCAACCCCCACCAAACAAACCCCAGAAACTTACCCTTTTTCTCATCTCTCTGAAACAGTGTGTGTTGGTTGAAATACCCCCCTCTTCATTCTGTAGTATTTGCTGGTTATCAAACTGTTAAGTAACTATTGGATATGTAGGGAAATTCTTGTTAAAAAAAAAAAAAAAAAAAAAAAAAAAGGGGTTACAGAGAGATCCTTTCCTGACTCCCTGGAGAGTTACAGAAAGTAGAGCAGGGAAATGTAAAAAATCCTTGCAGAGAAGGTTTCATAAAATAAAATACCTTCTCATATAAGGCAATACAGAGAAAAGATCAGCCTGTTCCTAGACAAACCCTTCTCTCAGTTTCTTTATCCAGCAATAATCTGCTTAGCTAGTTGAGTCTTCAGGTGGTTAACAGCATAAGCCAAAAGCTCACTAAGGTAGGGAGGCCTTTAATCGTGTGTTTTCTGTATGCATTTTCATGATGTCAGTATGAGAAAGGAAGTTAGCATTGCCCATAAGATTATTTTCTAAAAAGTTTATCAGAATCAGGCAATTAGCTGACTATCTCATTAGTCAGATTGCCAAAATGTAATTGGTATTCTATGTTTTGTGCTGTGATTTTTATTTTTTCATTGATTTCTCTGGCCTTTCAGTTTATTTTTAGAAATATAAAATGTGTCATTCTGGCTGCTTTTTTCATTTCTGAGAAAACAGAATGTCCCACAGTGGGAGAGTTTTCAGGTATTCATCAGCTATTCTTGAAAAAACATATGATCACACCATGGCTGCTCTGAATCTCAGTAGATGAAAGTGGGGAAATAAATTGCAGAATGCTTTAGGCTGTGAGGAGTTGAGAAGAATACATATATTTGAGTCTATTTTTTATAAATGGTAGCTGTCTTTTCTGAAAAACTTTATCTATAGTGCAGGAGAAATCTTTGCTGAGTGATAAAGGATATTTTTATTAAAAATTAAAGTTGTCTGAAAACTAGTTTTTCCAAATCTCAAAATGCTTCTGAGTATTCTCAAATAGAAAAGAAAATTTTCCTTATTGATATATTTATTTAAATCATGGAACAAGTCAAGTACTTAGCAAGGGGGACTGTGATTTCAGGACTTTGTGTTTCTAAAGTGTTTGTACTCAGGCACAAGTGGTTGGTGTGAATTTGACTTTTTCTTTAAAATCAGTGGAGGTTTTATGTATTATACTCTCTTTCTCTCCTCTTTTTCCCCTCTGCAAGTTTAATGGATGCTCCTCTGGGAAGTGTACTCATCTCATACCTCAGACTCCGAAGTCCAAGTACAGGGAAAGGAGCGGCTTTTGGAGGAGAAGGCAGAGGGGCCAGAGCTGTGCTCATCCTCTGCTGAGTGAAGTCTGCTAAGAGATGTATGCAACATAAGGCTTTAACTCTTTTCCAAGTCCTTCCTGAAAGTGCTTCTCTGGTTTGAGCATAATTTTACAGCTATGAGATGCAATTCAGTTACAAAATCTGTTGTGTGAATGGCCTGGAAATGTGTTGTGAAATAGCAAATGGGAGTGACCAGGAGCTGGCCTAGAGATAAGAGGCTTCTCTGCAGCTCTCTTGGGCTTCCTAATGATCCCTAGGATTCCCTGGCAGCAAAACAATTGTGAAAATTACTTTGCAGGTATTTGCTTTCCTTTATATTTAATTTTTGTTTATCAGAATGTAATTGAAATTTTTACTAATACATGCAACAGAATTTCCCCAAAATGTTCCACAGCTGTTGGTTTTAGTCATACCATACTGTTCTCTGTGCATTTTCTCCAATTACTCAAAATACGTGTGTGTGTGCAGAAGTTCACAAAGTATTCTTTTTCATCTTGAAAGCTCCTTTTCTCTTAATAAAATCATTCTGTGAGAGTTGTTTATAACATACAAAGCAAAATGAAAAGAAACTATTTCTTAGATGATCTCTGTGACAAACCAAAATTAATTAACAATTTCAACATTAGTTAGCTGGCAAGAAAGTATGTATTCTTTGAAATAATGACAATTTATAAATTTAAGAGACCAGTGACATTTGCAAAATGTGTGGAACTCAAAAAATGAATTATTTTTTTGTGAGCTGTTTTCTCAGGTTTAATTAGTATTGATATTGGTGCTATGTTGTAAGTAGAGCTGCTACATATCTAACAGTTGATAACATGCAGCAGGGGATGGAGGGCTGGTTTCCTGAAAGCACAATTGTGTGGTAACTATCATTGATTTTTCTGTATTAGAATATCTCCTATGTTATTTTCTAGGCCATGCTCCTATTTCCAAAGCAATATTTAATTCCAAACTTACAGATTTCAATTCATGAGTCTCTCATGAGGAAGTCTAACTAGCCTTGACTGCATGTAAATCAGGTAAGTTCCTTAGCTTTTGTTGTCTCTGATGTCTCATTGCAAACAATGTAGTCCAGTACAATAATGAGATTGCACAGGCCCCCTTCCTTTGTGATACTGATAATATATAGTGGGTATGTTATATAATATATACCCATATAGTGGGTCTGTTAGTCCTGCAGTAGATGATGCACCGGCAAAGACCTATCTCAGTGGAGTAGCAATACATAATGTGGAAGCAGGAGTCCATCTCCATTGGAGGAGGAATTCAGGGAAATTCTAAGCTGCAGGTGGCACAGCTGGCATAGCCCTGGTTACAGGTTAGGGGAAGGACCTCCAAACTGAAGGTAGGAGAACATGAGTGGGGTTGCTGTCTGCCCACTACATCTACTAAATCAATGATGGAGATAGCTCAGTGGAAATCAGTGGAAATCAGTTGTGCCACAAACTCCTGATTCAAAAAGTAATCAGCAGTCAACAGGAGCAGGGCATATTGACAGGACTCTACTGTCAATAGAAGCAAGGTCAAATTAAGTAACATTTTAGTATGAATAGGTAATTGCTGCAGCTGATTGTAGAAAGAGTTCAGTCCTTATGGTCTGCAGCATGAGGTGCTGCGTGTGGCCACAACTTCAAAAGAACGTATTTAGATTTCTGGTTTCTTGTATCTTGTAGGAGGCAGGGGTGTGAAGTCAGAATTCCTGCTATTACACTTGATGATAGATCCTGGGTACTACAGTGTGACTGCTTGCCATTAATTCAGGATAATTACTGAAAAGGAAATATCATTGTAGGGAGCAGAGATTGGATCAAACAAAAATCCAGGAAGGACACATTTTGTAGTCATCACATTAGGAGGTGAACGTTGGTCCAAAGAAGAGCACAGCAGGTGAAAGAGAAGAAGATGCATGAGCTGTTAATGTGGTCTTTTGGACAGCTTTGCTTAGAAGGGAGTATGTAATTTATGTGCAATTATGAGGAAAGCTGTGAAAAGCCACTGCTGGAAAAAAAGGGAAACTGGGACATTTTCATTGCCATACTCCCTTCTACTTTAAGAAGTGACAGGTCACATTCCAGTGGGAGAATTGTGGTTTCTGCTACAAGATCTATAAACACCCCAAAAAGTTTATGGCAAGTGAAAGAACTGTGAAATTTCCCTCTGCTCTCTCCTTTCAAATTTATAACCTGAAAAATGATCCTGTACAGTGCTGTGGGAGAGATGAGTATTAAAAGCATTTTGCAAGGCAGAAAGATTTCTCTGGATTGGGATTCCTTTATGTAATGAATCTCCATCCAAGCATGACCCTAAAAAAATTACAGAAGATTTATCTTTTGATCCTTACTAGTTTAGCTCATGATTCTGTGTATTTTATATCTTGCAGTACTCTCTGCTGATGAAAGTTCATAAAGGTCCAAAATTTTGGAAGGATCATGTATGTTTCTCTTTCTTCATATCTGCATTTCTATGGTATGCAGTGCTTCTTCCATGTTGACTTCCTGGGCTATGCATGGTTAAACATGAAGAAAGAAGAAATGTCCTTGGTTGTAAGTTTGCAAAAGCACAAATGACGAATTTCTAGTTGTGAAGTGAATTAAATTTCTGAAAGAGTTTGGTGGCTTTAGAGAAAATCCAGGTTGGTGTCTTTGGCAGACTCTACTTCTATAAAGGCACCCTGAAAAAAGGGAGAAAGTCCCTAAAAAACCTAATTACCTGATACATAATCCTAGCAGGGATTGTCTCTTTATTTGCTGAGAGGGCATAATGGGAACCTGATTCTTGGCTGAGGTTTGAAGGCAGTACAAGAATATAAATAAAATATTAATAGTTCTGCACAAAAGGAGTGTCAATGTTACTGTAGACCTTTAACGAAGTAATTCATTCCATAAATTAACCCTTTTTCTTTTCGACAAAGGAATGACAGGACTGTCTTTTCTAGCAATAAATATCTTGATTTGCTTTAATAGTCCATCTAAATAAATTTTAGCTGTGTTAATTTAATATTAATCCAATTTTTTTATTATACTTGTTCTATTTTCATCACATCTGATAGCAAACTGGAATGAGCTGGTTCAAATGCCCAGATGGGAAATCAGCCCTGCCCTGAAAAGCTGGCAAGCTAGACCCTGCCAGTAAAAACATCTGTAGACCCCAGAGCATGTGTAGGCCTCCAAGGAAGACATCACACGCCAAAACACTGGGGGGATCTGCTGTTGCCAGTGGCCTCTGTGCTGAACAAGAGTCTTCAGGTGAAAGATGGTGTGGCTGCCCTTTGGAAGTTATTTTCAGCAATGTGATGTTGGAGTATGCACAGGAGAGGAAAAGAGACTCAATTTTTCTCTTAACTGTCTCAAATGGTCAAATACTTACAAAGAATACAAAAAGGACTGGAAAGCATATTTAAAGAATGGGATAGCAGCATTGAAATATGCTTTGTGAAAGGTGTTTGGATGGGGTACGTGTCATGGAGGGTGAAAGGAAGGTAAAAGTGGAAATGGAAGAAAACACCAAGTCTATCTCTTGCAGCTGGCTGTGTTTTACGGGCGCCACTCCTATTCAGCAGCTGGCAAAGCTACTGCTGCATACATAATTTTCATAGAGCTTTAGAAAGTTTCAAGGTGAAAGGTGTTAAAAATGAAAGATTATTGCTACTATTGTTGCTTTGCCTATGTTTTTTGTTCAGAATTATCATCTAGAATTTTTTCTTTCTTTTCACAGCAATTTTCAGTTCCAAACAAACTCCTACTATTTCTGCTCAGACTTAGATAGGAGTAAGAACTGTTCTGACTTGGAAAATGCTACAAGCTGACTATGAAACTTACTATAGCATTGGAATGTGCTATAATCAGTAGGGAAAGTAAAAAAAAAAAAAAAAATCAAAGACTGCTTGATTTCCCTTGAGAATTCTACTATCATTTATATGAGATGTAATTAATTCATCATTGAAAATCTATGCAGTGGAACAAGTAAAATTTGTCTTACACTGTGCTTTCCAAAGCATAAGGGAATCTTAGCTTCATGCAGGCTTTTGTTTTCTTTTTATGACAATCAAAGTGTACTCCTGAGTTTATTAAGTAGTCTTCGTACAGAGAAACTAACTTTCATGGCAGCAACAGTAATCAATAGTTTATTTTGCACATTAATATTTTTGTCACCCTTCAAGATGATGGGTACATTTACATCCTGTGTTTCAAGGGTGCTCTTCACCTGAGACTTGTCCTTAGATTTTGATCTATAGATGGACAAACGCATGAGCTGCCTGACAGAGGGTTGAGAAGGAATGCTCAGTGGTGACTGGCTGAACTTGTGACCCTCCTTATCACTTGGCTGCCCAGTAGTCCCAGTCCTGCTGGAGATCCAGGATAGCCCTGCTGTGCCGTGGCAGTGGGCACGAACCCTGCCTCTCTTGCCTGCAGAGCTGTAACCATTTTATGCCTTCCCTATACTGGGAGCTTCCTATTGCTTGCTGGGAGGCTGAGCAGGTAACAGCACTCACCTGTCATGGGGAAAGTGAGTTTGCTTTCTGTGAGACAATGAGAGGCAGAAGAATATTTTTAATACTGGGGGAAGAATGAGTAAAGGGGATATCAGTATCCTTATACACACAAGCAGGTCCATATAGCAATTAAGTGATACTATCAATCCTAGTTATTCCAAAATTTTTCTTTGCATGATAATATTATGGAATTCTGGTTATGATTTGTATAACTTGCCTGTTCTTCAAGTTGTCTCTGTAACCACAAAAGCTAAAAAGTTATACACATGAACTATTACTACTACTACTACTACTACTACTACTACTACTACTACTACTATTACTACAACTATTTTAAAGTTTGGGGTGCTTTTGAGAAGATAGCTGGCAGTACTCAAACCTGATGAATTTTTCTGGATATTAGCTAGCTGACCAGTAAGTTCTTGCATATTGAAACTAGCCTCAACCTTGCTGTCTCTTCCCCAGTCATATTTTCAGGTTAAAAGAAGCACTTGGAATTATTGTAGGGTTTTGCAGGTAAGAATTAAGACAAGGGTAAAAAACTGTAGGAAATCAGTTTTATTTATAGTATGTGGAAACTGAGCTTATCCTGTGGCCAGTCAATTCCAGATGCTGGGACTTTAGTTAAAATAAATTATGGCATTCACACAACAACAGCAATGAAGCAAGAAAGAAGATGCAAAGTAAAAAACATAGACAAAATAATATAGTCAAAGGAAGAAAAGAAATGAGTAAAGGAAAGGAAAAGGAATGTAATACAATGAAGAAAAATCTGTTATATAAAATCCAGTTTTAGAGATACTACAGAAACTTTTCAAATCAAATCTTGTTTCAGTAATATCATAATTACACAGTGTAGGTGGACTAAAAAAGGGATTTTTTTTCTTGGCATCTGTTTCAATTTATCCTCTATGCTGGATACCATAGAGAAATCCCTTCAAAGGATCACTTTAGTTCATAGACAGCACACGAGTTTTTTGCTGTATGCTCCAAGACTGTATCAATAACCACATACTTCAATAAGAATATGTCTTCAGAGAATTGCTCAGTCCCCTCCATATCCTTCCTCAGAGGGCTTCATTTCCTTCTTAACTCTTCCCCTATTTTACTTGATAGTTTATGGACTGCTAGAAAGATGATGCCTAAGCTGTTTCCTTCTTGTAGTAGAGCCTTTCTGATTGAAAGTGCATGGAAAATTTAGGAGTGCAGAACAGTCATCTGCTCATATACTAGTAGACATGCCAAAACAGACTTAATACTGCAGCAGTCAAGAGCAATGGTCGTTTTTATATTGAAATTCACAGGGGAAAAAATCTAATCCTTTGCTAGATTTTAGACATCCTGTCGGACAACTGGTGTTTCCAATACATGTTGCACCAAACTCAGGTCTGGCATATAATTTTTTTCAAGCAATTTCTAAAGTAAGTCATTAGCTAAACTTCTTATTTCTGTAACAGTTTTTCTGTAGAAGTCTATGTGTTAAATTTCCTGGGTCAAATGAGCCTTATCAGTCAAAGCCAAAAATGTTATACATGGAAATTAAAAAAATATGGAAGGATTCTATCTCAGAAATCTTTATCTGCTTAATTCCATGGTAACTAAAAATCTCTAAATATTTTTCCAGCTCTTTAAAAAAGTAGAGAAGAAAAAATTTTTTGAAAAGTATTTAACATGTTGAAAAACCTGTTTCAAGCACAGGTGCTAGTCAGCACTGAATCATGCACTTAATTAAGACAAGTAAGCTTAATTCAGAGCAGCGGTTCCTAACATTAGTAGTAGCTTGAAGCTTCAAGTCTAGAAGTATTTCTTCTATCTTCTCCTCAACTACATCAGTGGGTTGATCCTATTTCTGTCTGTAGAACTTTATGTTGCTTGTATTCTTAGCCTGCCATGGGTAACCACATCATTACTGCTTGAAAGGTAAGAAATAAAACTGAAAGCATTTTTTTCACTTTATCCTTCAAGAGCAGACAGTTTTCTTAATGATGTTAATAACTTTAGATGATTTTAAGAATGTAGTGGTTTTGGTTCACCAATTTGAGATTTCCTCGCCAATGCACCAATTTATGTGGTGGGTTTATTTTCTGTTATGAGATAGGATTAGGAGAACAGCACAGCAGGCTTAAACTTTGAAAGGCATAAAGAAAATTTTATTAACAGAACTAAAAGAATAATAAAGAGAATCAGAATAAAATCTTCAAAACACTTTTCCTTCTCCCCCCACACCTTTTGTCTTTCTCACCGACAACATACAGAAACAACACCCAGATTTCTCAATCAGTTTTCCACCTCTAGAATAGTCTTTCTTCAGTTCACTTAGGGAGAGGAGTATCTCTTGTTATGTTATGGAGAATTCTCCACAAGAAAACAGTTCTCTCGTAGTTCAATTTCCACAAACAGCAGCTGCCCGGGAATCTGCAATAGTGAAGTTCCTCCCATCTTTCACAGCCCTCCCACAGCTGTGTTATGGGCCATGTCAACTTATGGGGTATTATTTTAAGGATGAACTGCTCAAAATACAAAGGTTCTTTTCATTTATCTCTAAGATCATCTTCATCTCTGGCAACAGAAATTTTCTTCTTCTCTTGGGGTCTTCATCACTCATTTCTCTCTGTTTAAACTTCTCATGGGATCATAGCTACTTCAACACCTACTTGTTCAGCATGGATGCCTTTGCTTAGCTCTATAATTTGAACATTCATCTCCCTACACCTTTCTAAAGGGATAGTCAATGTGTCATAGTCTATTACCATGGCTTACAGGAGAATTTCAGCCTAAAAGTAAGACATCTCCTCATTCACCTGTCATCTGGGACCTGACTCCTATACTCACCTTGGTGTCTTCATGTTTCTCTACATGTCTTCGCTCTTCTCATTGTTATCACTCAAGAGAGGACTTAAGGTCATGCAGGTCTCATCTGTGCCCTGAAACAGTTAATATCTCACCCGGGGCCTGCAGAGGGAAGGGCAGTGGCTGAAGCAGTCATGGTGATGGATTTCAGGCGGCGCTGGGGGCTGATGTCCTTCCATTCCCTCCCACTACCTGGAAGCCACTGGGGCCTAGTCCGGCCCCTGTCTGGCTGTGCAGCCGTGGCAGAGCAGGTCTGGTTTGTTTTGTAGCTGCTCCCAGTGCCCTGCAGACCCCGCTCAGCCCAGCCAGCAGTGGGACAGGGCTTAGGTAAGGGCTTAGGTCAGCAAGATGGCAGTAGCAGCAGCCCAGCCTTGGCCCAGCCCTCAGCCCAGGAGCTGGCCTGTCACCTGTACTCAGACCAGAAAAGAAAGAGAGCTATTCTCGGGGTTTGTCATCTTAAAATGTGTGTTCACAAAGGCATCTCCACCCCTTTCGTTAGTTTAATTATATGTCAGTATTTAAAACTGGCTACTGATTGGTTCTCTGCCAGGTCCACAGGAAGCTAACAAAGTCCCAATCAGGGAACCACTCCGTACCAAAAAATGAATCAATGCTAAATCAGGACAAAGAATTAAGAAGTTTTTTTGTTTGAGGAAAAAGATAAAATGAATTGAAAAGAGCTGGAATTTGGGTTTTTTTTTGCTATTTAATGTTTAATTCTCCTTGAAAGCATAAACAGAAAAAAGTGCAAAAAAGGACTAGCATGGAAATAAAGGAAAAAGCATGTTTCAGCCATATGTGTGCTCTTGAAAAAGGGCAGTAATGCACATAGCCTTTTTTCTGATGGCAATGGGACAAGCCATGCTGGTATGCAGTTTAGCTGCCTCTCTGCTCACAGTAATGTCTGCATCAGCAAAAATGCAGAGGAGCAGACAGTGTGATACTGAGATCTTTGTGCAGTGAGACTGTCTTATTAATAGAAGGCAACGAAAGCCAGGAATAAAGAAAGGAAGTGGTTAGGAATAGAAAAGAGAGACTGGACTCTGGGCTGAGGCTGGTAAAGTTACTGTGCCTGCTCCATTTGCTCCAGTTTGGAGCATCTCCTGGGGCAGGACAGTAACAGCCGATATTACTGCTGGGGACCTTGACTTGTCAAGAAGGGATGAGTAGCTAGACTGCAGAAAATCATGACAGAACTGAAGCTAATTGAAAGAGAAAAGTACCTTTCAAATGTATGTGGTAGTATAAGTGTGGAAGATTATTTTGAATACATGAAGAAGGCACTTGGATATGGGTAGCTGTAAGGAATGAGCAGAAACAGACACTATGTAAATAAGATGCAATGGGAAAGCAGGAAACTATGGTAGAGACCAGCAGCGAGTCAAAGAGTTACAGAATCATTTCAGTTGGACAAGATCTTTAAGCTCATTGAGTCCAATTGTAAACCTAACACTGCAGGGTCTGCCACTAAACCATATCTTGGAATTTAATGTCAGTGCAGCTATTGGTGATCCAGTCTTTTGAAATTTGGAAGCTGGGACTGATTGTGGTCAGTGAGGATTTTCTGTGTATGTTAAAGACTTATGAAATTAAGTGGATTGCATCAATGGATCTAGAGCTGTGCCATGAGGACATTGGTTTGTTCTGGTCTTTGATCCAGAAGTCTGAGTCACTGTGAAATTAAGGTTGAGGAAGTAAGGAGATACACCAGCAAGCAACCTTACCTATTAATCAAATGGCTATGCTGCCTACCCTTTTATTTCCCCATTTTGTTTCTTGCTTTTATATGAATATCCATTCTTGTAAATCACTTATGTTATCTGAATTATTGTGTAAGATACCTTTGTGGTACTGGGTGTTTGGTTTCTAAAGCTAATCCATATGGATAGTAGCTTCTGCAGGCTCCCAAGTTTTTTTTCCCAGTTCATGAGAAGACTAGATGACTGGATATCCTTTTAACTACACATTCTGCTGACATGTGGCACTAATGCATTTCCACTAGAGATGGAAGATCTTTAATCTTTTAAAAAGAGTTCTCCACCATTTAAGAAATATTAGGAATACAGCTCCATGCAAAGATTGCTTTCTTAGGGATGTGTTACATGACTGTATTTTGGGATGTTCCCTGTTGCCAGTGCTGTTTTCACTTCTGGTGTTTGCATCAGTGTTCAGAGCTATAGATTTTGGGACACATTGATGTCTGACCCTTAAACAGAATGAGTTCTTAGGTTTAAATGTATTAGATCAGTGGCTGCATGAACCCCTCCATGATATTTTTTTCTCATTCAAAATCTTATGTCTTCTGAAAAGAGTTTTGAGCACATTTAGACTGACTTATCTGTCAAGAAGGGCTATTCTTTAGAAAACATTGGACTTTCTACTAAAAGATATGGTAGAGCTGGTGAAGTTTCTTCTACCTGCAAAATACATGGCTAATAATTTATCTTAGAAGTTTATATTTTTGCCAGAAATTGCTGCAATATTAAAGCTTTTCTGTCTCATACTAATACCACAAATATCCAAAAGGATCTGGTTAGGTGGAAGGCCCAGAGTTTCTGGTCTCTGCTCACTCTGATCACTCTGAAAAAGGTCACATGAGGAGTGCAGCTTTTCTTCTTGGTGGTGCTGGTATGAGGCATAGGAATTTCCTGCAAATGTGACAAGAAAGCTAAGTGGTATAATAAAATTGATTGGGGAAGAATAATGTCAGGGTTGATTTAAGGAATTCAATGTAGAAAAAAACCCAACTTGCTGCTTACACAGCTTCTTAGTTCCCTGAGGTCTTGCTGCAGCTTTGGAGTTATCTTTTTTGTCCCTTTGCCTGAAAAAGCCCAAAGTCCGAGCTGAGTTTCATAAACTATGTAGACTTTAAAACAAAATAATATAAAAGGGGGATGAAAATGCCTTATTAAAAAAAAAGAAATAAAGAGGAAATAATTTTCAGAAGGGGCAGAGGGGCAGAAGTTGTGTAGGCTTGCAGAGCTCTCCAGGCAGTGTGGTATGAAGTGTGTGCTCAGCTCTTTGAGGAGCGAGCAGAAGTGTCGGGTGCTTTGAGGCCGCCTGACAGGACCTGACTCCTCTCAGCTGGCAGGGCTGTGTACATACAGCCACGGTGACACCTTTTCTGTAAGGTTTGGGCCTCTTACCCATTCTACCCAGAGCCTTTCTCTGTGGCTGTGGCTGCACTGTGGGAAGGCTCAGATGCCATTAGACATCTGTGGGGTCTCTCATGATACTACACAACTGCAGGAACAATTATAATTTATGGAATATTGCAGACTTTCTTAAGAAAATAACCAATTTTAGAGTAGGGAGAACTTTTGTTTGCCATTCAGTACCACACCTGTGAACAAAAAACCCAACTGAAAATCAGTGAAATAAAATGGAAAAGACAGACCTTGACAAACGACAAAGCTTTCTTCAATTACAAACAGCAAAGAAGCAACTAGGCTTCTGAAACCAAGCCCCCAAAAATGCCAGTGGAGATGACAGTAACATAAGCAAGATTTAGGAAAGAAAAATAACTGACAACATCTAGTGATAGAATTTTTTGCTTTTTTATGTTTTTAAAAAAATAGACCTGCAAGACACACCAGACTTTTCCCCATGTGCTCATTAAGCACCTCTGTGTGCTGTGTCCCAGGCACACAGCACTGGGTGGCCTGAAATTTCAACAGCCTTTTGGGCTATGTGGATTATGTGGAATGTGTCATATGGGAAAGATAGTCAAGTAGAGCTGCAGAAACACTTTATCTTGCTAGATTTAACAGTTGCAATTAGTGAATTTCCATCTTAGCCCCAGGTAAGCCAGTCAAGGGCTGGTTATCCCCCATCAGTCTGTTCCTTTGTCTAGGATGAGCAGGCATCACTTCTGCTGGCTGGGGTTTGTTGCTGGGGATCTTGGCAGGTCTCCCCAGCATGCTGGCACAGCTTTGTGCCATGGTTGTACTGGGCAGGGCTGGGGCTGTTGCTTCAGTCGTGCTAATAGCACACAATGCAGCATGTTTCTCCCTGATCTCTGGGCCTATTTCTTTCTGAAGGAGTTCTGTCTTGTCCCTGTTCCAGACTGGCCAGCTCCTTGTAGCAGTTGCTCTGGGATTGTTCAGTCTCCTCCAAATAATCTGTCTTTTGATAAAGTGTGACCCATTGATAGAAGCAGCATTTTCATTCCTCACACTGTCCCCTGTGGCCTGTGGCTGCTCTGCTGATTCATCACCATATATTATATGAGACAATTGTTTCCATGTTTAAGCCAGTAATTAGCCTTTTCTGCAATAAATCTGAGTTTGATTTGATGTTCGACTTCACTATGCAGCCAAGACATTTCTCATGTGCTCTCCTCTTCCTCAAAAGAACTTATTTTTTTTAGAAGTTGGTGAGACAAATGAATTGGACAAGGTGTTTATGAGGTATGCCAGTCTAAAAAAATGCAGTGTTTTACGTTGTTTGAATATTGTTTGATTTACTACTTTATTTACTACATAGCATTTGAAAAACAACCTGACCCATCAACCCTGTGAGTATTTTTTTATATAGTTGTGTAAAAGATGGATGTCTTTTGCTCTATCTGGAAGACTATCTGGCTATTCTAAGCATTGTTTAGTGTGAAGATTATAAGCAGAAGATCTCTGTGCAGGGAAAGCTGTCTGCTGTCACACTTGGCAGAAAGCAGACTTGCAAAAAGAAGAAAAGAAATGAGGGAACAAAGGAGGTATTTTCATAGTCCATATTTAAATGTTCCTTAGAAGTCTTAGCTAGGTGGTTATCTCATTAGAGCAGCAGCCAGTTTTATCTACTTACCACTTTACCAGGACTAAAACTCTTACTAATGTTTTATATATATATATATATTATCAGCCAAATACAAGAGTTCAAGGTTTTTCATTGTTTTATGTAGCTAATCATCTCATTAAAAAGGTCTCATACTAACCAGATAAGCCTCCAAAGTCTTAGATGACATTTCAGATAATATAGTGTAATTTGGCATTGAGCTGTGGGAATATAATTGGGGGAGAAACCTTCAAACTAGCAATTTAGCCAGGGCTAGGAGTAATTGTAATTACAGATTTTCAGGCTAAGCTATGTGAATCATCCCAGGAAGATATAGGGCAGAACTGGGAATCTGCTTAAAGCAAGTCATGTGCGTGAGCAGGGGGAAATTAGGAGCTGTCTGCTGCCCTGGTTTTTTTTTGACAAAAGGTGGAAAATTTGTGACTGTGTCAACCTGCAGTGATAGGAACTGGACACGGGCTTGTGACCACTTGCAAGCAGGCAATGCTATGGATACCAGTTTTTGGCTACATCTCTGGATGTAAGAGGAAAGAAGAGAAAGAGGCATGGTTTCTCTGGTGCAGCACAGTGTTGCATGGATCTGAAACCTGAAGAAAATTATCAGTGGAGAATGGAAAATGAGAAAACTGTCTTTGTGGGAATGACTGGACTGGGCTTCATGCTCTAAGGAGATTGGCCTGAGGGGGGTTTCTCATTTCTTCTGAGCAACATCTAGAATCAACGAGGCATGTGGGGTCAGGTCAGCCAAACTCCATTACTTTCTTTATTGGCAAGACATGTAGATGTGGCACTTAGGGATGAGGTCCAGTGGTGGACTTGGCAGGGTTAGATTTATGATTGGATTCAATGATCTTAAAGGTTTTGTCCAACATCAATGATTCTATTATTAAAGGAAAAGAAGACAAACAGGTGACTTAAGCCCATCATGAAGATCATCACTTAAAGGATTTGTCTGGCAGATATCATCTTGACAACTGATTTATGCTGATAATAATAGAAACTCTATGGAGTCTTTTGTTCCTTACGAAAGGAGGAAGGGAAAGGGGAGAACACAGTGCTGGAACTTCTGTGAGCAACTATAGAGTAAGAAGCAGAAAATATTTGGCTGCAAAAGCTGTTGCAAAGCACACCATGGCACTGCACATCTATCATATGTGCAAATTTGCTGTTGATATATATGGAGAGGGTGATGACGCTTTTTGAATGGAAACCTGATATTTTTCCGGCTGGTGAAAGAATAAGAAAAATCTGAGAAAAGTCATGAATACCAGTAGCTGTGAATGTCATGTTTTAGATTATATTTAAATCTGTCTTTCCATTTGCTGTGTTCATGATGCTCAGGACACAGAAGTTAATCACAGGTTGTGCTGACATTTTTTTAATTGTATTTTTCTAGGGTAAGTAGTGTTCGTTAGCTACAAGGTAAACTGTATAAACTCTCATAGGAAACTTTTGATGCTAGTTCACCTCTTTAGCCCACAATAAGCCACATGGGTAGTTTTATTTGATTTATCTGCATGTAATTCCTGGCAACCCATCCACTCCCAACCTACCATGGTTCTGTGTCTTTCAGGGCAGTACAGAAAATATCTCTCAGGAGTCTTCTCGACCGATCTTTTAAATCAGCTGTTTCCAACTTTTGCTGTTATTCTGGTCTTAAAACCCAGGATCACTTTGGCTCTTTGCTGGTTGAGTTTCTGTTATGGCTTCTACTTTTAAAAAAATTTCATCAGTTTTCTTCAAAGCAGTGGAATTTCAGTGGATAATTCTGCTGTGTCTGATTATCCTGCCTTTCTGCAACCTATTTTTTCCTAAATGTGAGAGTTCTTGATTGTGAGAGTCATAGCACCAAATTCATCATTAAGTAAACAATTCTAGTTCATAATTTACAACCTTCCTGCTGCTAATGCAGATATACTTCTGGCATGTGAACTCATATGTGTTGGAACTGCTGTAGTAGCTAGACTATTTCTGTTTGAAAATGGTGTGTCTTGTCTACCAGCTCGATCTTCTGAAACATACCAGCAGTCATTCCTGTCTGGGAACTCACAACCCATAGCCAAAAATCCAAGTTACTTTTGGCTCTTCAAGGGCAGGCAGAAGAATAGAATGAGACATTTCTAATTGTAAAATGCTTCTGCATGACCACAATCTGACTTCTGCATTTGCCAAACGTTTCCTTTGCAGCAACATTTCATTTTTGGGTACCATTCCATTTCAGTTAACTGTGCTGATCAGCATTTTGGGTCTCTTGTTTCATGAAATAAAACTTAGCACAAGTTACAGCTACTTAAAAGGGAGAGAGGAAAGAGAGTAAATTCTGCTTACATGAATTGGACAATTATCTCTTTAACAAAAAGAGGATTTTGGTGTTCAGCTTTACAAATATGGTAACAATTATTTATAATCATGAAACCGATTTGAAATGCTTACTGAGTGGTAGATGGTTTCATATTCATTGCCTTTATTGTCCTGTCTCTCCCATGAATCAAAGTAGAATTTCAGGGCTGTCTTTTCTGCCTGGTTCATTATCTACAGACTGTAGCATATCAAGAGAATGTGCTTACTTTCATGTAAAGTATAAAGAAATCAAACTTCAAGCTGTTTCCATTTTGAGGATTTAAAAACAGGACCCAATTCTTAGTTTTTCTCTTTTTATTTTTTTTTTCAAAGTATTTTACAACATTAATAAGGATTTCTGATAAAAAACATTGCTGTTGATATTGCCAGACACAACTGATGAAAAGTACCACTAAATCGTTCATTAGATTTGCTTTAGATAATTTCTGTATGAGAAATGCATTTATGGAAGACTGACTTTCCCAAAACGATGGTACTCTTCAGGAACTATTTTGGTATATCAGGTTTCTTGGCACAGAGGCTGTGGTGGTATGCCATCAAGGACAGAGCTGATTCTTACCTGAAGTAGAGTATATGCTTTCTTAAATAGAGAAAAAATTTTGTATTGGTGGTGCCTACTGCATTCCCTGACTACTGTGGCAGAAATCTCCACAACGAATCCCAGCAAGTTAGCGAACCATGAACCCCAAGCTCTCTCCTCTCTCTGCTCTTATACTGTCAATCCTTAATCAAGCTGTGCTTCTTCAAGTGTTTTCCCATTTGATATTCTAGGAGTTTCTCCCCACTTTATATCAAGCTAACTGGTCTATGCTTTCCTGTTATGTCTCCAGGCACTTTTAAAATAACTTTGTTATGTTAGCCACTTTCCAGTCCCCAGGGGTCTCTTCTGAACTAAATGAACTTGTGAATGTGCCTGCTAATTCCTTAGTTTCTCTCTCCGCTTCCTTAGCAGGTTTGGATATTTGTCTAGCCATGGTTTTTAAGACTATCTAAGCATTTTTGTAATACCACTACCATTAGAGACTTAGCAACAAATAAAATCTTTCTCCTTCAACAGCAAACTCCTGACCTCTTCATAGAAAAGGCAAGCACAATACATCCTTCACTTTTATTTTGTTTTTACCTCATCCTATTAAAAAGGATTTGCACTCCCTTGTCCTTGTTCACTGCACAGTAAATCTGCTGTGTGTGAGGAAGTACTAGAAATAATAGGGTAGCTTTCACTGTACCTCGTGGTGTTTGCATTTTGTTCCCCTTGTTATGAATGAGAAATGCTGTAAGGCAGGAGTGATTAGTGACATTCTCAGTCACCCCAGCCACCTCTCTGCTGCAGAGCCCCGGTGCCACCTGCTCAATGGTGCCTGTCACACCCAGGCTTGCCCCTGCCTGGGAAGGGCAAGGCAGTCCAGGCCCCTTTCAGTGATGAGCTGGGACAAGGCCAAGCCCTGCGTGGAAGATTGGGCTGATAGTCACACCATGGGGTGGCCTGTCTATTCCACTGAAACACACTTTTTTTTTTGTGGTTTTTTTTTTTTTTAGTTTTTTTATTTAAGCTCATGAATATTTTGTTGAATTTTTTATTGTCACTTTGAGCCTAGTTAGATGCTTCTTTTCTTGGATAACCTTTTTCTCTTTGTGCTCTATGAAGACAATAGCTTACCATAAATATCAAAGTTAAAGTGTAAAAATCAAAGTTACAGTCGCTTGTGAGAAGTGTGACTGTCATAAGTCACTGTCACGGATTCTTATGATGAACACCTGAGCATTATTTTAGATACAAATGTGGGGAAAGTAACAAATTGGTGAGAAACAACTGGTGAGAAGGAGTAAATATAATCTGTCTAATTCAGGCAAAATCGTTTGATATTCTGAATACTGTTTAGATGTAATGGAAAAATATATGCTCATATGTGGCCAAGATATCCTGAAGTATGGATTGTTTTCTATAAGCTATTTCTCATACTTATTAAAATCTGTTAATTCTGATACTTGTACAATTATATTTTTGTAATATGATGACATTCATTCTTGCAAAAATGTATTTCATATCTTTATTAATCAAAGAGACAGGGGAATAAATCTACATTTTCTTAATGAATTGATGCTAAAATGGAAGGAATAAATAGGCCAGAAAGACAAAGAAATAATGAAATAGCATCTACAGGTAATCAAGTCATACCAGGCAAATATAAAAAAAACTAGGTTCCTCTTGGAAATATGCAAGCAATATATTTGCAGGAATAATTTTGAAAAGCAGAAAATTTCCTGCAATACTGAAGAGCAAAAAGAAAAAAAGGGGTGCACTTATAAACAGAGAATCCTGTGTAACTCTCCAGTGAGCACCATGATCAGAGAAAGTCCTTTAAGTTTTGGTCAGTATATCTAAAAGCACTCCATCACAGAAGTAACAAGTTTTTCATTCCTGCCTGTGGTACAGCTACATCTGGAAAATTGATCTAGGTTCTGAAAAATGCAATTTCTTGAAAAAAAAGTTAGAAATTGCATATGCCTCTCATCTTATGCCTTCTCGTGCAGCTTTCTGGCAACATCTAAGAACTGGATCTGAATCTGCTTATTGTCATTGTCTGAGCTGCAAAAAACTTATGAATGTATTTTAATTGACTTAAAAAATCTTCATGCTGTTTTAAAATCTGAACAGGATTGAGCACATTCTAAACTTCCAATTTTTGTGTTAGTTTTGTTTTCTTTCTTAAAGGTGCAAATAGGCCACTAAGATCTAATTCTGCACATTTTTAAGTGAGAATCTTGCCTCCCAATCCCTTATCACCAGTGCAGGACAAGGCAGTAGGATAGCAGGACACTAAGCCCCAAAATCCTTTTTTCAAAGCCCTGTGCTCCTGTGCTGGTGCATCCCATGCTGGAGGCCCCTGTGCAGGCTTGATCTTCTCCACATGCTGCTGGCAGAGTCTGGGGTAACTTTTTGGGGTACTTGCCTGCAGGACATCCTCTTCCTGCAGCTGTCCCTTCACCCTGTCCCTGAGGTCCCACACTATTGTCACACCAGTGTCACTGCAGCTGTAGCCAGCAGCAGGCACAGACCTCTGGCAGGGAGCCCAGCCTGGGCTCCAGCTGGGTTAATTTTATAATTTCTCTGATTGTCCATGCATTACTCAACTGTCCTTTGCAGCAAGGATGTGACCACAGAGGTGCCAAGAGAAAAGCCCTGACAGCCCCATTTAAGCATGCTTTACAGGATTTCAGGCAGAGGGAGTTGGAGTACTGGTTGCTGTAAATGATAAGATTTCCAGTAACTGCAAATGTATCCCCACAACCCATGAAAACACAATTTATCACTTCACTTTACCGAAACAAATAAGGAATTAGCCTTGAACTTTGAAAGGAAAATGACACTTAATAATTAAGCCAGTTGGATTGTTTCATATCAACACAGGATTGCTCTTGTTTTTTTGTTGGGGATTTTTTTACTGCTTACAAGTGAATATTTTTCTTTACTTCTTACACCTGAATGCCTTGATTTCCCAGTTTAATTTAAAAAAAAAGTAAAGGCTGGAAGATGTTGCAGTGCTCTCTCTGCAATAACCAGATGCCCATTTGAACTTAGAATGGAACACAGTGCCTGAGCTAATGGCCATTGATCAGTTTGTGGAAAAACCTGTGAAAAACCTTGCCAGAGATGAAGTATCAATGCATCAGCCAGAGAAAATATTATTTTGTTTGGAGTTTTATTTAGTCATTTCTGCCTGTCTTTTCCCATTGGTGGATTTCTGACTCTTTGCCAGCTCGTGTAGTAAACAGCCAAACACCACAGCAAAAGAACTGTCTCACATTGAAGGTTTAGAAAAGACAAATGCATAGAGTTTATCTAAGCAGGGAATTCCCAGGTTTTTATGTGGTGTTGCTCTTCCCAAGAGTGTAAATTCTTTTTGTCCAGCACTGAGATCGAAGGAAAGACCAAGAACCACCTCCTCCGCTTTTCCAAGGCTGTTTATTTTTCTCTTATCAGTACAATTTCTTCTCTGACAAACACAGATCTGTTCTGCAGGTCAGCTCACGGGGAATGACCCAGACCCAAAGGTGATGAACATCTTTATACTAAAAGTTACGTGTACTATGTTTACAAAAGATTCCCAATACCTGTCTCCCATGTTAGAAGGTCAGGCTCTACTCTGAGCCAACCAAAGATGCCCACGACACAGCAGAAAATGGTGAAGGTGAAGAAGAAAGAAGAAACCCCAAAGCCATGTGGAGACTCCATTTTGTGTTTTTTGCTTATCAGCCTAGAAACTACATAAATCTACTTTTCACCCTGTGAATACCTAACTATCACCGTATTAAACTCTCGCGGTTTATAATTCTTCACACAGTGGTGGCAATTTCTCCCAGGGGCTAAAATCAAAGGCACAGGAGGTTTTGACTCCTTGCCAAGGTTTCCCAGCCCCCTGCCCAGGTCTGGAATCATTCAGGACAGTCAGAGGCGAGTTCTGGACTCCGACAGAGAATAAGAGACAAAAGTTAGTATCTACTCAGTCTGAACTTACATTTAAAATATGACCATTCAAAATGTCACTGGAGGCAGTAGGATATAGATGGGAAAGTATCTGAGGATGATAATTAGAGAAGACATGCCCATTAGGACTACCAGTCATTTTTGGTGAATATATTGTGCAGTTTATTTGTGTCTAAATGTAGTATAGCTCTAGATATAGAAAGCCTGTACAAGTTTGATTTGTCCAGGGTGGAAATGGGACAAAAGACTGAGGGAAAAGTGGACTAAGAATGTGGATACATGTAAGCCTGGTGAAATAATGAAAAATAATGCAGTCTGAACCTTCTGGAACTGTTGAACTTGGATTTAGAAATATCTCTCAAGTGTAGACAGAGTAGTGGAAGTGATGAAAGAAAGTGGTAGTCATACTGTGCAAAGCAGCACCCTCAAGTTGGGTACTGCATTGCATGAATCCTAATTCTCCTAGCGTGAGGTTTATAATTAATATATAATAGAATTATATTATTAATTAATATAAATATAAATAGCATATAATTAATATAAGTTATAAAACTTAATTCCGTTTGTATCACATTGTGGCCTTCAGCTGAGATACCAGTGTGGATATTTATAACATTGTAAATGTTGATGCTTGCAGGAGCCTCCTGGAAACATTTACACACTAAAGTCTCTCAGGTACAGAGACCTTAGAGCCACAGTGTCTTCCATTCATTTATTTTAGCATTGAAAGGTTGATAGCACAATTTTATTGTTGCTAAAGAGTGCACAGAGTTTCATCAGGTTCACAGGATTTTCAGTGGAGTGCATTGTTTCTCATTTAAGTAAAATACTGTCAGGGAATGAATGAAAACAAAGTAGAAGTTATAAACTATCTTGTAACTGAACTGCACATACTTTCAGTGATTTTGAAAGTAAATTTGACATATGAATTCTGTTAAATTACTTAATCTGCACAAGTATTTTTATCTGTTAAAGTTTTACTACTTATGTGCTTTTCAGTTTGAGGAACTTTTAGCCATGTGTATTTGAAACTCTATTCTCAATACTAAACTGTAGATATTTGCCCATTTTATTTGGTTTAATTCCTTAAACTAACTCCAGAATGTCTTTTCAAACCTGTTGACTCTGTCCCAACTCCAGGAAAATGAATGCTCTCTTTGTAATCCCACTGTTGTGCCGATTGGAGAAGTAATTGAAACCTCTCATGGGCAATAGACCGGCCATTTTACATACCTCTCTTATCTATGTAAACATTTCCTGATCTGCTTTCTTCTTCATCCCTTGGGGTCAATAATAGTTTCTTAAGATCTCTTTATTTTAAAATAGCCAGATCTCTCCCTCACTCCCTTCCAAAATTGTGAGTAGAATTAATGAATATTTTCTTTACTGTTCATTTTTCACTCCCTTCCTTTTCCTTTTATTGTACCCTGCTCTCCCACTCATAAGAACACTTGTGGGTTTGTTTACTTTTTCTGTTGGAGCTGGACAGCCCCTACCTTTAATTTTTGTAACCTGCAAGTATTTCTTTTGCTTTGATAATGATTTTTTCATTGCTTTTTTTATTTCCCCTCCTGAATGTTTCTGAGAATTACTGTAAAAAAATAATAATTGAAGACATTGGCATAAGCTATCAAGTTACTCTCTTCTCAATAGGCATTTGAGACTAATGTTCTTTCTTCCATGTTAAGGATGGACAGGTGGCACATGACTTTGACTCCTGACTAATAAATCTGGGTACATGGGTGATTATCACCAAGGCATAGGTGATTTGATGGTGTCAATGAGTAAAATGGTTGTCATACCAAGCAGTGTGCAAAAGTTTCTGAACTGACAGAGATAAAATTTTTGTCAAAGATAAATTTATGAGTTATTGGCTCAGCCTGTGTTTTCTTTGAATTTGTCATTCTTGAAGGTATCATCAATTTAAATTCTGATCATTTTCATGGCTCTGGGCAGAGGGCTTCTCTGCCTGTGCTCAGCTCCACACCTCCACCTCCTGATGGTGAAACTCATGGGGTTTTCAAGGAGCTTTGCTGGTTTTCCACTTCTTCCCCTCCTCATTGCTTGCTTTTACTTTATGGGTGTAATTTAGGATACTGGGGGGGTTTAGGAAAGCATGAAATCTTGTGGCCAGCTTCATCTAGTGCTGGTGACAGCTGGAGCACACCAGTGGCTCCAGCCGTGTGGAGGAAGCTGCAGGAAGAGCACCAGAGAACAATACTTCCTGGAACCTGACAGTCTTTCTGCTTCTCCTATTGCCAGTGCCATGCTTCTGAGTATGGTTCAGACTATTAATGCACTAGATTAAAATAGTTTGCCTGTTTTATTGGAGCTTGTAAATCATGTTAATGGCTATAACGATAAAATAGCTCTCCTCCTTCAGAATTTTCTGATGGAAACTATACCGAGGCTGCTGTGTTACTAATACTTTCCTGGACCTCAGATGCTTTCACCAAGAATAAAATGGTCAAGTCATTTACATATATCGATTGGGTCACATTTTATATAAAACATCATAACATTTATGATCCTCATTTAGTTAATTATAGATTTTATTAAAACAGTTAGAAAGATATTAAAGTATATTCTGAACCTCTTACAGACATTGAATTTTAAGGCAGTAGAGTTGGTGGCTTTTGAAGCTTTCCAGTCTTAAAGCAGCATGTTGAATTGGGAGATGAGCTGCATGAGACAGTGTCTTGAGCTGTTCCTGTTGGTATTGGACTGTGCTATGTGGGTGTAAATGCTGCCAATCTGAGCTTTACACCTGCCCCACTCAGGTTTGAATAACTGCAAAAGCTGTGGAGGGGCTGCGATTCAGGTTTTAAGAGCTTCAACCTGCAGACCTTTGTAAAAGTTACATTAACCACCTGAGGAATTTTTTCTGCAAATTCTCTCATGTTAACCACCTACATCATTGCTTCTAGTTCTTGTGTGTAAATATTAATAATTTTTCTTGGATGCGATTGTTAATTGCCAGTTCAGCTGACTACAGGACTACTGAATCATAAATATCAGGCATTTTTTTTCAGCATTTTTATTCAGGTAGGAAATAATACGGGGTTGTGATGAGCACTAGAAAAGTTTCTGTCATCAGCCATGAGCTTTAAATTTGCATTTATATCTCTGTGTGGTGCTGGTGTGTTTTCATAGGGTGCTTTTTATGCACCATTCTTAAAAAACCTATGAGGGCTGTTGCTGGTGGGAGGCACATTGTATTAAGGTTTGCTTTAAATTCATAGTGAGCAGGAAAAGACTTTGCAGTTCTGCTAGAGAAAGATTGTGGGAAGCTGTCTGGGTTACAAAGACCCAAGATAAACCTAATGGCTCAACCATGCAGTGCTTCAGGGCAGGACGGGAATGGAAAAAAGAGAAATGTGCATTCAGGCCCCAGATGATACTTAATAGCTTTCACAGCAAAAGCTGTAAGATTCATTCTTTAATTCTTTATTTTTGTTTCCTAATTTTTTACCCTTATTGCACCATAATAAAGCTGAGAGTTTCTTCATCATAAACTGTTTAAGTTTCAGTATATCTAAATTTCTTTCATTCCTCACCCAAACTTTTTCAAAGGATTCTAATATATTAAACAAAATTTGCACTAACAGAAAGTTATGCTGGTTTGTGCCTCAGGTACTTTATAATGACATCTGTAATGACTTTCTCAACAATTTTCTTAAGTACTTAAGTGAGGATCATGAGTTTATAATTCCCTGGATCATTCTTATCATCTCTACAAGAACATTGGCTATCTTCAGATTCTTCTTATTATAGCTGTAATGATAAATTAAATTGCATTTATTTGGGGGTTGTTTTTTCCTGGGAAGTAATTCAGCTAATAAGAATAGAATATTTTACTTGGAAAGGACTTAGCACAATCATCTAGTCCAAGTGACCAATTCAAATTTGCAGGCTGCATTCCAGTGTAAAATCAGATATTTCTTCAGCTGCTGTTCAGTTTTGCATCAAGCATAGAATAACTAGGAGAAATTCTGTGACTATAAAGCTGAAATTCTGATTTATTCAGTCATTAACAAAAAAAAGCCCCATGCCATTTCAATGATAACAGAATGAAAATCCAACTGGTGTTTTTTTTCTCAAACTTGTTTTCCTTAGAGATTGCTGCTCTTAGGCAAGCACCTATTTAAACCTTTGAAATGTATAATCTTAACTTCATACAGCTCTAGGAGCCTAAGTTTGTTAATGTTTCATCCCTACTTGCAACAGTATTACAATTTAAGTTTTAGTAATATAAAAAGCATTTGTGGAGCAAATACTAGGAAAATATCTTTCTGGGAATGATGTTAGAGGTATGAAATAAGGTTTAGGGTTTTTTATTATTATCATCAAAGCTTTTCTTTGCTGCTGCTTTCCAGCCTGTTAATAAAAAAACTTGATATAAATCTTATGAGATACAGCAGTAGGTGGTCAAAAATCATTCCAATGTGTTTCTTCTACATGCAATTAAGTAAAGAGGAAATCAAATGTTCCTGCTGCAGTCATAGATGAGTTAACCTCGAGAAAGAGCTCTGAGTATTGAAAGCAAAACCAATCAACATTGTAAACTTAGTGTGATAATGGATGTTGATATACTTGTGCAACATTAATAGTCCAAAACCATTAAATAGTGTGACTGCTTGAGGATTGTCTTGGTGGGATTGACCTTGGGACAACATGGCATACAAAGGCTCATTTCCACTTTTTCCCATTTCACATCGGTCAAACTTGCAATACGTGTCACATTTGTGTTTCCCCTTAGATTTCTCTCAGACGTGGTGCTTATACTGAAGCTTTTATTCATTTAATTAGGGTATTATGTCCCAACAGTGGCTCATAAAAAGTATCAGAAGAGATGAGAAAACATCCTCCATGGGTTGTAGAGCAAATGTGCAAGAACTTTTCTAGGGCAGTAGTGTGAGCTGGCGTCACTTGTGAGGTGGAGGATGGAGTGGCCTCTGCACAAATGGATCCTTGTTTCTATCAGTCTGGATAACACCTGCTGCTTTCTCTGCTGCCAGGTACAACTCTTGCCAAAAAGCTATGTCTGACATGAGGTGTTGCTGAACAGGAGAGAGCTACCACGCTGTGCAGGACCTGGCAAGAGCTAACAAACCTCTCTAGCTGGTGAAGTTCCCCTAACTGCATCCCTCTGAACTGTGACCCATGGGCATATAACTTGTAACCTCATCAAAAGCCTTTCTCAGTTCTTGAAAGAACAAAAAAAAGGAGACAGAGGACCACTTGTTTGTGAACACAGGCAAATACGAAGGCAGTCAGTATCATGAGTCACAGCTGAAATTTTAGGTGACTATACATCATCATTTTTAGGATGGAATGAATATAACTATCTACTACAACAAAAAATACCAAACAAAAACAAAACCAAAAAATTCTACCCCCTGACCCTTAGCTTATGGCTTGGCTAGAGCTGGGTTTATTTTATTTACTTGGGGTTTTTTATTACTGTATTTGTGCTATGATTCTTTTATGCTAGCAGCATCTTATTGTGAAAGTCCTATATTTTGAATAAGTGTTGGCCTAAAATAATACTGAAGTTTTGATTTATTTCTTTGTGATTCTTTTTCAAGTGCTGTATATCACATTTTGGTGTTCATTTACCTTTGCATTCTTTTTTGAGCCACTGGCGCTGAAGCTGACAGATGAGAATCAAATGAAGTGTGCTAAGTGTTGTTGCTGTAGGCTTTCATCTCCCTACATTTTGTGGGTATGATTTATCCTGGTAATACATCATGTGTCTCATTTTCTTTTATTTATTTTATTCAGCGTTGTCACAAATAATACTGTTTGCCCATCTACTGTTAGTACAAAGCAGTTGTAAATTAATTAAATAAACTGAATCTGTGTATCTCAACTGTCCCAAATTTGATTAGGAATGCCAGTGTTGTACCAAGCCACTTACTACAGCTGAATATCATTTATTAAGAGCTTTGAAGGGTTTTCGCTAACTGTGGTAAATTGTTGTGTGTAGTATTTGCAATTATTTTAACAAATGGTTAAAAATGAGTTTTTTATATCTCAGTCATGGTTGGTGTTTTATGTCTCTAAAACTGATAGTTTTAGAAACTCTCTTTTGTTCTGAGTCACTGGCACACATCCACATTAACGCCTCTCTCTCTCTCCCTGAAATGGGATGTCTTGTGAGTAGGAGGTATTGAAAGATAATCTTAAACTGCCTTAAATCTAGGATTTAGTGATCCCCCTCATTATGATTTTGGATATTAATTTAGGGTGTTTTTTACCACTAACTGTTGTGCATAATGTTGCTTTTCCCCCTCTTGGTGTGGTACTTGCATTGCAGTGTAATGTGATGCTATAATATTGAAGTGCATGCTTGAGCCAGACCCAAGATGCAGTCACTCTGGGAGAGTGAGGGAAATTCTTATGGGTTAGTGAGAGCTAGTAAGAAGACAGCAAAAACTACTATGAATGTGGAATGTTGTTTAAAACAATGGTACACTCAGATAAAGGCAGTTTATACGATGGTATGGTATTTTAATGGCATGTAAAATATCTGATACCTATTGAGACTTATGTCCTGGCAGTAAAAGCTGAACTAAGGTTAAAAAACGACAGCAAAATTCTGAAATGCATTTGCCAGGAAGTGGCTGAGCTAGATATAAAATACTCGAATGTTCTGGACTAGCAGTCATGTTTGGAAAAAGAGTAGTTGAAAGAACACACTGGACCTAGAGAACAAAGCAGGGAAAGGCAGGCAAAACAACGATGACTGAGAGGTGGAAAATAACATTGGCAGAGACCAGGAATGTAGAGGAAATGCTCCTTGGAATGAAGGAAGAATCATACGGATACAAAAAGAATTAGCAACATCTGAATCAAGGTCTTTTTGTGCTATGGATGGGCAAGGGTGGTGATTGCTATCTAGAATTCCCCAGGAATTATTCATAATCCCACTTCATTATGTCGGATTGGTAGGGTAATGTATGTTGGGAGTCATTGTACCAAAGGCAAAATGAAAATACAATACTTCAGCTGAACAAATCTATCATTGATATCTAAGACAACTTTTTAATTCCCCCCTGATTTTTTTCCTTCTATTAAATTCTCAGTTGAAACCATTTGAGGATAGACTTCAACAATCGTTCTGAGTAGTTTGGATATGCTCTCCAAATTCACCACCTTGCTGTAGTTGTAATTATTTTTTTTCTCCTATCTAAATGCGTGTTAAATGAACCCAGAGGAGGTTGGTACACATAGGTCATAAACAGCACATGCAAATAAAACTGCATTCAGCTCTGTTGCATAATGGAATATTAAAAGAAATTATATGTACTATTCATTTTAATAATGTTTTCTCTAAATTTTTTAGAAAACATTACAATTTCTGAATGGCAAAACATTCTGATTTTGTCTTCCAAAAAAAAATAAGAGTTTTTTTTATTTTTTCTCTTGGACTAGCTTAGAAGATCTATGAAACCATTAAGGTTAGAAAGACTGGCAAGATCAAGTCCAGCCTTTGACCTAATACTACCATGTCCATAGCTAGGTAAAATCAAGATTAACTTAAGGTAATTCAAAACGGATTTTATTATTTTGCATTTCTCCATAGAAGGTTTGACAGTCAAAAGTAACTACAAAATTTATGAATGCCACAACAAGCAGAGGTGCTTGCTCCTTGACAGACTGCTGATAGCTCTGTTGTATGGATGATGTTCATGGAGATTTGGGCTTTCAACAGCACATTAACAGCTGAGAGTGAAAAGACACAAACACAACTATATTCAGGAAAAGTATTGGCAAATTTGAAGTCCTCTTGATAATGATTTATCATCAATCCTGATTTTGAGCTGCTCTTTGATGAAATTCCAAGTACTTGTGTGTACTTGACTGGATATCTGTGTACGTGTTTGCACGTGTGCGTGTGTATGTATATATCTATATGCACATGCACACAGAAACACCACAGGACAGGACATTGCATGTGTCTACACAGACAGCTCTAGAAAGCCTCTGCATTAAGTAATGTAATGACAGACTGAAGGTAAATTACTAGAAGGAAAAGGGCCGCCTTTATTCCCCTGTGTATGACTGAAAGAAGTTCTGATGAGGTAATGCTGGACATGATGAGTTCTTTCTCACAAGACAAGTTTAAGCTCTCAAAAAGGGTCACTCTTTTTATAAAGAGTAACTCCAGTCCCACAATCCATTTTGTTAAAGTGAGGTCTTTGCTCTATAACAGTCTAGAGCAATATTGTAAAACAGAAATGATTTTAACAGATTTTCCTGACTTTGTAGAGTCTGTATGTTTATAACAGACAATATTTTCCCTATGATATGTATTTCCCAGCACATATATAATGAATCACACTGTATGCACAATTTCTTAAAAAAAAACAAAAAAAAGAGAAGAATTTAGTTTTAGGATCTAAGATTTAGATTTTTGGCCAGCCACTTGTCATATTTCTGTGCAAAGTACAAGAAAAAATTTAACATACATGCCTTGCTAATGAACCCTACATGAAAAATTTAATGCCACCTTGTACCAAATATACAGTATCTGAAAACACTGAATACCATAAAATACCTTGCTGAAAATATGTAGAGAATTATAATGCATACTCAGTAAGCTAACATTAAAGCACAATTTTCTGTACTATATAGGCACTGAAGTCTTATGCATAACACCCCCAAGACAGCTGTAATACAGTCTCTGCCTCCTATGGTTCACATCAAGACGGAGGTCAAGGTGTAGAATCATTTAACCTAAATCCTTACTCCAAGTTATTAGCTAGAAAAAGAAAAGGAGGGAATGTGCAATGGAGATGTGTTCTACATGACCAGCCTAAAATAAATTTTTACTTCTATGTGGTGATAGGTAAAACAGAAAAGGAGAGCATCTTACAAGCCATTAGATTGTTTTAGCAGAGCTTCAGCTCTATTCCTTATAGCCTGCATGAAATCATAAAATTTAAGAAGAAAAAAAAAAGAGAGAGCAATTGTAAAGGGGAATGTGTGCATAAAGAAAATCTACTAGTAACTACAGATAAGGGCCTGCTAAGATTTTTGCATTAAACTTTTACTTTCACTGGTTCTTTGTGTGAATATTAAATTCACATCGCACTCATCGTACAGTTTTGTACAGTGTAATAGTGCAGTACCTGTCCCCTAAATTGCTTGCATTTTGTAACTACCTTACTTTCTACTTTTGTTATTGTATTATATAACTTTATTTCCCTCCATAAGCAGAAAATTAATAGAGTAGTGTCTATAATGGAGGATGGGGTAGTGAATGGGAACAGGAGCGTTTATTTTTCTTTCTATTTTATTTCTTTTCTTTTGCACTTATTTATAAGGCAGTTGTAAGATATGTATTTCAGACCAAAAATTTAAATAATTTACTTACAGGAAAAGCATCAAAATTTCATCACCCTCTCTGCCTCTGCTCTCTCCCTACTCCCCATACAATCTTCCCCAGCAAATTATCATTGATGAAAACAGAACTTTTAAAGGGAACTCTATATGTGACTGTAGTGATATTGTTGTCTGCCATGAAAGCTGGAATAATAATTCAAATTCAACTTTACAGTGCTTTTTACCAGTAATACACTGGATATGGTAAAAGGCCTGGCTGCAACATAAATACCCTTGCTAGGCAATCCCCATTTCAAAACTGGCATTTTTTGGAAAAGCTCAGTGCCTCTACACAATCAGTTAACGTGGTCTTGTATTTATCATTCTGCTTCTATGCTCACCTTTAGTGAAATACTTGGTTAGGAGTGTATTCACTTACATGTGACTATGATATTATATTTGAGTTCTTACTGTGTCAGGCTCACCTACAGACCAGAGCTTCCCGAGTAGCTCCTAGATACTATGTACTTAAAGACATCTGTGTCTGAAGGCAGAAATCAGCTGCTGCTCTGGGGAAGTTTTCAAATTTCCTTAGGAGAAAATTTTCCCATGTTTTTTTCCCATTAGTTCCCCAGTATCTGGTAATGGTATAGAGGGATCCAGGCCACTGAGCACTCCAGACTTATAAGGAAGGTTCCTAAAACCTAGGTATGGAATTCCACATCCTCACAGAAGGATGGAGTAACTTGCCTTCATGGGAAGGTTAGGTTATGTATGTGGTCCTTGTGCAGACAATGCTGCATATGTCTAAGGAAAGGTCTAAGGAGAAGATCAGCAGTGAGAATCAACATGATTGGCAGCCAAATCTGATTTTATTTGAAATGCGACCACTTGTTTGAGTTTATTAAAATATCATAAGCTACAGAGTCACAAGCAACGTACTGTAGTTTATTACTTCTCTCAGTAAATGTTTTGATGCAGAAGATTCTCCCCTTTTTCTTCACTCATGGGAGCCTCCCAGGTACTTGCCACTGCATTATTTGTCTAGAGGAAAAGGAAGAACAAGAAATTTGGCATGGAAAGGCCATTTGGAATAAAGGAGGAAATCTGAAGAGATAGGTTTGCAAATAGGTTGTACCCCATGGGTACAGAAAGGGCTGATGTCGTGATTACTTCCAGATCCTGAATGTTACTGCTTCTCCCAGTGCCACAATAGCAACGGGGTTCTGGCACAGACAAAATAGAACTATTGCCAGTTTTCTTACCTGATAATATTCTAGCCTAAAAATCTCCTGTTTTGCTTGAAATTTGCTTTGCACCATTAGTGAAACACTGTCATTCATCAAATTGGGTTAGGAAAGATGAGTCCTATATGACTTCACATGCTTGTCCCTTTATGCAGTCACTCCCCTGCTTCTCCTGTCAGTCAGTGCAGGTCTGACAGATTGGTTATTCTGTGTCCAATACTCTGTATTCTTCAGTGTGAGCTCTTGGTACCAGCTGATCATATCAAACCTCAATGCCCAGTAAGTACAGTGCAGGGGGCCTTTCTCTGACCTTCTCTGCCAATGTGACTATTACTCCATTGATCTCTCACTTGAGTGGTATGAAAACTGTCATTCTGGGCCAGAATTATTGCTGGGCCAAGAACAGTCAGGGGTTCATGGCATTAGTCTCAGCCAGGAGTGAAAATTTTTCATTTTTACTGAACTGATAAAACTTGACCAAAATTGCCAAGTGTGCACAGTTAAACAACAGAAATATAATTCCAGCCTTCATCCCAGGCTAGCAAGGGCTTATGAATGTATTTGTGTGCACAGGGAGCAGTGTTTTCCTAGAGATGATTGGGGATCCTTACAGTGCAGAAAGCAAAGCTCAACTTTAAGGCTTTCCAGAACCTGAGCTTCAGTGCTTTTTTACTCCTGAGATGTAATTACAACCTTGCACTGCAGTCACTGTTGAAAGCTCAGTTACTGAAATCAAACTAAATGAAGACATGCTGCTAGAGCCTAAAGGAACCCAGTTGTCTGGTTAGAGAAGTTTTTGTCTGTCCTTAGGCAGCAACAATCATAGGTATGAGCTGTGCACACCACTGACTTCCCTGCTGTATAACTGTAAGCAGATGCACAGAGATGGATTGTTTGCAGTCTTATGTTTGACACTAGAAAGGTCATTGAGGTCAAGCTATGTATATATTTATGTATATATGAGGCATATTGAATAAATTGAATGCAAAAATTGACTAAACCCATATTCAGTAGAATATTATTTTGCTAGGAATTATTTTAATAGCTGTGATTTACTGAATGTGATAGGTTTCCTTAAGAATATTTTGAATGATACATCAGGCCAGTTGCCCTGATCATATCACGACTCATATTTGATATTCTGCTATGATCTGTCAGTTTTATAAATTAGCTAATTATATGAGTATTTCACTTATTAAATTTTAACTTCATTCTATGTTTTGTCTTGCTTAAAAATAATAATGTAGAGAAACATCATCAAAGATTTTATTTTTAAATCTTCCTTTTGGTTCTGCCTTCAGTCTCTGACAGAACTGTACCCACATCAGTAGTGTGCCAAGAATAGACTGTCTCAAAGTATGAGAATGTTTATTTAAAATTGGAGAAAGTAGCTTTCCAAGACATGATACTTTTTGTTGTATATATAGAGCTTTTCAGTGGCAAAAAAGAGGGAACCACTTTTCCCATGCAGTCAATAGGCAACTGCAAACTTAGAAAACAGAAATGCACAGGAGAGAAAAAAATTAATTATCTGAATCTCATCTGTTTGTCCTTTTGGTACACGTGGTTATGGCCACTTATCTGACTACCTTTGGATATGAACAGGTATTCGAAATGATGAGGAACTCTCCATTCCATGGTAATGACAATAACCTGTGACATTTCTAACCTTACCAGCAGGTTAGAAACTATTTGTGTTCTCTTCCATTAAGAATTTTACCCCTTCTGACACATCTGTTTAGTTCTGTTTGAAAGAGAAAATCACATTAGTATGACCTAAAAATCCCCAAGTAAAGACTACCTTCTCCCAACTAATTTACATATGTTTAAGTATTTATGAGCCACCTGCTGGGGATATGAGTTGGTTATCAATCTAATAACACCCAATGTTCCTTGAACTCTTTGTAAGCACCAAGGCACATATGCGTTAACACTAAATGAAACCAAGGAGCTGATAGTAAAATATTGAATACGTGATGTTTGTCTCTTTCTCTGTTTTCCTCCTTTTTCTAGAGTTTTCAAAACTATCTAAGCAGAGTAAAAAATAAACAATCTTTATTAGTCTCCAACCTGGAACGAGTTTGTAATATATTTCACTCAGCATGCTTTAACATTTTGCATCAGAAATGTTATTCTTCCTTTATATGTAGGGCTACAATCTAGCTGTATTTTTAAGGCTTACAGTGGTTTTCATTTAAGCATTTCAGTAGACTCACAAACATTTACCCATATTCTCTGGGTTTTAAGAATTAATTTTGGTCATCTTGTCCTTTTTTTACTTTTATTTTAGTGCTCTTGTTTTCAATTTCAAAGAGTAAGAGGTATTGCTTGATGACAAAGGCTGAAGTTAATATTGTTGTAATTAATATCCCTTCAGTGCCTACAATGTAAAGACTGCAATCTAGATGGAATTACAGTTGATGCTAGTGAATAAGTTATTCATAGTTTTGCAGAAGTTGTGCTTCCAACTTGAATGCCTTACAAGTTGTTTATTTTACATCTTTGAATGTAAATAATCAGCTATTTTAATCTAGGAATATATCAGAAACAAAGCTGTAGGGCAGTCTGGTTTACTGCAGTTTTGTCAAACTTACCAGTGCTCAGCTTATTTTCTCAAATTACATGGGTCAAATAGCAAGAAGATTGTTTAGGATACACACAGCAAAAATATATTTAGAGATCTGATTTAGTTTCTGACCACTAATGACAAGTGGGGTCTATAGTTTACCAAAATACTGTTACTCTTGTCCTTAGCAATCAGCCTTTACTTTTATGTAGGAAAAGTATTATGGATTTAAGGCTTTATTTCAGTGGCCTGTAAATTCTCTAATATCCAGAAAGATGGTGATTGTGGTAAAAATAAGACATTTTTCAGTGTATCATTAAAGTTGAATTTATGTTACAGTGAATCAGATTTTTGTGCTCCATATTTAGTAATGAAAAACCTGGGACTGAAATAGGAGGAGAAAAGGAAAACTATACATTTCAAACTACTTTTTTCAAGTTCTTAAAAGATCTGTTGGATCTTTTTCCCCCATACTTTTAATTTCTGTAGTCCTGATGTGAGATTTCCCACGTAAATTATTTTGTAATCTATCCATGGACTAGATTCTAATCTTCCTTGCTCCTAGCCTTAAATGCAAATAAATACAGATGGCAAATAACTGAGAAATTTGTATTGGAGTAACTGCTTAGTTTTTGCTACTTGACCCATTGTCCCCCAGCAGATAAAAATGTCCTGGGAATAAAACCACAAGGATGATGACAGATTCTAAAACCTTATGGAACAGATTTATATGTGTAGTGCTATATCGCATCACAACTTTGCAAATCTTACTAATAAAATGGTGTTATCTAACTTCTGAAAGCAATATTTTTCTTAAAAACTGCAGAAGCATGGCTTGAATATAATGCAAATTCTAATTTCTTCTATATTTAGCACAGGCCTGGCAAAAGTCAATCAGGAAAAATCATAAAAATATGGATAGCTGATAGAAATTTTTCACAACTTAAAACTCGTAGTAATGTGATAGAACTTGCCATCTGACAAAAGCATACAGAGATTCTCTGGATGATTTGATATCCGAAATTGCTCTAAAGCCTAAATTGTATTTACAGTTCTTATTAAAATATACAAGAGATGTTAACAAATAAAAATTTAGTAGCATAAAACTTTTAGAGCTTTTTCTATATCCTCAGAAACTGCATTAAAATAAAAATAGTTGAGCAAGCAGGAGAACAAATACTGCATGTTTTATGCCAATGTTGGCTCTTAAATATCTTTATTCATTCATTTATTTATATAGTTTTATTTAGATAAAAATGAAAAAATGTGAAAGTATTTATCATCCACTGGAGTACAACGTACCTCAGATTTGTTTTGGCCTTTCAGGGAGTGAGTATGCTTTTGGAATTGAAATAGAAATTTGGGGGTCAAAATTCATGAAATGTCTTAGTTCAGCAAAGAATTTGTAGGAGTACTATACTTCACTAATTACAGCAAAACCAAATTTAAGTAGTTAAACGCTTTACAGAGTCAAAACACAGTTTCTTTAAATGCCACCAACCTAGACAAAAGTAACCAAATATGCTACCAGTAACAACAAACAGTGAACTGCAGAAAAATCAGTATTTTTCTTCATGAAAAGTATTGTGGAGAATTGCATGGGAAAAGAGAAGAATAACAATTACTATAATACAATAAGGATGCAAAGAAGGTTAAGGGACTATTTAGATATTTAAATTAGGTTCAAAACTGTAGGTCATATAAAATGACAGTGTCTTCAGGTCTTGTAGTAGCTCCCTATTAGAAGAACTAGCCTCAGCTGTAAATCACCACCCTGTGTTACAAGTTAATAGGTTGCTGTTAATCAGTGGAGAAGCTTTGTGGTGCCTTGAGCTGCTCAGGCTTCAGAGTCCAGAATGCAAATGCATTGCTGGGTTACCTTGGGGTAACTTGGTGAGCAATTAGCAGCCTGCCAGCTGCTCTGACCTCGGTGGATAAGCTGTGTGTAATTTTGCCCACCTGTGTTCACAGGGTAACTCACAGGGTTCCCTTTCATCAGCAGGTAAGCAGGCTCACATGAAATTTACTGGGGAGTAATATCAGCTCCATGGGCAAATCAGCTCTGTGAGCTGCTCCTTCAAACTGTAATTTGCCTCATGCTGACGTTTTTGTGTATCAATCATCTGGAGTGACTCACTGTTTTGTTTTCCTTTTTAACAAGTGATAAATCACTTGATTTTTTTTTCTATTTAATTTAAAATCATCCTGTAGTAAATGTATGTTTTAGATGTTTGGAGATATTTTCAGAAATTAAAAGGTGTAAATAACTAGTGGAAACTTTTACTGCTTTCCTACTACGGTTGGTAGAGCATGAGGCTGGCAATAAAGACATAAATAAAATTAATATTTGTAAGTAATAAATATTAATTATGCCAGGCTTGTGTTCCAATGTGCTGTTGCTTGTAACAGGTCCCACCTGTGTGGCAGAGTGCACTTGTTAAATGAGAATTGCTATTGGAAAAACACCTAGTGGGATTTCACTAGAGAAAACTCTTTCATCTACAGTAGATGTTTACATTTTTTTTTGGCTCCAGCTTGAACCAAAAAGAATTTTTAAGTCTAAGTTTCTTCCTCAAAGCCTGGTATGATTTAACTGATGTCTTCGATTCTAGGTATTCAGCATGCAAGTGCATGAACAAATTACCTGCTGGTTAGTATTTAAATCACAGTGATAAAATAAAGTTAATATGAGAAAAGGTCAGCCACGGATACTCCTTCTAATGTATGCACATATCTGTAGCCAGGTCTTTCACTTTGCTTCTGTGGCTCCAACAGCAGATATTCCATGGGATGGCTGGGGCTGTGTGTGGGGTTTGGATTTATGGAGAGCAGGGAGAGGCCTATAAGGGCTGTAATGCCCCATTAGGATGTCCCTGGTTGTCATGGCTAGACCTAGGCTGCACATAGGGATCATATATCTGTTTGTCTCAGAGATTATGTTATATTACAAAAAAGTAGTCCTTTTACCCTTAAAGATAAGAAGAGGAAAGATAATTGCTCCAAGTAATTTCTGGACAGAAAAAAGCTGTAGTGTACCAAGGAATTCCAACTCAAATATGTGCTTTTGGCTTTATTTGCTAGCTCACAACTTTTCCTGAGTGGGGAGCAAGTTACAACTGTTTCTGGCCCTACACTGAGCACAGGAGTGCAGGTTTACTGCAGGGTCCCATCTCCAACCTGCAGCGTGAATAATGTGACTGCTCAAAGAGAGACCAGTGTTGATTTTGTCAATTGCAGAAACATAATGTTATGATGACAAAAATCCAGCAAGAACCACAAGAGCAGGGAAAGAGGCTTAAAAAAGCCCCGAAATCCAAACCAAGCCATAACACTCCCCCAACCAATAAGACGCCCAAAGAAAATCATATGTAATTTAAAATGTTTGGTGAATTCACTAAAATTTAAAAATTATACTTTTACCCAGGAAAACAGTCACACACATGCCAGGTACAGAGGCACAGAATAAAGGACAGATTATTCTGACAATTTATAGGAAGTCTGAAAGATGCTTCATTCAACCCTGCTTGGTAGCAAGCAAGTTTTCTAACTCTTGTGATGTTTATTTTAATTTTTGAGAGAGATATGACAGCATACCTGGCAAGCTGTTTCCTTCCCAAAGCTCTCTCAACTCTACCTTTTTCAAACCTTGGTACTTTGATTAATACTTGCTTATTTCTGGTAAAGCACTATGGATCATAATTCAATAAAGATGGCATTTACTGCCATCTGTCTTAACAGTCTTTGAATGGAAAATGTGAAAGGTGAAAGGTTTACTGGTTGGACTTATTGCCTCAAGCATGCATAGAATAAGAAGCATTAGATATGGTACACAGTAATCCTTGCAGAAAATGATTATCTTTTATTCCCCATCTTCCCTGTCACAGCTGTACCTTCTTTCAGCCATTCTTGTACCAAAACAGCTTTTTTAAAAGATAAAAACACAGCAACATGGAGCTGTAGTCACTGCCTTTCAATGAAGTGCTGCAATCAGGACTTGGAGGGTGGCCACTATGATTCCAGACTGCTCGACCACTGTTGCACATTGGAAAGCAAACGAGGAAATAATGTGTATTGCCTTAATTGTTATTCTGAGAGGTGAATGTTTTGGGTTGAACACCTCACTGTAATATGTATTTGTCTCTTTATGGCAATTCACTACAAGTATTTAAAAAAAAAAAACAAACCAAAAATATGCTTATGTTTTTATTCAAGGTATACTTAACATGTTATCTTCTTTAATTATTGGTGTAATTCATTGGAACTGAATCAGAATGTTTAGTGTAACTGAGTAGGATCACAAATTCATGACAGGTTATTCTACTAATTCTTATTCCTGTAGTGTATATGGAAATAGCCTACAGTTTATAAGAGACATTGTTGCTCTAAATTTAAAAAAAAAAAATATACAACTGAGACTTGATTTTTGCCCACTTGATTTTTTTTATCACCTATTTTAAGTATCAGTCTGGTATGAGGCAAGTCTGATTTTTAAATTGCCTGGAGTGCACAAAACATGAAACATTATTTTCAAAAGATAATGTATAAAAGCCTATGTCATTACTTTGCTAAAAATAAAGAAATCAGAAAGATCGAATTGTTCTTACTCTTGAAAGCCAAAATACAAGACATACTGCAGTATTTTTGCCACACTGTAGAGAAATTATAGCAAATGTCTTGTTTTTAATTGTTACTGGACATGTTTAATAGAAGCCAGAAAATAACACCATTTCCTCTTTTGTGTCTTTCTGTTTCTCACAATGGGGAAAGTATTGATTCCCTCCCCTTCCATGTTTTTCATACAGTTCAAGCCAGCATTAGTGCGATCTACTTCTCATAATACCTGATGGTGCTGTCAGTGATATCAGCTTGATTCTAGGACACTTGCTTTCCAGAGTACTCTTTAGAAACATATCAAAGTCAGATCAAAGGTCAGGTAGTGACCCTTGAGTTGAGGCTTCTATTCTAACTGTCATGAAACCCCCCAAATATCCTACATTTTATTGTCAATTTTAAGTAATTGTTGACCCAAAATATCTGAGTGGCCTTTTACTTGATACTTGGACTCAGTATTATGGGAATGCTTAGAAAACCTCATTGTGAAACCAGATCCCCTTTCAGAGCATTCTTATCTGTACAGTCCCATTGACCCTAAGGAGGATATACACTTGCACACTGTTCAGCCTGTGCAAAGTGGAATTAAGATCTCAGATGGTAGCATGATGCTGTATTCTGGAATTACCTTCCTCTTCTTCCATCACTTTGAAGGCAGTTTAAATTCACTCAGGTTATTGCATGATAAATGTTTTTTTGTTTGTTTGTTTGTTTTTTTAAATATGTTGCAAGGTGCATCTTAGCTTTAGAGCCAATTAAAAGGAATAACACAAAGGACAGGATGAGTTGCAGGGGCTGTTGGTGCAGTGTTGTATGAAAGATACAATACTTCTAACCCTTTGTCAGCTTTCCTTCATACTTTGTTGCTTTGTGATCTTTAAAGGTTAATTTCTTTTAAGGATCCAAACCAAGCTTCCTTAGGACAGGGGGAAGCTTAGATGAAGCAGAGTCAGATCCTTTCTTTGTGTTAGTTTTCTTTTCTCTGTGTCCGAAATTTTGGATTGGATCTAGACAATTATTAAATTAAAAAGGCTTTACTGATAAGGACAGGCAATGCATGGACCATAGGCAGCAGTGTTTAGACCACATTGATGTAAGCATCTGCTGATGTCAGTGGAGTTACATCTGCTTGCACTGGGTCTTAATATAGTCTTCAGCCTGCAGGAAACATTATGGTTGTACTGAATGCTGCGTGGTAGTAATAAAATAGGAATTTACTCATACAAAGTGTCTTCCATCTGAGGATCTTCAAGCACTTGGCAAGCATTATTTTCTTTCATGGGAGAGGAAGGAATCTAAGGGGCTACCCAGATATGTATTCTTTATCCATTTGAGAATAGCAAAGATTATGCATTGCAGGAGGGGGGTATTTTCTTTTAAAATGTAATTTATATATTTAGACATTAATGGTATAATTTTATATCATCAAGAGCTGAAAATTTTCTGTCCTGCCCAAATGTATTTTGGAAAGATGATCTGTGGTATACATGAGTTTGCAAACAGCATGAATATGTTAGCCTTTGCTGCTTTATCCTCTGCCAAAAATGTAGAGACGATAGCATCTGTTTCCACTACCCACGCTATCCAAATCATTAAAAACTCACAAGAGTTGGAAAAGAAGTTCTGAAAGCTTTCACATGTCTGTCTTTGGTAGGGAAATCATTCTCATGTAAGCATGTGTTCAGACAGTCTTTTTTGCTTGTGGTTCCCGAATTTCAGGTGATAATGAGTGATTCCTGGAATGGTGGCATTAAAATTTTGGTAATGAAAGATCTCAAACACAAATGAATCCTGAGTCCATGCTTTAATAAGTGCTGCTTCTGCAAGTTTTGAAGTCATAACTACACGTTTCTCTCAATGCACTGAGATGTGAGAAAAAAACCCCTTCAGACACATAGGTGTCTCAGAATGGGTAACAGAGTTCACAGTTAGGTCTTACTAGTATGGATCTTGGATGTCTGAATGATTGACTTGTTCTCTTCAGTGCTGAAGAAAAAAAGAACGTTGGCTTTAGTACATATGGAGGTTTGGAAAGGGTTCACATTTTTTCCCTGATAGTTTGCTAGCAGCTATTGAGAGCCTTTTGAAATAATCAAAGTACCTTTCCTTTTCCCTTCTCTTTCCCATATTCCCTTTATTTCTCCTGTACACCACTGGTAAATTATAGATAGAAAAAACTCTATGTACTAAATTGACCAAAATACAGGAGTTAGTTGTCTCTTACTTGTCTTTTCTTATTATTTTTAAACTATATTGCTCTTGCACAATGCAGAACAATTTGAAAATGTAAAGAAACCAAGTCCAAAGTGACATCCAGTTGTTTCACTTCCTTCCAACTCTGCCACAAATCTGTGTTTTGCTGTTGCAGAGCCTGGTCCCTTACTGTTAGTATCAATAACAGTGCAGATAATGATTTCTGAGCAAGCAGGAGTGGCTCGGGTTTGTTGTTTTTTGGTATAAAGTGTAGAATTTAAGGATATTAAATAGCAAAAAACCACATAAGTGATGATTGTGCTATTAGAACATTCAAAGTTCTCTTAGTGATTCACTAGAATGGGAAGAAGGAGGTTTGAGAAGAAAATTACAAAAGGGACTCAAGTGTGAGGATATTTAATAATTTGAGGAATATAAAGTAAAATCAGAACTAATGAAATTAAACCAAAGCTTGTAACATTCAGCCAAACTTAGGAACGTTAGTAAGCTATAAAACTTAAAATTCTACTAATGTAGTATCTATGCATTTTTAAATGGTAAAAATTTTGGGTTTATTCTTCTTGACTTCTGTGCCCACAGGAAGGTTTGAACCGCTTTATAATCTTTGATGCTATTTTATCCTGTTCTTTTGAAAGCTGGCAAAATTTGCAGTTGCAGATAGAATTTTACCTGGCTTTTTTCTGTGTCTCAAACCTAGTAATAGAAATGGGTTATATGGACACATTAACTTTGTTATATTAACCTCTAATTTCGTGCCCTCTGTCATTTGACTGAATGACAGATCATAACAGACTTTATTATGCAAGTAACAAGAGGCTCCTCACAACCTGAACAGAAAATGAAATATCAACAACACCCCACTCCCACCTCACCCCCACCATTTTTGCAGAGCAGTGTGGCCTAGAATGTGCTGATAAGGTGACTCCTGTCACTAGAACCTATGCTTAATATTAATAACAAGTATGTTTTTTCAGGTCTGAAATAACTTCTGGTGTGAAGGTTTAAAGCTCATGGTATCTGTCTTGGGACCGAGCTGATTTCTGTACAGTGTGAGAAATTCATTGTTTTTTTCAGCTCCAGTATCATGAGTAAGAGGAAAATACTGCAAGGCTTCTCCTGATTCTTAGTGGGAAGCAAAAGTCTGTTGTGCAATGTGTATTTGTGGCCTCAGGGCTTCCATACTTTCTAGTCAATTAAAAAGTTTTAAGTTGAACAAGTTTTGTCCCTATCAGGGACAATGCAGGATATCCTGGAACATTCAAAGAAAAATGTCTCTCCAGATGAGTCACATTTTTAATGTATGTTAAGTATGTTTTCGATAATGATGACTTTACCTGGTCTTAAAAATTGAGGGCCAGACATGGTTAAGGGATAATGGGTTTTTCTTTGGTATTTTAATAAGGATCCTTATTGGTGCACCACTTTGCCAAGGTGGCATGTGCCACAGTGCACACACACAATAGATCACAGGTACAATTTATAGACCTCACAAATGAGCATATCTAACAATATCCCCAATGGGAGGCCTGGATAAATGGTGTGGTTTTCCCCCATCTGAGGAATTCCCCCCTGGATGGGCCAGTTTACAGGATATGTTCTAGAGAGGACCTTGGTTTCCCAAGACAATGTAGGGTTTTCTGGCCCCCTGCTATGAGGCCTTTAGGATGTTTGGTCTCCTGGCCTAACAGAATACTAGGGCTATGCTATGTTATCAGATTTGAGTGTGCAAGCTAAGAATACTGAGGATAAAATGATATAAAATGTATATAAAAGAAAAGGCAAAAAATAATCTCGGCATCAATAACTTAGGGAAAACTAGTGTGGTTATAAGCCATGTATTCAGAATCTGGTTTTCTTGCTGGGCCCATGTTATGAGGCAGAGCCCTAGGAAGGACCTGGTGCTGGTGTAGCAGCAGTCCTCTGATGGGATTTCCCCTCTGTATAATCATCTTGTAGTCATTTCCTGGACTACAGAGTAAACTTGTCTGATTTTCATCTACCCTCAAATTAGGAGCCCTTTGGGAATTTCAATATTGAGGCATTGCAAGAAGCTGGCTTGAACTTTGGTCTCTTGCTTGTAAGAGTGAATTTTGTCATGAGAAATGGGTGTATCTATCCCATGTTGCAGAATAGGAGTCTTAATGGTGACAATGGTGGTTCCTACTCTTCCTCAGTCTCAAGAAATCTTCAAGTTATGACTCCCTGTGTATCTACTATGTTTAGCAGTATTGTAATGATATAATTTTAACAGGTTGGTGTTTCTGCTAATTGTATCCTGAAGGTAGCTAACAATACTGATAGTATATTTCCTGCAGGTAGGCTCCAGGGTTAATTATCCTTTGGTTTTTAAAAAAAAAGTTATTGTGTGATAATGCATTCAAAATGAATAAAACTGCCTGTTTAAAGTGAACAAACTGTCTGGAGATGTTACACTCATCAAATTAGAACCAGCAGACTGGTTACCTGTGTTTTCTTCAGCTGTACTGCTGAATAGATGTATTTTCACAGGATTCAGACCTGTTGTATGCAGTGTGAAGATAACTCTTGCATCATTTATTCTGAAATTCTTCCTGTGGAAACTACGTACAGACACCCAACATATCCTTAGGCTCATGACAAAACTTTTATTGTATCCATTTACAAAGGAAAAATTCAGTCCACTTTTTGTGTAGTTTTTAATCTTTAAGGTAGTTATGACTAAAAAAATAAAACATTGGATAGAAATGTGGTAGCAATTGGGGCAACCGAAGTTTCTTGTGCAATGTCTTAGGTAAGATGTACAAAACCTCACATATATAAATGATGCACTGAAGGATGAAGCTAGACCTCTACCTGTGCCTCACATTGAGAGTCTTTGCAGTGAATTTTTGTGCAAAACTCCCTGCAAAGTATCCTAAAAAATCAGTGTTACACAAATGCCAAAAGGAATTAAGTAGGCACTTTTACAATGAGATGAAACTATTCAACGTGTTCTTCTTCAACTTGTAAATAGCTTGTGGCTGCATGGAAATGTAAGATAATAGTTGAAAATAAAAGGTTTTTTTCTCCTATTGTGAGTTGCCATTACAAGCACATGTTACTCTCCACCAATACAATAAGAGAAGTAACAAGAACACAGTTTTCATTTTCCCTGTTGAGAAAATCACATCAATACTGTGTGTGCAACATAATGGGTTAAAGTGGAGAAAATATGTGCACGTTGTTCCTTTGGAAAACCAGACATGCCCATGACTTATTGGTGTGAAACGCTGTGCGTGTCCTGTATGATGATGGAGGAGTCTCAGAGACAGCACGCAATGTGGCAGTTACTATGGTAACAAGATGTTTTTCATTGAAGGGCCATTAAAATGGTGGCATATAAATAACATATGTACAGTACATTGTCTTTGAGAGAACTGTTCTTGTTCAAGAATTGTAAGCACATGCTTTCATTCCCCTTCCCTATTTTTTTTCCCACCTCCTTATCTGAATTCCTGTATATTTTTGATCTCATATGATCAGCCTGTCTCATTTTTCGCACTTTGCCTCTTTGAAGCTATAGTGCTTGCAGACCTGATATGATATAATAAGAGGTGACTGAATAAGATGTTTCTTGTTAAGGACTACAGACAAATGGAAGGAAAATGGGTGAGAGTCTCATTCCTCAACTCTGAAGTGTGATACTCAGTTAAGATGTGTTCAGTTAAGAGTACAATCTTCAAAAGTGCAGAGCAGTTTGTCTCTGCATGCTTAAACATTTTATTGCACTTTAGGTACCAAAGTAATTCAGTGAGTTGGACTTTCAGTTTTTAATTTGTTGAATTAAACATAAACAAGGTGTGAAATGTTTTCCTGAGTTAAGATTTGATGTTTCAGACCAGTATAAGATCAAGTTGCTAAATATTTGTAGACAGAAATCTTTGCAGAGAATTTCTTCCCACGTCCCCAAGTGTTTGCGGAAGTCAGTAGGGCTAAGGCAGCAGAGGGTGGCTGATTCCATTGCAGTGCAATCAGTAGTGAAGGCTGATATCTTTTCCAACTATCCTGCTATCCAGAGCAATGTAGTGAGCAATGGAGAGGTGGCTTGTATATTGAAAATTGAAGATTTGTAATTTATATGAAAAATTTGTCAAGCTGTTTTTAATATTCAATAAAAACATCTTCAGTTTTCTGGAATATTCATTGGCTAAAATGACTGCTTCTCACTTGGGTGAGGTGGCTGGCACTGTGAAAGGATTTTCAACCTTTCAATATTGCTTACTACTCTGAAAAAGGAATGAAATATACTAAGGGAGGAGATGCATTTCAATATTAATAGACAATTGTAAAGATAATGATAAAAAAACCCTCCAGCTGTTGAAAGTTGATACCCTAACTTTTCATGAAGCCAAAGCTATGTATAAGGAAGAATAGAGAACTTGAAAGCATGTTAGCCAAGCCTGGCATCCCATGGATTAGAGCACGGGTTTTTTGGCAGGATTTTTTTGCCACACTGTGATGTACATTCAGGCAAGTGTCTTACAACATGGAGAGGAATTCACAGGTGTAGATGTAGATCCAAGTTGGTAAAGCCGTATACTGTACAACTCCTCTACCATCCATCTCTTTTAGTGGCTAAAACTAAATTACCCATTCTTTCCAAAAGCAAAATAAGTGGAAAACTCCTAGGAAAGTTCAGCAGAAAGTGGAATTTAATATAAAGTAACAGCACAGTCCTTGGACAGAGTAGTGCATGTAGCCAAGTATCAACCCACTACTTCCTCTGGTTCTCTTACTGCCACAAGAATTCTTGTATTTACTGCTTATTGTTGGGTCTTTCCTTAGTTTTGAATTCTTTCCAATCCTTTTTCAGGGAGCACCTCAGTAGCATTTCTGAAGAATGAATGCTTGCACAGGCAGCTACCAATGTGCAATAGGATCATTCACTAATCGAAAACAACTCAATCCCAAAGTTCATGTTAGCAGAATTCCACCACCAATTATCCTAAATCACTTTGGTGCAGCAGATAACATGAAAGAAATGAAAGAGTTGTGGCAGACTCTTGTATTATTGAGCTGTGGCACTCAGTAAGATGGTGTCTGGGTGATGCTCAACACTTTTTTTACATTAGACGCTCTGGAATAAGTGGTTGCCTTGCAGCTTCAAAGAGGATTTAGCCACTGCTAGTGAGAAATACATAATTCCCAAAGGACAACCCTCAGCGGAGATGGGAACCTGCTTTTGCATTTTCCTGTCCTGCATTAGAAATTAAAGCTGAGTTGAATAATAATTGGGTATGGATTTGACTTGAAACAATTGCTCAGTTCCATTGATTCAATGGCAGAAATGGCAGTATTTACTCCAAGGAATTACCAGTATTAGGATTCTGATAGGAAGTAGTTCCTATGGAAAATTATATTCTTAGCAATAGGTTTATTTCCAATTCTAAAAACAGAAGACTGAGAAACTTCTGTGACAGTGTGTGATAAATATAAGCAAACACTGAATTTCTGTAACAGTTCTTTGTATATGCAGTCAAAACAAAGATATACATTGAAAATCTCAAGCATATCAAGGTTGTAAATTCAATAATTTAAGAGCTGGAATTCAAGGTTTAGAGAGCAATCTGAACTTGATACCAGTCTTGTATCAGAATCCATGTAATCTGATCGTATTTTTAATAATCCAGTTACTATTTTCCTAAAGGTTCTTCCTTTGAATATTTTTGTCTCTCTATATATACAAATATATCTATAGCTATATAGATATATCTCCATCAGTTTAGCCCTAATGTTGCATTCTTGGACTAATGAAGAAGCTAAAGCTGAACAATCCTTTACTCATCTTTTCACAGTGAGGTGGATAATTTTCACTGTCATCCATCTCAGAAAAATGTGGATGTCTGCTAGGTGTATAAGGTATCCATTCTCCTAGATAAACAAGTTTATGTCAACTTTTGTGACAGAAGAGTGACTCAGTAGGATTCAAGTGAACTGGGTTAACTCTTGAACCTGCCTCTGCATCACTCTGTGGTCATGGATAATTCAGTCAGCTCCTGCCTCTTTCTCAGATGGCTGGTAGATAATAAGAAATATTGGGAAAACAATAGCTTATGCTAAAGCTGCTTCAGGATGATGACAGCAGGAATCATTAAAAGGCAAAGCTACACTGGCCAATGTTGCTGCTTTTTTATAATGACGTATAATAGAAAACAAAATCAAAATTTTCATTAAACCAGTTAGAGGCATGTCTTCATAATCCCACACTAAATCTAGTAGAGATTAAAGAATAATAAACTCTGCTTTTTATTGTTGAAAAAAGAATGTTTTTGTAATCACAGTGCTTCATAAATGTGTCTTTGACTCTAATACATGATCCCACTCCTGATCTTGCACAGCTGCTGCCAGCTCTCACTCCTGTGCTCAGCCAGTCCTCTCTGCTGGCCTGCCCAGGGCTCTGTTGTGGGACCAGCATGGAATTAAAGGATCCCCACAGTGACAGCTAAAGGCAGTGCACAGGAACTCACAGAGTGGTTGTGCTTTGCCAGGGAGGGTCCTTCCCATCCATTGCTCCTTGGCCCTTTACAGCCTGTTTGTTGCATTAGCACAGGCTCTTTTAACTTCTGCTGAGTTTCTGTGTTGATGTTCCTCAATCCAAGCCCAGTTTAAATGAGTAGGGGCACCAGTTGTCCATGGGATTTGGCTGATGTGTGGTGGTGTCGAGTATTATGTTCTGGGATGTGGCTGAGCTGCTCACTCTCTTTAAGAGCAATCTCTGCCCTCAACTCTCTTTTTGCCCTGTGGAAACCTGTCTGCTCTCAATAGCAGCAATGTATGTACATGGGACATTATAGCTCAGAGCTTTGACATCACTCGTTTCTGGTTTCACATTTTGGCTCTTGGTCTTTCTCTTTCTAAAGTTATATTTGTATTGATCTTTTCAACTTATTTATAAGAACACTGCATAAATAATTTCTCTTCCTTTCACAAGCTTTTTCTCATAACCAACTTCAAGAGAAAGACTCAAGAAGAGGTGTATTGTGTTTTCCAGATGAGGAAACCTGTCATTTATTTTTAAAGTTCATGTCATATATTCCATATTTGTCCAATAACTAGCATGAAAAATTTCATCTTGGAGGAGACTCTTTAGGCTCCTTAGAAAATGCATAGATTCATAGAAAGTACTTTTCTTTAGAACTGACATTGTGTGCAGAGAGCTTTCATTTTCCTATCATCTAAATATATTATGTCTATTTAAAGTTGCACAAGGCAATAAAGAATGAAACCAATGTTTTTCCTTTCTAACAAACTGCATTCAATTTTAGCACACAGCTTATTTTGTGTAACAAATACAAGCCAAGCTTTTTAAGCTGTACATTCTAACAGACCTATGTTTTACATGCCCATGATGGCTGAAGAAATGAGAAAGCTACCTTGGGGGAAGGATAAATAATTACAAATATACAAACTTTAAAAAACACACTAAGTACTCTTTGGCATCCTATGAATATGAGATCACAAGTAAGATGTTTAAATAGAGTATAATCCTTGAACCTGATATACACAGAAAAAACAACTTTGTTACCTCTATAGAGCAAGGCAGAAAATATATTTGTCTGTGGCATGGCTCTTCTTAATGGAGTAATTTAAATTTAGCTTTAGCTTCATATCTTCCAGTTATTTCAGAGATGGATGAGAGAAATTCATGTCTTTATATGTTTGCTGCTGCTGCTTATGAAAAAAATGATACACTGCCTATATAAATAGATAGTATTTAATTTTATTTTCTTCAGTCCTTTTACTTCTTTGTTGCCAAAAGAAATATATAGTGTACTAGGCTTTTCCTGGTCTAAATTGGACTTTTTTCTTTAGCTGCATGCTCCTTGTAATGCAAAACAGTAGGCAGTGATCCATGCAGGCTTCCATTTATAATATTAATACAAGCCATGTTCCATGCTAATACATCACATTAATATTAAAGCAAGAAGTGTAAGACTAGTGAGTGCTTAATCATTTGCAATTAGTACCTAACAGCTAATTCAGTAGAGGGCTTTTAGAAAGAAAAAAGTGTGTATATGAAGGGGGAGAAGGGGGGGAGCAGTAGTTTGCTAAATGCTGGTTGATTTAACTTTAAGTATTTAATACTGTGAAAACTTAGTAATTAGAAGAGTTCTTGTCACCAGTCAATTTTTCCTTAATTGATAATTTAAAAATAAAATAAGATAAAAATCTTATTCTCCTTATAAAAGACAGCAATGACAGCATAAATCATAAAGTTCCTTCACTAATTTAGTTGAAGATTGTTCTAACTGTTCTTGAATCATTTAGGATTATAAGCTCGAGGTCGGAATCTTGGATTTACTGAAATGCAGAGCACCATATTCCATTTCTTAGGGTGTTTGTGGTTCTAGAAAATTAATCTAATCAGCCTATAGCTGAAGTCTCTGGATTAGATTGTTAAAAAACTGATTTCCAAAATCTAGTGAGAGAAGGGGGTTCTCTCTCTATAGATATTAAGTGAAGCAACTTCCTAGTATTCTTCCCATGAGTCTGCGTAGTGTTTTGTTGCTTGTCTGTTGTCTCAATCTCAAGCCTGAGATTGCTTGTACTAGGCTTGTCTGTTTGGGACACTTAAATTTCCCAGGTGGAGAAACATATAGTTAAGACTCAAAGTGCCTATAAACTTAGTGTTGAGAAAAATTATATCCAGAAATTATCAAGAAAATGTCAGCAGATTATCTCTTTGTTTCGTTTCTCATCCTAGGTACATTTGAAGACCTACCTGAAGTCCAGTTGTGTCAATGTTTGCTACAGTTTTTAGTTTTTCTTCAAAATATCTTTTTGAAAAAGGATGAAGGGTGCTCAGAGCCAGATTCTGCAAGCAGGACTCTCCTTTCTGCTCTTAGCTTTGCTTTTGATTTTCTGTGCTCCTTTGTCTAAGACTTAACACTTTCAGTTGAAAGAAACTATGTATGTACCAAGAGAAAAAAACCCGCAATGTCTCTGCCTAGGGCTTTGGATGTGTGTTCTTAGGAAGAGCTTATGTTTTTTTGGATATTGTTGCTGTATACCTGTATATATCACACCATGTTTTTACAAATCATAGATAAAACATTATTGCTACCTGTTGTCTGTAAAGAGTAAATGACATTGTTGATGTAGAAGTAGCTTAAAACTGTCAACAGTTTTAAGGAGACTTATGTATAATTTCATGTATTATGAATAATTTGAGGATATTTACTGAGTAGATAGGAGTTAAAATGTCTTACGTCCCACCTCTCCCCTTTTTTTTCTCCATCCTTGGTGATTGTCTGGCCTGAACTCATTTTATGTTTTCTATCCTTTTCCTTTTGTCATGGCAGTTTGCATTTCATTCCTTTTTCCAATAGCTTATGCCTTGTCTGTATAATCACCTCAGGACTCCCTACCATTTTTCCTTCATGCACTGCTTGCCCCACGCACAATCTGACCTGCGAAGAAATAGCCTGTGGCAGCTCATTGATCCTGGCAGTGAAGCAGAGGCTGTATAGGAGCAAAGCTTACTGTGCAGAATGGAGCTCATTCCTCTCTGACCCTACTAATGCTGGCTCTTCCCAAACAGCTCTTATGTATTGGCTAATGTTCACCCATATTGTAACAGCTGAAGGAAACTAATGACTCTCAGACGTTCCATGCACTGCTACTCAGGGAACCCAAACGCTTTCAGGAGGGTTTATTTCCTTTTCTGTCACAGGTCTTTCAGTGTAGAGATTCTGAATAGTGTTTTTCAAATACAGTGTCCTAAACTTTGACAGTTAAATAACACTTTAGAAACTGAAAGGGATGGGGAGAGAGCAAAGACAGCAAATAATGCTGTGCAGAATATATTTCCAGTTTCTTACGATAAAAAGATTGAAGAGCCATGTAATGATAGAGAACAGTAAAAGGCTGTATCTGGCTCATTTGGAGGCTTAAAGGAGAAGACTCTTTTTATGCAACAACTAAATAGGTAATAAATATAAAAATTAGCAAATGGCTCCAGCAAGGATCATGAGAGCTTTAGAAGAGTGTGTGCATGATCTTTTCCTCTCTATCTGCCCTTTATCATTAGAAGTTGTTTATCCTTGCTTGTAGAAAAGCCAAAGAAAGCAGAATGATCAAGAAAAGAACAACGCTGAGGAGGTGCTGGATTAAATTAACAAAATTCTCTAATTTGCTTGTTCTGCTGTGCTTTAGAGAAAGATTGGAAAAGCTGTTTAGGGTGGGAAGAGGGGAAAAAAAAGTAAGAAGAAAGTAAGTTTAGTCAGCAGCACAGAAAAAGAGCAACTGTAGAGGGGGAAAAGAGCAACAAAAGATGAAACAAATAATAGGAGACCTGACGAGAGAAAAGATGAAACAGAAGAAAGGAAAGGAGAATCAAAGCAGAAGGAAGTGGAGAAGAACATGTAAGGGGAAAAAGATTCACAGATGCTGTTAGGAATATCTTGCCAACACAAGAGAGAGGTGACATGGGTTTTAGTGGAGGAGAAAGGGAGAAAGGAAGACCAGAGTATGATAAGAGGTGAGCAGTATTAAAATTCACTCATGTATGAAATCTGTTTGCACCTCTGCAAACCTTTGCCTAGGTGCTCTCCTGCTCCATCCCCTTGCTGTCTGCAAAGAAGGCAGTAATGGCACTTAGGGCCTGGGCTAGGCTGATAGGCAAGGTGAAAAAAAATCTCTTTGGAAAGGAAAGGACAAACATCTCAAAAAGAAGTCATTCACTTGTCAAATTAGTGGCTTTAATGAAAGTGGATAGAGACTAATGAAAGGTTAAACCTGTAAATTGCAATCTAACAAATGGGTTCACAGAAGACAGATCTCTTTTCATAGTAAGAAAGAAAGAATACTGACAAAATATTATTACCTTGGGGAGACCGTGACCAAGCCGCAATTCCCTCAGATGGCAGCATGCTCTCCTGCTGTTCTGCTGAGCTGGGCATTCCTGCTTCTCTTGAAGGATTGACAGACAAACAGCTCTTCATTGATCACTGTACTTTCAGAGTGCTTTGATCGTTACACCGAATCTTCAGGAATATATACTATAATGATATCTCTGCCAGAAACCAGGCAGTTCAAAATAGAATCATTAAGTTCAGTCAAAAGTCTTATGTTTACATTTTGTGCAGGGTTTAGGAATTATATAGGAGGTAAACTTATACAGCTAAGCATGTACGACAAAAATACAGTAAAATCATAAATAAAAATAAGATTGGGATATGGGTTCTTTCATCTTTTTATCTTGCTTTTATCTTTCTGGGATTTTTTTTTAATGGCTTTGGTGATTCTTAGGGAAGGGCAGCAGAGGACTACTCAGTTTGACCCTGAGACCTGTGAGAGTGTAGAAAAAGATAGCATTGGAGAGTTAACAGGGCATGTACCATGTTTTGATTTGGCTGAACTTTTTTTTTGTATCTTAATCTTCATCTCTTTTAGACACTACTTTCTTATATGTTTTGGTTTTCTTTTTTTTTTTTTTTCCCCAGGTTTCTTTCCTAAAAGAAACTATTCCTATTCATGTCTCGTGTGTTACTTATTACAAGGACTAGTTCCACCAACACTGGCCTTGTCACAAGTAAGATGTAATAGGATTTTCAGTTGCAAGTTCTTTGAGGCAGTGAATTTTTGTTCTCACTCCTTCTTGGTGAAGGGCACTCATAAGTAATTAGGAATAATAAAAATTTACTTGTTCAGGTAGAAAGCTTGACTTCAAGAGGTTACATTCTGCTATGTAATTATTTAATTTCACCATACACCATCAACTGCTTGCACATGATGTGCCTTCCTTAAGGTTTGCTTTTGTTGCTGTTCAGAAGTTTCAGGCAAATCAAGAAACTTCCTTTCCAATTTGTACAAGAGAGATCATGAATATTCTTTTCTTCCAAATAAGATGCATTTTTAAGTAGGACATGAATATAATAAATATGTTGTGCAAGGGTTATACCTCTAATTTTTCAGCAGTTTGGGTATTTAGTAATTTGGTGTCACATCAGGAAGTTTTAATTTGAGTGTTTTATTGTGCCATACGTTTAGTAGCAATCCAGTACTGGAGAGAGGAAATTACTGCAGTCCCTATTTTTCATGGTTTGTTTGAATGAATAATTAACTATCATACATGATTAATTTAAAATATTTAATAATAAAGTATTTCAATACACCTCATGTAACATCCTGTATCCCTTTAACAGCGTGCTGCATATAAGAAATATGTCAGTAAAAAGTGGATGCAGAAGAGCACGACCATGGAGCCCGGCAGCTGAGGCACAGAGGGCAGCACAATGCCCTTCTTGTACACAGCTGGGGCAGAGCTGGATCAAATGGTGGGGTGGAGGAGGCAGTGCAGTGAGAACAGCTTTCAAGGGCTCCAAAAACATCTTTAAACAGGAAGATAAACAGCAATTTTAGAGAGAACTAAAAAGAATGAGTTGGTTAGTCAAATTTTGTAAGCAAGTAAAGTTGTTCTGGTTGGTTTAGGAATATTAAAAGATCCGTTTGATGGTCAGCTGTGTGACCAGTGTGTAGCTTTGTAGACTGGGTGTGCACTCAAAGTCATGTCATGTGCTTATGTCCTAGGTTTTCTGTGTGCAGAAGAAATATTGATATCTCTAAGCATTTTGAGATCATGGAAGAAAGCTCTAAGAATTCAGAGTATTGAGTAGCATTACCATTTTGCATCTGAGGGATTGCAGCTTGCAGAGTTCTGTGCACTTATAAAAAATGGAGTTTGAAGCCGGTGCCAAACACAGACCAACAATATTAGGAGATTCAGTGTGGTTTCGCAGTCATGTATGGTCTGGTGCTCTCTATTTGTGATGGAATACTCACAAAAAAAGCATCACTTCTTAAAACAAAATCCTTCTGCATGGTACCTTGAAAATAAAAAGGAAAAAGTAATTGAGAATAAGAATGAGAAAGAGAACTGTGAAGGAGTAGAAGTGAGAAAACTCTTCCTCTGCAGAAACTGCCTGGAAGGCTCAGTTTTATGGCATTTTCTGTGCAGTCCCTGGGAGCAGCCCAGGAGGAGCTCTTGGGCAGCCCATCAGGCTCTGCTGTCCCAAAGGCTCAGCTGTGCAGGGGCTCCCATCTCCTTTCTCAGATGTACAGTTGTAGCAGCCAGGAGAAGTATAATCTCAAAACTTTTCAAGAAAGCTTATATTATACCACATCCTTCCACTAATGATGAGGGCTTCCTGAAAACTTACTCAAGAGCAAATTTATCACAGTATTTCTGGGCAAGTAAACAGACTTTTTAAACATAATCCACATTAATATCCAAAAATTTGATGCTGTAGCAGTCTGAGTTACTAAAACTCCCACTGATTTCTGTATAGAGCTGAGTGTTTCTCAAGAGGTGCACAGCAGCTTGCAGCAGTGAACCAAAGCTGGGCTCTATTTCAGTCTTGTTCCCTGTGTGGAATATGTCTCCTTTGCATTTCCTGCTGGCTAGTTGGTGACTTTTAAGCAGGTGCAGAAAAAAACACAGTTGCAGTTTTCTTTTCTCATAACAGTTTTCTCATTAAGCTTTTTCATTTTTGAATAACTGAAAATTATTTTTAACTGGTCATCCTAAATCAGGCATTTAAAGCCAGTTTTCTTACAAGAGGATTCTGTGTTCAAGTCAGTGTGATTTATTCCAAACTCTTTATTGCTCCTGGCTTGTAAGCAGCAAGCCGGTATGCCTAAAAATAATCTAACTTCATTGTTTTGATTGAATTTTTTGAATAATGGTGTGGGGTTTTTTTAATATCTTTGACACTTCTGATTTGGCCAATAAGAAGCATAAACAAAATTAGCCAAGGTAGAGGCACTTAGGCAGTTACATGAAGTTTGTCTTTTCTTTCCCACCGAAACAAATTTGGAATCTCCCTTCCCACTCGGTGTGGACAGAACAGAGTCAAGCATTGGGATTTGCCTGTAAACAATCTTTGGTTTATGTAAATATTGTGCAAAATGTGAACTTGATCCAAAGCTTTTGTGGGGAATCTTTTAATTTACTTCAGTCAGCTTTGGTGCAGGCCCTTTGTGGAGGAGTGAGAAGGTCTGAGCTGCTGCTGGTGAAAAGTTCCTCAAGGACATGTAGTCCATAAAAAACTGACTCTTGCTGTCAGGCAGAGTGAGTGGGGCCAGAATTGCTGAACAAATCCTCAGCAGCTCTGTTAATGGATTTTTTTTAGATTTCTCCTCTTATTTGAAAGTTATCCTGGGTGTCTTGTAAACAAAAACTATCAGCTACCCTAACAAAGTAATGAGTACAACTGTAACTTTGTCACAGAGAAGCCTAGACCGAAATAATTGCAGTAAAATTTTTCGAGTGTCTGATATGATAGTGACAGATAGCAGGGCAGAAAGAAGAGGTTTTGCCATTGATATGATTAAGTGCAACAATGGATCCTGAGATCAGTTTATAATGAAAATTCCATATTGGGTAAAGCTAATATGGATTGCACTGCTATTGAAGTATATTTTTCTCCTTTTCTGGCAAGTTTTCTGGCTTTTGGTACATATTATTCTTAACATGTTATATGATTATGAAGTTCTGATAACATGTAAAGAAGGACTGCAGTGCTCCTTACAGTGTGGAGTATGGTTTGGTTCCCTAATATATAAGGAAGTTTTCACAAGTCTCAAGGAAAAAGGTCTTTAAAAAGTCTATTACAATGTTTGCAATGGAACTTGTTGTTTTCCCATGTTATCTGTTTATGCATTATGGAATTTTAAAAGATGAATTATATAAATATTTATGTAAATGATGATTTATTATTCAGTAATCAATCTTTGTTGGATACATTATAGCATAATCAGTTGTATGTTAAAAAGCATTTAATTTCATGCTTAATTAACATATTATAAATTGAGGAGAGAAAATTAAATTATTATGGACAGTTTGCAAATGTAATACATACAGTGTTCTTCAATAATTGCATGAATATTGGATGTAATGTGATGTGTTACTGCCACTCTCTTTTGTGCTCACTCTTTAGTGGTGGAGTGGGAGGAATGGGCTCCGAGGGATGTGTTCTGCACTGCCCTGAAGCAGCATCAGATTCCCATTAACATCAAAGGGGGCTGTGTGCAGAGGCAGGGAACAGTATATGGCCCGGTCTGTGTAAATTAGATCAGCTCCAAGTAGGCATCTGGAATATTAAAACACATATACCTTTTGGGGAGCAATTTCCTGTAACTTGATTATTTTGGCAAATAGCTGCATAGTTTGGGCCCAATCCTTTTCTTTGTTTAGTCAGTGGCAAAATTGAATGAGAACAGAACAAGATGCCAAAAATGCGTGTGAACTTGTAGAGTTTGCTTATGCCAAATTTCATAGAGCTGTGGCTTTTGCAAAAGTTCCTGCCACGGAATATTGTTTTCTTGTTTTGTGCTGTCTTTGTAATTTACATAATAAATTGCTGCTTTCTGTAAGGGGAGTAATGGTTTCTTGAGCAATCACCGAGACAAGATGTAGTGGTTCATAATATTTTCTTTGGGATCTTTGACTCCCTGGGAATTTGACGCCAGCTGTTTGCATTGTGTTTACAGTCCTTAGGACCTAAAATTTCTGTATAGGTTAGAAACTTGACTTTTGTCTAATTAAAAGTATTTCATAATGGAAAATGTGATAGAATATACAGAGCTGAGGTTAGAAAAACAAGAGGCAGAATGGGACTGCTTAGTTTTATTCAACTGAACCATGCAAATTGGCTTCCAACTGAACTGTTGCTGTTAGCTGAATAACTGAGTAATCTTTGCTGTTTAGAGATAAATAATATTGCATGTTACTGAATTCCATTGACAAATAAATAATTTAATGACTGAGATTATATAAACATGCATATTGAAAAAAAAAGCCTTGAGAAGTAAAACTCCCTTCAGTCGATAACAGGACAGTTTTGTAAACCACTTAAAGCTGTGATAAAATCCTACTTGACTGGTCCACGAGCAGATGTGACAAGTTGAATTTATTTCCTCTCTTACCAGGAAGCTTTGCAGGAAACTCTTAACATATGGTGCTTTTCACTTCCATCTAGAGCTATAAATGTTATTGGAAAAGGATGTTCCCAGGAGCAGCAAGTTTCTGACGTTTCTGCCAAATGGACTCCAAATGATCCTTCTGTGGCTCAGAATTCCCCAAGTTCTTAGGAGCTGGCAGCCAAGAATCTCTGATCTAAACACAACTCACTAATTTAATTATTTTATTATAGATCTGTGGAAAGCTCTTGCAGACCAGTGACTTTGCATCTGTATTGGATCTAGCTAGACAGGAAGTGCAAGTTAGAAGAGTATAAATATTTTGTTTCTTAACTGCTTTTTGCTTGAAAACTTGGAAACCATTTCACACACAAATCAGTCACGCAAGTGTGAGTGCAGAGGAATGGGAAATAGACATAAAAGTAACATCAACTTATATTTGGTTTGCATTTTGAATGTTTGTATTTCCTAGGAAGACCATGTAATGTGTGTCCAGTAGGTAGAACTAGTAATGAAAATCACAGCATAATATTGTACAGCTGCACTTGAGCTGTCCCATTGCCCCCACTCCAAAAAGGTAAATGAAGTACTTGTATGGAGAGTAATTGAATCCCTTTTTTTGAGGTGACAATATTCAAGACGTTCAGAAAAAGCAGAAAACCACATGTTTTGTTTAATGATTTTCTAGAATAATTCACTTTAAGAAAATAATGTCTAAGTTTTTCTACTTTTCTTTAGGACTGTTAGCCACTGGCTACACAGCAATACTTCTGAGACCATGAGCTTACATTGCAGAACAGCTTCACTTGTAGGTTCAGTTGGAGAATTAAAAAAGAAGGAAAAGTGTCATGTTTCAGGCAGGAACTGCCTTGGAATGTCATTAACAAGAGGAGAATATGAGGTAGAGCTGGTAACCCAGGAAACCCTGAACAAACCCCCCTCTCCTCCAGTTACCAGGGCCTGGGCATGACTGGTGGTGGGGTTTGGTGTGACCCTGAGTGAGTCCTCCAGTCCTGGGGGGCACCAGGGCTTTCTTTTTTCAGTCAGCTCAGCTGTGAAATAAAATTTAGGCTGAGGCTGATGCTGACAGGAAGGTTTTGAGTTCCTTGGACATGGACATTTTGCCGTGAAAATGAAAGGTATGTCGGTGTCACACATACAGCATTTGATGAAAGGAAGGATATTGACTTAAAATACAGCTTTGGCTTGGGTGTGACAGAGGGATTTGGCTTTCCCTCTCCCCCAGTAGCAGGGGTTTGTACTAGATGGGAGGGAAGATGGCAACCGGAGAACTACTCTGCCTCCTCAATCCATGAACTTTATATGAGTGTGTAGGAGCAAAAAAGAATTAGTGGATCTAACTGCCAAAGACCTTCTTCTGATAACTGCATTTTCGCACAAATAAGAAATAGAAGTCCTTGCACCAAAGAAAATGGTGATTTATCTGATGTCACAAGACTTGGGATAGGTCCAAGGATTATATTTCTGTTTTATGAAGGATGAAAAGCAAAAATGGTGATGAGCAGTGTTGCTGAAATTTGTGCTGGTGCTCTCTAGACCAGGAAGAATTGGAACTGCTGAAAGGCAGCATATAAAACAGGGGATGAAGAAGGGTGATAAAACATTGAGATCAGAAATTGAAAGCTGAATGTGAGTGATAGAATAACATTTTAAAAAAAATGTCCAAGGAATTTTCATAAGAAAGGGGAATTCTACGTATGCCCCACTGGAAAAGTGAGTACATTATGTTGCTGAAGAGAAGAGGTATCTTAAGGGGGAAAAACTGGGTGAGATAAGACCATATAAAAATGACAAAAAATCAAGGTTATGCTCTCCCCATGTGGCCAGTTAAGACTGCAAAAAGGTTGGCTTTTTCTTCCTTGAAGGTGCCAACCTCTTAAACAGTGGTGGAAAAATACAATGAAAACATCTACCCATACAAGATTAAATTCTGACAGAGCACAACTAATGCAAGTCTAGTGGCTTATCTTGCCCTTCTAAATGGAGATCTCCATTGATTATGTTAATTGGTAATGAATATTCTGCAATCAAATTATGGCATCCCCTTTGAACTGCCTGAGCTGCAGAGGGAAAACCCAGGATATTCTCATGCACATCCTGAGCCCAGTTTTCAGCATCAAATGAAAAACATTTCATCACAGCATCTGCTTAGTGCTTGAGTGCCTGCACACCATGGAACAGCAGGAGTTCCTACTTCTCCAGGCCTTGCTGATGGGTCCAATGCAGTTCTCTAGATATGATTTCCCAGGTCACACTCCCACACTGTTGTTGACCAAAGTGTATTACAACTAGAACAGCATGGATTTTTACTTTATATGTCTGGTGCCAGATGTGTACAGATGTATCAACAGTCTTTGCTATCTTTGTGCACTGAAGATTATTTTGGCAATGGTACCAAACATTTACAGCTTCAAAACATATGACATCATAATATTCCTTAACAATTCAACTACCATGAATAGATGTAGTTAACCACTTGGTTTTGATTCAGTGACTTATAGTATGTTAAATAAACACTAACTCCAGAGAAAACAACTATTTTGTTTTCATTTGCATTAGTGCAACCTCACTGAATTCACTGCAGTGCATCTAAAAATACAATTTGGACAGTAATTTAGCACACTTTCTTATAAAGAAGAGCTGTTAAACTTCATGAAAATATTTTAATAATCAATTGCTATTTAATTAATATGCAATTGCCATTTTAGTAAATCTAAATCAAATTCCCATTTTAGACAATTCAAAGTGTGAATTAACATTCTGTATTGATAAGTAGTATTATAATAGTCTTTCAATCTTGAGTTGAAGAAAAAAAATCAATTGTAACATTAAGTTTGATTCAGTATCAAATTCATCACACATTTCTAGCGCAGTGTAAATTCCTTCTTGCATCTTCTTTTGGTGCATATGTCTGTTCTTGGCCAGAACATCTTTGTAAGAGGACAGATTGCATTTCCCCTTGCTAGCTTTCACAAGGACTGCACTACCTCCTTATTCATTTCAAAATGCAAGCACACTGTAGAAAAAAGGAAATAGTACAGTGGACAGATTCTTGTGGCAGAGTGTGAACGTTGGGCTGCTTTGGGCAGATGTTCTAGAAGAACTCTCCCACCTTGCCCCTCTGCTGTGCAGGGAGCAAACGAGAGCTGATGGGGATTAGTGAAGAAAGAAAGAGACAAAGATGTGAGGGAAAATGAAGTGTATTTAGGTGGACAGAAAAAAAAGATCTGCGAAAGTCACAGCAAAAAACTAAGGACAGGGGAGATGTTAGAGGATTTTTTAAGAATAAAGAGCCAGGATAAATCTGCAGAGGGAGAATTGAGATTGGTGTATGCAGTGGGAAGGTAGAGACGTCATGTGCTTTACCTCCCTGCCAGAGCTCGTTGTATGAGCTATAGTCATTGACCCTAAGGAGTGCATTGACCACTTGTACTGCATCCTATCCACCCCAAAGGATTTCAACCACAGTCTGAGTCATGTTAAGGAGTCACATATTTCAGCTGTAGCCAATACTTTCTGCTAAATCTGTCTGTCATAATGATGTCTCAGCAGGACTGGGCCTCATTCTTCTGTCACTGATCGGAGCAAATCCAATCGAAGCAAATTGGAGCCAATTGGTGTTTCCGTTATGCAGTGGCAGGAGAATTGAACTCATTGTCACTAAAGATATATCAGTACTTCCTATTAATGTCAGTTTTCAGTTTTATAACATTTTGTTAAAAGTTCCCTCGGGCTGTATTTGCTATACAGATTTTCAGAGAAGGAAGACATATTTTATATTGAGAGCTCATTTGGTTTATTGTTAGAGGATGCTTGTGTTCAGAACTTACAGGGATATTAAATTCAACAAGTGGAGACACTTTCTCTTTTGTAGCTACTGGTCTTCAAAGGGACAATTAACCCAAATTTTCATTGAATATTTGTGTTAGGTTTTGGACCAATTTAATTAGAATGAATATTTCTTTGCTATGCTCGGTACTTGGCAGTATAGTCATGACTTAGATTTTATAATAGATGACTTTTTTAATATTATATGCTCTGTATTAATACCAAATGTCCATGTTTTGCTAAAAAAAGACTATATTTTGCCATTGGGCATGATGTCTTAGTACATGCAACTTTTGCTAATTTAAATAAAGGTTAAAAGGACAATTTCAAGTATTATAATAGATTTTCATTTGCCATTTTTCTCTTTATCATGCTAAATGAATCTTAAAATGTCCTAGCTAGTTTTATAAGTTTGAAGATATATTATTTTGTGACAGTTCTACTTTCGTTTTTGTTTTTATATCTATTTTCATTGCTGTCATTATTACTATTTCTTGCACTATTTATTTTTGATGTCATTTTACCTTAAGGCTAGTTGTGGTGTAATTTTTCTGCCTTAAGCATAATTATTCCCCACAGCATGAGGATGAACATAGTAAACAGTGCAAACTACAGATTGTTGTTGCTGACATTCTGTTTAGCAACAACAGAAATAAGCCTATGGCCCCTCTCATGGTGAGCTCTTCCACATGTTTTTTTCCTCTCAGGCTTGCTGCTGTAAATCAGGAATAATACTACTTATTCCAGTTAAATATGTTATTTCTCAGTGAGGACACCTTTGTGGGGTTTGTGCCATATTCGCTAGTCATACAGGAATATAATTATTGGAAGTGCTTCCCTTTGCCCATGATTTTGTCACAGTTTGAGTATATTTGGTGTGGCACAGACTCCTGCTGTTCCCATGGAAGCAAGGAACCCAGCCAAGAGTATAGAACACCAGGAAACAAAACTCTTTTTATTGTTTTTGCAACCTCTCTTGTCTGCCTTTAAAGACTGAGTCCATAAGTCATAATATCTTTGTTAATACAAAAGGAGGGAAATTTGGGTCTGTTTTGCATTTACCCATGAAAGGCCATCAGCTTAGCCCTATAGTTATAAAACCACGAAGTTCTCCCTGTTTCCTGCTTGCAGCAAGAAGTTCTTCAGCCTTCAGAAGCTGATTCTCCATTTTCTGTAGTTTCACCATAGTTTGGTAACATTCTTTTGGAAATCTGTTGCAGGGAATCCAAAATTGTGTTGCAGGCAACATGAAAGTGAGAGGAGCAGGCTGATATAGCAGGAAGTTGTGCTGTCATTTACAGGGACTTTGACATCCTGGGAAATGAACAAATGGCAACCACAAAAAGTTTTTAAAAAGGTAAATGTGAGGCCCTGAAACTATAAAGGAATTGGTAATTAGTCCATGACTCAGTACAGGCTGGGTCTGACCCTCTGGCAAGGAGGTTTGTAACAAAGGCTTGAGGGTCGTGGTAGACACCAAGCTGGTCATTAGCCATCACCAAGCACTTGTGGCAAAGAAAGGTGACAGCCTCATGGCTGCGTTAGGCAGCACCTGGCCAGCATTGCAAGGGAGGTGATCCTTCCCCTCTACTCACTCTCTTCTCAGTGATGCATGGTGAAAAACAAGAAGCAATGGGCACAAACTGAAAAAGAGGAAACTCCATGTAAACGTAACCTTACTGTAAGGTTGATTGAACATTAGAGCAGATAATGGGAGTCTCCATCCTTGAAAGTGTTAAAAACTTGAATGGGGATAGCTCTGAGCAACCTGCTCTGAGCAGCAGGGTTGGACAAGATGATCTTTAGAGTTCTCTGTCCACCTCAACAACTCTGTGACTCTCTTATCAATACCCCTGCTTACCAGGTCCCAATATATATTGAAATCTTGCTTTCAAAGAATATCCAACCATGAGAATAAACTACCTACATGGAGTGCAGCCTTCAGCCCTCAGTCCTATTCAGTCAAAGAAATAGATGGAGACGATGTCAAAGATGGGAGATGCTTTGAAACTGTAAAGGCATCTGTTAATTGTGATATAATCCTCCTTCCTAGTAGTTCTGCTGACACTTTTGTAGCTTTACAGATTTTTTTTGGGTTTTTGTTGGTTTGTTTGGGGTTTTTTTAGATCAGCCTTTTACTGAGATTGCCCAAAATGCAATTTTTTACTAGCATACACCTTCACACTAGATACTTTCACTGGAGGTACTTTTGCAGGACATCTGTATTTATTCATAGAGCCTTTTCTGGGGAATGTGCACCCAGTAAGTGTTGCTGCTAGATTTTGTTATCTCTTGTACACCAATCTATTAATTTTGTTTTAATCTTCTGGCCACACTGTGAGAAAGACATCACACGCCAGTCTTTTTCAGAGTTCTGTAGAGAATTAAATTCTCTATCCCCACTTCTAGCAGGTCTCAGTTTATCCCAAATTTTAGGTTAATAAGACATTATGTGTTTTCTATTTAACTTGTGGGATGTTTTTCTTTGCAATTTTTCTTTTCGTAAATGACTGTGATTCTCTAGCTTTCTTCCAAGTGCTTCATTTGTTATCATCTGATTCACAATATAGAAGATGCTTGTTAGTTTTAACCACACACAAAGACAAGACGTATATTTTAATATATTTAGTTGAATAAGTAGAGTCCTGAAAAATAGATTTTTTTTTTCCAGTCCAAATACTTGTCTTCATAAATTCAGAATTTGCTTTCTATGAGAATTTGCAGATACATCTTTTAAATTCACAAACAGCCATCCTCTCAGATTTGTTTGTTAAAATATTAAGAAGGTAATAAACAGAAAGAAGTTTAAGCATGCTAATTTAAAAATATGAAATCACTTTGCAGAGACATTTCTTCATTATTTGCTCAGCTATAATTTGGACTCTGTGCCACCAAGATGAGAGCCAGACCCCTAACTCATTTTAAATAAATTACTGAACAAATGATAATGACTTTTGGTCATTATCAGCATGGGCTTAAATTCATGCTGGTTTTCATCAGATGAAAGACTGTGTCACACTATGATTCCCTTGAGCCATTCAGTCCCTTAGCTATCAGCAGCACTTTAATTTTCTCTTAGAGACAGTATTATGTGAGCACTCAGCCTGGTTCTCTCAGAAAATGTGTAATTTTTCATACTTTCAAACAGATGTTCTACCAAGTTTCATCCAGAGAGGCTAAATCTACATTTTAAAGCAAGGACACCATAGATGTTACTTTTGAAATAACATACAACATGGTACAAAGAAATAAATGAATATAATTGTATAACAAAAGTTATAAATCAGGCCCAGGAGACAGGAATAGCAAAATAAAAGTGGAAAATTCACCTTTAATTGCAGTGGTGAAGCCCCTGAGCCTGTGAAAACATTCATATATAGAATTCTGAGGCATACAGTCCTTAAAGGAGAATTTGCTAAATATCTCTTGAATATAATCTTGCAGATGAGGAAAAAGTTTGTGTTTTTTTTCATTCTCACACATTATATAATACCATTCTAAGAAAACACTTGCTGATATTGAACATATTTTATCTATGTAAATCACAACCAGGCCTTCAAAGAAAAGTATTTTGTATGAAATACTTTCTTTTAAAGCTACATCTTAAATCTCATTATTTACCTATTTTTCCCCACTATCAGAACCTAATATTTTTTCCTTTTCTAGATTTATCTCATTATTATTATTATTATTATTATTATTATTATTATTACACCAAAACCTTTGGAATTTCTGTTCCTAATCTCCAGAAAAATTTGAAAATCTCCTGAAGATTTGTGAGCAGTTAATATTTTTTTGCATCTGGACTCTGGTAGATAAAGAAATTCCAAGCTGTTTATATGAGAGTTGCCAACAAAGCCAAGCCAGGGACATATTCCCAGAGCTGCAGCAGTCACAGACTGAGTAGCAGATTTTTTTTTTTTTCCTGAAAAAACAGGGAAATTAAGTGAAATCATAAGGGACATATCTGAACTAAGAATATTTAGGACTGCTACTGCAGACCCATAGGAACAGGCCTGCAGATAATGAATGTACCTACCTGCTCAAGGCATTGTGTTTAAACATCACAGTGTTTACTGATTGATGTAGACAGGGACTTAATGGGGGAGTTTGGCTCTTTAGATTTGTATTTAGTCTCCTCACTATTCTACATAATGTCACTGTTAAACTTGTCACAATTCTTTGTAGATACCTTTCTGAAATGTTGCCAGCATTTACAAAGAGATTAATCTCTCCTTCCTCTCTGCATGAGTTTTCTTGAGAAAAACAGTTAACATATTTGCTCTTCTTTCAAGCAGATTTTATCTTGCCCTATATAGAAATATCATGAGACATCAACAAAGGATATCTTTATGCTATATAACAAACACATATCAATTTAATATTGTGCTTGTGAACATCTAACACTTTAGAAGTAGCAGAACTGTGATTCAGTTTCTAAAAAAAAAAAAAAAAGATACAAGGGAGCAGGCCCTAATATATTCTTCTGTGAAGAAATACCTGGAGGCAAGGGTAATACACATATTCTCACATAAGTCCTGACATCTTTGCTCAGTGAGTTTGGTTTGCATGCTCTCCTTAGAAGCTGGAGAGTGCAGAAAAAGCGAAAGTTTGATGCTACCCAGAAAATCCAGTGGGCTTCTTGCAGCAACCTTTGATTTCTCCTCCACAACTCTGTGGCACCCCAGACACCACCTTCTTCAGAAACAGTGAGCACTTCTCTGGCCAAGCTGGTTGCCAGAACTCCCCAGGTGTCTAATCCAAATCAGAGACTGGCCTGCAGACACCATTTTACAGCACACACACAATGTTTAAAGCCTTATCAAGCCTGTTCTGACTATTTCTCTTAACAGCATATGTAGTAAATGCCTGATAGGATATGTGGAAAGCCACTGATGCCATAACATATTAAGAGTGTTTTAAAGGTAGAATCACAAGTTCCTAAACTACTTTGGTCCTGCAACACCCCTATGGCATCTTCTGTGGGGTTTTTTTGGGGTACAATTGGATGGAAGAATCTTAAAATTGTGAAGGATCTTGAAGTTAAAATTACTTAAGATAGATGTTATGCCAGATGAACATGTTAAAAATGTGTCTGGTTACCTTTCTTGCTTTGTACATAACTTTAGTTTTTGTACTGAACTTGAATGAAGTGTGTCATTGTGGATAAAACTATGTCTTAAAGCTTTTGAACACTGAGGATGATGATGGAATGTAAAGCTTTCTTTTGTCTACAGCAACAATTACTGCTAGTGAATTTTCAGAGTTCTTTTAGAGGACTGTGGGTAGAGATAATAACGGATGGAAAAAAGTATCAGCACATTCAGTCAGACAAAGTATAATAATTTCTCTTACTGAACTTAAACTGTGAAATAAAAGAGATAAAACATCTCTGGTAAGATATTTACTCTGCCAAAGTCACTGCTGTAACTTGTTTTGCTTCATCAAGATAGTATCAAGCATCTACCATATTTACCTGTGAAGCTAATAAGACAGAAAGGGTAGGCTGCTAATTTAGAAAAAAAAAAAATGTTTTTAAACATACCTAAAGAAACAGAAATTAGAAACCTGTTATAGATTAATCTAACTATGTAGAAACATTTTTATTTTCAGTTTTTACTTCAGATTTTTCAGTTGATTTCAAAAATGTGAAAAAAATTTGGGTTTGTATTTACTTTAGTGTTTCTTTCATAGTTAAAACTAATGAGTTATGTGTGAATGCATGTCGGATATAGTAAGAGAGATTATGTTTGCTTTAGTATCTATTTGTTTTATCATACTATTCTTTCATTGTTTGTTAGTGCAAAAAAATTCTAGGATTTTTGGTTTCTTTAGGTAAATGCCATTATTTAAATGCATAAATTTGCTTAAGCCTCAATGGGTTACTCTGACTTTTAAGGCTATTACTTTTCCAGTTGCAAGCAATAATGATACTGCAAAGATATTCCATGGGAGAAAATATTTAAATAAACACTCTTCATCCAAAAATGAGATGCAGCATATTTACATTTTTATTTGATGAAGCCTGTTCCTGCTATCTTTGTTCTTAATTTGGTCTCTAAAGAATTAGTAGTAAGAGGAAAAATAGTCTGTAAATATGTATGAAATCAAATTTAGAGGGTAGACTAAAAGGTATTGACTGCCAGCAGTGCTAAACAGCAGGAGGCAAAATTTCCTCCATAGTTTTCTTCTTGGCTGGAAATACATTGCCTTCCATCTAGATTATTTAATCCTCAAAATGCACATCAAAGCTTCTCATCGGGTGGCATATGTCTTTACAGGCAGTTGAATGTCAAAGATCTAGCTTAAAGATTTTTGAAAAATGTAAAACATAATAGATCCCAGATAATAACACAGCAGTGAAGCTCCTCTACTATTCCTTCCAGCAAAGGACTGGTATTGCAGGTTGTAGCTAATCCTTGTGGCAAAAGAGCAAATTTCCTACATGAGAATTTGTGACATCCCTCCAACAGATAGAAATAAAATGATCGAGTCATGTTACTGGACTGATATTAGCTTGTTAACAATTCCCTGCTCTCTTTACACTTGTGGCTTGCCAGAACAATAAGCAATGAGTTATCTCACTCCTCCAGCACAATTAGACAGTGGAAAAATGAATGCAAAATATGTATGAAACATTTTCTGCTTGTATATTCTTAACAGGATGCAGGCTTCAACACTGTCCCTCTAAATTAATTCAGTCTCTGGCAAGAGCTTATTCCTTGAAAGGATTGCATCAATTCTCATGAATGATTATCCCCTTCTTAGGGAATATATTAAAAACCTTTTTAACAATTTTGGTTTATATTTCTGAGCTTGAATTTTGCTCTGACACAAGTACATAAAATAGCCAGGCATTTGTGAGGAGCCCCAATAGGAGACTACAGGAATGTGCTAGCTGTAGGGTGTTTTGCACTTTGGTGATATCCCTGCTACAGGAGCTGGGCTTACCCCATAACAGCTGCCAAAATCAAAGGGGAAGATATAAAAAAGAATGGAGAAATAATATCAAAAAAGCCTCTTCCTTCTGTAGTGAGGATTTCTGTTCTTCCCTTCCTTAATATATGTTTTAATATCAGTGATACAATATTTCCTATAGATGGCTCAGCTGTGACACAGAAATAAGGCTGATTACCCAGGGGTTTAATTTCGTGTCTGTTTAAGATGGACTTATTTTTAAACCCTGGTTAGTCTTGTTCCCCTCTCTATCCATGACCTTCCCTTTCTTTTTTTTTTTTTTTTTTTTTTTTTTGAGTTATCCTCTCCTTGTAGCAGCATTTCCTTTCAAGCAGCCTTATCTCTAGCTGTGTCGATGCTCCCTCTGTTTCTGCTCCCTGTGGATGACTGAAGTGGAGAGGTTGCAGAGACAGCCTGGCTGTGCTGGGGCTCAGTGCTGGAGGCAGCCTTGGGAATCCGAGCCCAACGGGTGTAATACTGCCAAGGTGTGCCTTTGCTTCTGCCTTTTCTTCTCACTTGGGAGGCAAATGAATCAGCATTTGCTCTGCTTTCAGAGTACAAAGTAGTTAAACATCATCCTCAATACACAACCTTTGACTTGAGTGTGAGAGATGCTCATTAAAGTCAAAGAATGATTCAGTACAATACGTGGCCTTTCACTTCTAGCTGAAAACTGATCTTATGAGATGCAAAGCCACAAATTCTCTTTGACTGACTGACTAATTCAGAGTCTCACTGTGTCTTAAGAGGTGCCTAGTGCTACTTGGGCTAAGACTACAATAGGGTTTTACTTTATTGTTAAGCAAGTGTACAAAATCAACAGCAGTGCCCAATGAACTCAAGAGTTAACAAATAGTAATCCACCTTTAAAGTAATCCTGTGCTAATTATTTACAGTAAAAAGAAGCTATAACATCAAATGAATGCATCACACCAGGCACTATGTAATTAACTAAAGATGTATTATATCCAAGGAATGAGAAATGTGCATTCATCACCTTGAAGCATAACTTCAACGTTTTTTTAAAAAAGCATTCATTTAAATATTTCAAATGTTCTTTTAAATATTTTTAGTGGGTTTGACATCTTTTTTATTATTAATATTTATTGCTCATTTGATTCAGCTATAGCTGACCATAAATGCAATTCTTATATTCAGAATCTGCTTCTTCAGATAACTGTGATTGCTTAGTCATAAAAGTGATTTGTTTAGAAAAGCCTTTTTTTAGTCCTGTTCACTAAGTTCTATCACTAAATGAAGAATAAATATAGAGCTTGTAGAAGTCTATAGAAGACTTTTTCTTGTGAAAAAATAATTACAAAATTATAATTTAAAAGCCTTAAAAAGTAACAGAAAGGAAGCAGATTTTCCACCAAATGACAAACTGATACTGATTTTGGTGGCAAAATACAATCCCTGAATGTTTTTTGTGGCATCCTTTGTGAACAGATTTTATAACAAATTTGTGTATTCTGAAGACAGAAACTTGATGTGAGGGCTTGTCATCTCTGGTCAGCAAAGTGGTTTGTCTGGAGAGTTTTCAGCTATAGAAACATCAGCAGCTCATCAGAATATTTGTTGGGTTTTTCTGAAAAAGAAGCAATTGTCTGTCAAGAAAAATCTGGAGTTTTCCTTGACTTCTCCAAGGAACATGTAACCCAGTCCCTGAGGCCAATTCCCCAAACCTTCTGTACAAAACAAATGCACTTTTCCTCTAGGCTCTGGGTATTTGCAGCACAGAGCAGCAAGACTTTGCCTGACTCTTCCCATGTGTGAAGCCAAATGAGTGACATCCATTCATGAAGCACATACTGAGCCTCAGACAGACATCTCACTGAGGGTGGCAAAAAGAAATTTCTAAAAGAAAAGTTCCCAAATGGTGTTGCTGATCTGAAATCTAGATTTTTAAGTGATTAAATGTCAATAGGTTGTTAATTTATACAGAGAAGTGCAGGATAGCACCTAGATACCTGGTAGATCATAACTGTGCATATAAACATACAATCCAGTTGCTTAAGGGTTATAGAAACTTAAATGCAAATAGCATTTGGTAATAATACCCTAGAGACTAACGTTGTAGTCAATTTCTGGAGGATGCAGCACTGTAAACTTAGTTTTTGCTGCTGGTTTCCTTAGAAACTGGAACAAGATATTGTTCAGAACACAAAATAATATCCTGTTTCAGTGACTGAGGAGCTTGAACTAAAAAGTAATTGACTTTGCTTGAGACACTGGATTGTCATGTGCTCTTCTAGGAAATAGTATGGCACAATATGTCTATATGTTGAAATGGAAATGGTTTCAAATCTAGTGATCTCCCTGTGTAAGTACTGAAAGTATTGAAAAAATTAGCTTTTAAATCATCCAAGGGGTTAGTTCATTCATTGCACTTGTGAGCTTTAAATACTTTACTAATAATCTAATCACTCTCCAAGCATTGCCACTATTCTATTTATGAAGAAATAAATCTTCATGGGTACCTTGCTTATGAAATGCTGCTTTTAATGTGTTTAGCAAGTAAATGTGTATGAAGTATATCATATATTAATGAATAAACCTTTTTGGAATATGGGCTAAACTCAGATAAAGAGCTACAGAAAAGTGCAAATAGTTATGCCTACAGGGAGACTAAGGTTATTTCAAGCTTTTGTTCATGAAGTTGCAGCGCACCTGAACGAAGCATTTCTTAAAGTCTTAAGACTGTTTCAAGTGGACACTGTTGCTTTCATTTATGCTTGTATTTGACTAGATAAGTGTATATATAAGAACGCTTAGAATATGTCCAAATTTAAATGCACAAACCAAATGGACATTGGTTTGTATTTGCATGGTCTAAATGTGAAGATTTATAATAGGGTAATGTAAGTAAGGATTTCATTTGATACTATAGAAACAGAGTTTTCTGATGGTTAACAATACAGGAGAAAAAAAGTTAAAGGAGAAAAGGTACTAAATTCATGTAAATGTAATTTTTGTATCTCATTTTTTTTCCAGTTTTATTTTTATTTTTTCAGTATTTTCAGTTGAGATGCTCTAGATTTTGACTTTTAAGTGAAATTAGATCTTTAAAGGTGTAAATTTTTCACTTTATGAAAATTCAGTCCATGGTAGCCTAGACTGAGCACATGGAAAATAAGTTGAGGAACTTTGGAAATATTGTTCTGGTTGATGAATTTTTTTTGTGAAATAGCAGTTGCTTTTTCTCCCAGCTCAGGTTTTAAAATATGTTTTATTAATACTCTATGCACTCATCCTAAGATTTTAAAAATCCTATCAGAGGTATTGCCAGTGAGCATACACTGTGTCCTTGCCAAATTTCTAAAGAGGTATTTGTTAAAAGAATGTTTTTAGTTTTTTATGTTCTGAAAATATGTGATACATTTTTGTTTTGTCCGTTATCTGTAAAACAAATACAAGACAGTTATTGTTGGCAAAATGAAATTGCATGCTTCATATAAGCCTTTTTATCACTGTGGTTTTGTGGAAATCATTATTTCATGGGTGTTAAACACAGATGAAAGATTATTCACAATTACTTCTGCAAAAAAAGGATTTTATAAAAGGCATTTCCCCTAATTTTCTTTTAATGTATTACAATTTACCACTTGTTTATGTGAACACTTTTTCATGATAGCTTAGGGTGTGTATCTTTCCCTTCTCTCCCATCATGTATATATCACTTTTATCCAAAAAAATACTCCTTTTTTAATTCCAAATGCTCTCTCACCCAGAAGTTCATTGTCTAACAGTTTTCTTACAAGGACATTGAAGAAGAATGAATAAGCTACAAATATTCTATTATATATTCAGATGCTGTTCAGGTATTAATGTTATGGCAAAGAAAAGTTGGAGCATTCATGAATTTAAATATTTTTCATATAAACTATGTAAATATAATGATTAACAATCAGCTACATTCACTATTCAAGACATGCAATGTAGCATTTCCTAATTACACTTACCAGTGTGGGAGGATATGACTGCAGAAAAAGATTAAGCTATTTGTATTTATTCAGTGTTGCTTTATAGCATTAACCAGGAAACTCACTTTTGCAGTACTGACTGCCAGAATCCAGAATAACCTGAAGAATTTGATTAGAGTGGCAGAAGGGTGTGCCAGGCTTGGGTAGGGGTGGCAAGCTCAGCTCATTCTGCATCAGCAGTCATTTTAGCTACCTCTCATCTGTTATTTCACTGCTGATAGTGTGATTTAAAACACAGGCAAAATTACTGCTTAATAATATGGCTTTGTCTAAAGCTCGTCAAGTAAACCAACCAACCAAACAAAAAAACCCACCTGTTAGGCAGGTTTCTGTTTTCAGTTGTTCATGCTTTATTAAAATAAACACATAGTTTGCAAGCAGTGAAACTAATGAAACCTGGTGTGCTGTAGCTCTGTATCTAGTGATGGCATTCTGTGAAGACTTGCAGGGCACAACTCAAACTGAAGATTTCCCTGAAATTAGGGCATGTGTAATGTCCCTTCTGTCCCACATAATCTCTGGTGCCTATGGAAAGATGAGATCATATTTCAGTCTTTCCCAGTGCAGATGTCCTAATTGTTTGGGTTTTTTTTACAATTTCTTTTAACATCACCCCATTCATACAATATTTAAAGAACCTTAGTATCTGTATAGCTACATCAGATGTGCATCAGGTACATGAAAGTAGGGAAATAAACCTGTCAACTTACTGACAACAGGAAAATCATGTAAACAGAGGAGCACTCCTTTACTCTGCCTGTGTATTCTGGTCCATATCAAAAGCAGCAGGTACAGTTTCCAGGTCTGGGTTCCTCAGGAGAATTAGCACAGGGACCTGTTGGACGAGGTTCTGAGGAGAGCCACAAAAACGATTAAAGGGATGCAGCCCCTCTCCTATGAGGCTGAGAGATAGGGTTATTCAGCCTGAGAAGAGAAGGCTCCGGGGAGACCTTACTGTGGCCTTTCAGTACTTAAGGGGGGACTAAGAAAGATGGGAGGGCCTGTTGGGATAGGACAGGGGTAATGGGTTAAACTAAAAGAGCATCATTTTAGATTGGATGCAAGGATGATGTTTTTTATGATGAAGGTAGTAAAATATTAGAATTGCTTGCCAGGAGAGGCAATGGATAACCCATCTCTAGAAACATTCATGGGGCTCTGGGAGCAACTGATCTAATTGAAGATATCGCTGTCTAGGGCAGGGCTTTGGACTGGAGGACCTTTGAGTATCCCTTCCAACCCAAACTATGCTATAGACCTAAGTCTGTTACACTCTGATAGCTCTTTGTGGGGCCCCTTCCCAGAAATGCAGAGTTGGAATTGTCCTTCTGACTTTATTGTAGTGGCCACCAAGCTACTGGAGTTAAGTGAAAAATTTATGATGTCTAATGGATCTGTAATTGCTGCTCATTCTGAGGGTTGCTTCACCTCGTCAGCCCTGTCGTTCTGTACTCTGATGTCAAAGTATCAGTCTGTGCCTGTTTGTCTCCCTTGCTGTTCACAGTAAAGCTTTGAGAAATCTGGTGCTTATGATTCATTATCATCTTGAGAAATTTAGTGAAACAATTTTATTGGTTTCTGTAACAGACTTAGATGTTTCAGTTTTTCAAAAAACAGATGTTGGAATTTGGGTGTAATTTAGTAATGGCTTACCTTCATAGGGAAAACAATGTGTGATTTATGCTTATCGTGAAAAAAAGGGCAGCAGATCCTGCAGAATATTACTTTATTAATTTGTAGTATATTTGCACAAATTAGCACGGATGTTTTAGTTCAAATACCCTGATGAACTGTTGTGTAGTCAGACTGTTTTAAAATAATTCCAAAATTATCATTTGACGATGTTGACACTTTGGTGATGCTGTGATGTTTACATCACAGTACACATGCCTTTAATCAACTGAATGCAGTGCTTTGAGAATATTACATTGAGTAAGTGGTTTTAGAGGCTAAAGAGTGAGCCCTGGGAGTGATCCCCAACTGGCCATTTTTTTCATTTGCTGACCACACTGAAGTTGTGAGTGTGAGATGATTCTAGTAGGACTTGGTAAGAGTATCTGTTTGACTTTATGGGGAAGACTAACAAATATTTTTCTAGTTGTTTATTCTATTTCCTGATATTTAGAAACATGTTTTATGCAAAAGCTGAGAACAGCTCGTAGATATTTTACTAGAAGGGTAGTTAATAACAATGCTTGATTACCTGGACCTTACTCAGCAGTCACGCATAGATTCAAATGGGAGAAGATAAATGTGATGGAAACAAAAGATGGGGAAAATTAAGTGTGTTAAGTATTTGGACCCATCTATCTGCTAAAGTTTCACTTTTGCTGTTAAAGATGAAGTAGTTGATTGGTTCCTTCTTTTTCCAATTTTTAGAGCTTTTAAAAATTCTGTTAAAAAAATTGCCAATGTCACATTCTGCTTTATTTGTTTGGAGTTTAAAAAAGCCTTGGTGGTTTTAGCACCACAAATTCAACAAACAGATTCTCAGAGATGTTAGTACAAAAATAAAGAAGAAAGGAAAAGAGAGCCAGAGCAAGAATACTGCTTGGAAATTATATAAAAACAATATAGGAAGATGATCAAAGTGTCTACAGAAATAAAGAAGGCAAAGTATTATGTTTACATTGTTTGGCATATTGTTCTCTAGAAAAAGGACTAAATTTGCAATCATTGCATGCTGAACAGATTCCTGCAAATTTGAACATTATTGTCCCCTTGTGATTTACAGTCTTACTCTTTTGCATCTTGTGGTAGGTTTATTTTTTGCTGTGAGATAGGATTAGGATAAAACGCAAAACATATTTAAACTTGAAAGTGTATAAAGAAAACTATTAACAGAGTTAAAAGGAACATAATAAGAAAAATCAGAATAAAACCTTCAGTGCACCTTTTTCCTCCCTCTCTACAATATTCTTTTCTACTGACAACGTAGAGACAAAACACTTGGGACTTTTAGTCAGTTTACTACTTCTGAAATAGTTTCTTCAGTTCACTTAGGGAGAAGAGGGTTTTTTGCCATAGTATGGAGACTTCTTTACAAGAAAATAGTTGTCTCGTGGATTTATGTCACAAAGTAAATTTGCCACCCGGGATATAAGAAGAAATCTGGTCACAGTGTGAAAGTCTTTCCCATGTCTTGCAGTTTTCTCATAGCTGCTTTCATAGGCCATTTCAATTTATTGGGGTGCTATTTTAAGGATGAGCTGTTCTAGTATAGAGCAAAAGTTCTCTTTGTCCATCTCTGGGACTAGAGGTTATCTATTACTGTCTTTAGGGCAAAGCTTCTCATTTCTTCATGTTCAAGTTTCTCACTGAATCTACAGCAACATCCATCTGCTACAACTACTGGTGCCTCAGCTCACAGCTGTGCTAGAATGCTACATCCCCCCCAGTGCATTTCCATGAGTTACAAGGAAACAAAACCAAAGTCAAATATATCTTCACCATAGCTTTACAGGATTTTAAGTCAAGTTTAAAATATCTCTTCATTCCCTTCTCTCTAGAATTAACTCTCTTTTTACTGACTTCAGTGTCCCATGTTATCATCTCTGTGTGTTGACATTTTTTCCTTTTCCAAATTTAAGAGAGAAATGGTATTTGTAGTAATTTGTTCTCAAACTTTACCATTAATGAAACAGTTCTATTAAGTCTTGCAATGCCAAAAAGCTGATCTGGTCCAAGCTCTGTGTCAGGAACATGGCTTGCTGTGCTTCCCTGTTGGCCACATGGTCTCCACCAGCACCGCGTGAGCCAGCCCAACTCTGTTGGGATGATGAAAAACAGGGAAAAAACCAAACAACTGTTGCCAACACTTTTATCCTTCTGTCCATGGTAAAGCTGGTTTAAAGTGGCTGGGCACACAAAGTTCATTGCCAGCCATGCCGAGGTGTCCGTGTGAGATCGCCCCGGCCCCTCCGATCCCGGCCACGTGGCTGCTCCCGGTCTGTAATGGCAGTGGCTGCAGGGCTGCTCCTGGCCCCTGGGACACTCTCTCTTAAGCTGCTCCCAGTGCTAACATAGTCTCTGTCTGGCACAGTCTGGCAAGCTCTGCACTCCTCCGGAGACAAGAAAAAAGTCTCAGCCAGGTTGTGGGGCTAGGCTCTACCCAGCCATTCAGGCCAAGCCAGGCTGAGCCCCCAGACTCTGGCCCACCACCTCCACCAAGGCCGGATGCGAAGACAGCTACTCCCGGGGTTTTTGTCTTAAAATGTGTATTTACAAAAGGCATATTCACTCTTTTCATTCAGCTAATCAGGTGTCAGTATTACAAAATTGTCCAATTAGAGCCGACCCGAGAAAATCTTTTCTTGCATTTAGAGAGTAAGTTTTTTGAGAATTTTCTAGAATTAAATTTTCTAGAATTTTCTAGAATAGAAGTGGGTTTTTTTCTGTTCCTACCTGGCATCTTGCTCTCTAAATGGGGCCCCATCAGAGGTCACAACACCTGACAAAAATGCTTCTGTGTCACTGTGGAGAGATCAGCTGCTGTCCAGTGTTCAGGCATCTGATGTGATGTGTGGCCCTGAGTATCTTACAGTCATTCATCTTGCACTCTTACAGCTCAGAGTCACATTCCATACTGTTATAGTTTTGTTTATAATTTATAGGTAGGTAAAATCTTAAACCTAGAGTGGTCTGAAAACTTAATGGAGTATCTAAATGGACACAAATTTAATGACTCTCTACATGAAAATTTTTAACAGTGTACATACCTGAAAAGAATAATGTCCTTACAGCTTCAGATGATACAAAGCATAGGTTGCTTGTAACAGCCCATCTTGTATTTCCCCTGTTTCTCCATTCCCTACACTAGCAAGTGTTGCAGATCTCAGCAGGCGCTGGCATGGAAATTTTTAATTACAAGATTGGTTCTAGTCAGCTGCTCTATATTGCAAAATGATGTGGAAAAGAGAGAGTTATATGTGAAATTATATTCCATTGAAAATAAAGGGAGTTAGAAATAGCTGCTGAACGAGGAGTCCTGGTAATGAGAAAAGAATTAAATTGTGATAGTAGCATAGGATAATGTCATTTTTCTGGGATGGTGGAATTCACTGTTGTGATTCACAAGTTTCTACTCATGATAAATGAGGGTAGGGAATCCTCAAAAGACTTGAGTGTGTCTTTCCTGGAGAAGATGTTTTCAGAAATGAATTATACTGCATCACCTGGATTTGGCAAATGGTGTTTTTAAAAGTGAATCACAGTAGACCCTGTGCTTCCATTTAAAATTGTGTATAAAAAATTATATGAGGTGCAATAGTTTTTATAATTTAGCTTTGTTTGTTTGTTTGTTTGCTTTAAAACTCAGGCATAAAGATCAAGGTAGCTTGAGTTTGGTTTTATTTATTAATCCAAACCTTCTTGTAGGGCATGTACTAGAGAGGTCATGTATCAAAACCTTAACCATGGCTTTAAGGACATTTTTTGTCTGTTAATTTTTATAAGTCCTAAGCTAGACTGGGGAGAAGAGGGATGGGGAAATTATCTTTTTTTTTTTTTTTTTTTCCCTCTCTCCTTGAACATTCTTCTTTGAATAATATTATGCAAGGAGAAAAAACCTAACCAAACCAAACCTGCCTTGTGACTGGGTGTCATAGCTACTTCTGTAGTTTATCCAACACTGTTCAGTGTCTCACCACTCAGATCTGGACAATATTATCATAAGTGGAATTAATGTCTTCTGGCCTAAATGAGTTTTAACTCCATGCCTACGCCAAGACAGTGAGAGAAGCCTGTCTAGGTCCAGGGCATCAATTCTTTACTTTCGAGAGTATCAGTGTGTGGAATTCTGGCAGTCTGCTAAGGAAAAGCCTGGTTTTGTGTCTTTATCTGAAGTTTCAAAGCCAAAGGACTGCTAAAGACTGAACCATACTGCCAGAGATATTTTTCTTTTCTCTCTCTTTCCAGTCTGGTGAGCTACCTTTTTTTTTTCCATGAGACTGGGATCATGATTTACCAGAAGTTCACTGGATTAAAAGTTACTGCAAGAAAAAACCTTGTGAGTTCTTTGCCCCAGAAATACAGATACCTGTCAAAACATGGATTTGTGGGGGAAATCAAGAATAGAACTAATAGCTCCTACTGCACTGTTGCATTCCTGTATGGTTCAATGGCAACCAAATTTTAATTTGGGCTATTGGAATATTACATACTATTTTCTTGGATGAAAAGATTTTATTCTCACATATATACTTGAACACTTAAAAATACTTCATGCAGTAGCCTCTAAAATGGTCTTACTTTGAGAAATATGAATCCCAGATTTCCTGCCAAGTCAGAGCATTGCATTAAGAGGTGCACTGAGCTGTGGATAAACAATGCTAAAAGATCTGCACGAGTACTAAGTGTTTGAGGCTGCAGAAAAGCATCTGCTTTCTTTGCTGTGTCCTGGAGAAATAAATACCTTCAACTGCACCTCTGACCTCCTTCACCTCCTGAGGTAGTGATGACATGTTGATTTCCTTTCAGGATTCAGAGTTGTGCAGCTCTTCTCAGCTCTGCTTTTCACAGTCACTCATGTGTAGCATGATATACTCTGCAGGACCCCTGGCTACCAGGCCTGTGCTAAGCAATGTGCACCTACCTCTGCTGAAGTTTCGTGCTGAGTTTGCTGATCAGTTTGTTCATACATTTGTCACTGCAGATCTTGAGTCCTCCCCAATCTTTCAAAGTCATTTCCCTCTGTAACTCTGGCTGTCTGACCATGCAAATACACCCATTAGACCCTGAAAGTCTTCCTCAGCCTTCTGAGAGCCATCTACTCCAAAGGACTGTTCTTCCCAGGTTCTTTGCATTTTCTTTGTTTCAGTTCTTGCTCTTAGTGCTGCATCCTCTCCCCTCCATCCTTTTTTTTTTTTTTTTTTTTTTTTCTGTAATATCTGATGATCTCATTTCCTGGAAAAAAGTATCCATCATTCCCATTTGACAAATGCTTCCTCCTTTTTAAGAAATACAGTAATTTTTACCCATTTTCCAATCAGATGTTCCAGCAGCAGACAGCAAGCTTCACATCCCCTTTTCCTTGTTCAAGACCCCTGTTGGAGCAAATCATTCTGCAGCAAATTAAATTATCCTCTACAGTCTGTTTAGACAGAGTTAATGTGCATCACTTGAGTTTTCTCAGACAGCAGGGGGTTCTCAGACCACAAAGTAAAATCCTCCATTGAGTCTGTAATAAATCAAGTTAATTTAACATCTCAGACCTACAAAACTCGAATTTCCTGCTCCACTTCTAGGAGGAAAGCTCACATGAAAGCAGGTTAAGTAGCTTCTTCTTTGCAAAAAACACACCACAAAAACCCAAAAGAGATGAGGCTACTCAACAGAGTAACAGCCAAGTTCCCCATCTCAACCCTGCTAGATGACTTACCTTAAATAGACAGCAGTATTGTTATACTTAATCTGCAGGTTTTGTATGATTTGATAATTTTGGGCATTATCTTCTTTTTCTCAAAACAATCTCCAGAATCTGAGGTAGTTTTGAAAATGCCATTTTTGTTGACTCTTTTTTCATAATAAGGTAGGGGAAAGCACTTTATTTTATGTTTGCAGTGGCTATATATGTGTAACTGTTTTTAATGCAGCTGATTCACTTGGGTGTGGCATTGTGACACCCAAGATTAAATTCCTTGGGAAGTTCTAGTTTTTTAGGCATGTACAAAATTTTTTTTTCAGAATTGATACCAAAAAGGATGATCATTTTCATTTTCATTTTTAATTCTGGGCAGCTAAAATTTACATGACACCCTTCTGAGAAGGGTGATATAAAAGGTTGAAGTCTCTATGAGATGAACAAGAAATTACATGAATAACTTCTATTATTAATAATGGGAGTTGTGTTCCTTTTCCCTACGTACTCTGTTGAAAATTGTATCCCTAAAGAAGTTGACAACAAATATGCTTTCCCTGTTTAAGTTGCAAAGCACAGTAACATCAAGGTCACTTGCTCCATTTGACGGAAGAAAAAAAGCACTGTATAAAATATGGATAGAATGTCAATCAAACCCGGGTTTGTAGTATACACTATGGTAATGTGAGTCATATTGCTTTTTTATTTTTAAACACAACTAGATGTGGTAGTTTGGCAGCAGTGTTTTCACAAAGACAGCGCCTTCAAACTCTTTCATAGCAAGACTGGAAATCCTGCCAGGTAAAAAAAAAAAATGTTATTGAAAACCTTTCTTCCCTTATAGGCCCATTTTGACAGGAAATCTTTGAGAGACAGCAGCAATGAAGTGCCCAGAGATTTCATCTGTCTTCTTTTGCTTCAGGAAATGCTGAGCACAGGCTTCCCTATTAGGCAAAATACACGAAATACCAAATCCCCTTAACAATAATCTTCAGACTACTCTTAGGTTGACAGCTTTCTGTGTCCTAGTCTGTCAAACAGGGCCTGTTACTGAGACTCATATTACTGGGACCAATGTGAAAGTTTTCGACGTTACTTTGAGGAGAAAAAATCATATTGTCAGTTCTTTCAAGTTATCTCCTCCAATCAGTTTTGTAGGGACTTAATAAGAATAAAATATATGTTACTAGAATATCACTTCACGGTGACTTTTCTTCTGCTCCACAGTGCTGACATAAAGATACAGTTTGAAAGCGTTGTCTGTCATTCTGTGTGATTCAGTAAAATTTGGCAAATTTTAGCTGCTGTACTATAATTTCCAATAATATTTTTTGTTTGTTTTTGACAGATGCCAAATTTAAAATTTAAATAATGTTTCAAGAATGAAAATGACAGCTTGCAGTAATTCGGCAGGTGTCCAAGCAGATGTACTTCCAAATATAATTAGACAAAATATGTACAGATTGCAGGAAATATGAAAAAATTGACATCAAATTTTCACGAGTAAACTGTGTATGTTTGGGCATTTTAGCTAGTTTTAAACTATTAGTTAATAAGAAACATTCATACGCTTATAGAATAATGAATGCACATGAAATTTCAAACAGTTCAAGACAAAACCCCCAAACTTGTATTTGAACGTAGAGTAAGTAAGGAAAAAAAAGTTGAAGTGTCTTACACTGATATAGTCTTAAGGAGTTTCCTTGAGGACTTTTGTCAATCCAGCTAGTAGTAGAGAGGGGTATGTAAGAAACATTCTGAAACATGTATTCTGCCCTCAAACTGTTATTGAACAAAGTGATTTTGCTACTTGTATTCATAATTTATGCTAGAGGCAGAAAAAACAGAAAGGGAAATTGAATATGTGTATTTATTTCCAATAAGGTATATGAATGTCACTGAGTGCAGAGGTAAAGATAGGAATGAAAGTTGATTTTTGAAGTTTTTGTTGCTTGAGTGTATATTCACTGCCTACCAACAAAATACTTTCCTGGAGTAGCCTTAGATATCAAACATTCTACCCTTCTTTTATAATCTAATGCTTCACTTCAGAACCGTTACTACAAATGCTGAATACCACAGATGCTGGAACACTGGCAAGTGACTTAGTACAGGTAGAAAACAAACATGCTAAAAATAGTACAAAATAAGAGAGGTATCTCTTTAAATTTTCTTTTATTATCTCAGTGGTTAAATGGTTGTTGTATCAAATAAACAGTAGTCCTAAATATAAGGACTGGAAATTAGGATTCTCATTCATCCCTTGAATACAACCACTTGTCTTAACCTGTTTGAATTTAAAATCTTCCTCTTTATATTCATTATCTACAACCCAAATAATCTGTTTATTCTTCCAGTACAATGATGCAGCTTTATCAAAAGATGTTTTTGACACCTTGTCATCTAGCAACCTATGGCATAATGTATGTCACTTGAGAAATAGAATATGTGATCCAGAAGAAAGAATTGAACCTGAATTTTCAATTTGTTGAGAAAGAATTTTAATCATACAAAGTAGTAGGTAGACTTGCTTCCTAGAGTAGTTATCTCAAAAGAAAGTTGTTCTCATGCCACTTCTCTCCCTATGTAGAACATAAAGAATTTAGAAGCTAATGAAGGAACACAGGGTTATGTAAAAAACCCAATCCACACCATGTGTTCCTCTCCCATGCCATCAGCTGTTTAAAAGCAAAAGTGTTCCGGAGAGCCTGCTGTATTTGAAGTGAACAAAGACAAGCCTAGTCAGTAAGGTACAGGGGATGAGATTTGTTCTTCAGCTTTTTCCCTTGGGCCTAATTTCCATTCAGCTGAAGGAAATGAGGAGTTTGTTGTTGTTTGTGGAGGTCACTGGAGCACACACATGGTGCAGTAACAGGGTGGGAGGAGGAAAGATGTGGTGATTGCAGCGTTGCAGATACTGCTGCCCATTCAGGCCAGACACGGAAGGGAGAGTACTGTTTATTCTTCTTTATCTTTCTTTTCCTTCCTTACTTGGATCAGTAGTAGTAAAGATTTGTTGGTCATTTTGGCTGTCCTCCAGCCTATTTCCTACAGCAGTTCCCTGGGCGTTTTTTTTCCAAGTTTCTGTTATCTTAAGCTATGGGACATCTGACATACTGCTTTGGCAAGGGATTCCTTGGTTTAATCAGCACCAGCTTCAGCACTGTGTTTTGACACTGAGTTAGGGAGAGGGTTTTTTTGAATTTTACTTAAATTTAACTCTCAAAACCAGGAAAAATTTGACTTCGTACATTTGCTACTAATAGTATCTGAATTCCTGGTTAATTGTTCAGCGATTCTTTTTTTAAGTCCTTTCACAAATGCATCTCTGATTTGTTGGACTTTAATCTGGTAACAGAATCATGTGTAAAACTGTCACTATAGCAGTATTTATGTCTTTACTTCTTTCTACCTCTCAGTGGAACAAACTGCCATCCAGACTGTTCCGTGGAGGAAGCTTCCTTAAATATACAAAGTAAAATGGTTTAGAAAACTCTAAATGTAGAACTTCACATTTGCTTCCACCACGGTATATTTGTTTGTGTAGGAGTTTTGGCTTCAATATTTTAGGCTTTGGTTTCTGCTCTTTTTATCTTTTTCCATATGCATTATGATTCCTTTTTCTCCAGTCTATTTGTTTTCAAGTAAACCCTTTAATGTGACATGTTTATATGTTTCCATTATATCTTATATTTTATTTACACATTTTATATCAAATGTTTTAATTAAAGTAAAAATAATTATAATGTAACTACACGAATGCAGACTGCACATTGCAAAACAATATGTGTTCTTCCTTTTTCATGGAGTCCTGTGATAGGATGGATAATTTTTTACCAACATAAAAAAAAAGTGGGAAAGATTTCAAACAGTGGAAAAGCTAAACAAAGATTTGGGGGCAGCTGGACATGTGCCTCCTCCCTCTTGACTTCCTGGAGATATGTCTGTGTTGCTTTTGAAGCTGTAAAGATGTGAAACAAATCTTATGGCAGATGCTATCATTCCAAGTTGAGCTGAGTCTTTTTCAGCCCACTAACTTAAATGGTTTTTGGATTAGGCCCTAAAGAAAAGGATGTCATCTTTGAGATGTGAAATGGTTTTTCAGAACATCCAAGGATAAGTATTGCAAACGGATTTGATTTCATACAGAATCTTTCTTTTCTCATTACAATGGATTTATCTAAACTGTCAGAAAATGTCAGATCTTCTATTTGTGCCCCACAGGACTCTTTTTTCAGCATCTTATTCCTTTTTCTACGCTTTCTCCTTGATAGAACACCCAGTGTTTTTGCTAAAATTTTAGATATTTTCACTAATATCTTTGACCTCTGCAAATACAGGCTGTCTTCTTGTTATTTTCAAATAATACACTACTTACAGAAAAAAACTCTTCTCCATGTTCTGAAATAGACTTTCAAGTGCATGTTAAAGGGACGGTTTTACTGTGATCCTCAACAATTCTAAGCAATGAAATATTCCATCAGTTTGACCAGGTAAACAAAGTTTCCAGATGCCAATGATTCCTTGCTCATGTTAAAAGGAATGAGGTGCCTCAAGAGGCCTCCGAGCACTGGCAATACTCATTCAGCTGCAGACTTCTCTGCAAAAAATGGTAGGAGCCTTTGCCACTACTCCCCCCACACTAGTCAGCTTTTTTTTTTTTTCCTATCCTACACCTCTTTTGCCACAGTATACAGGGTGCCCTTTTTGCAGAAGCCTAAATAATGAAATGTTTTTTGATATCAGTACTAAAATACTGCTGATGGTGCAGCATCACCTGTGAAGTGGGTGAGCATGGCTTGAAAAAGCAAAATACTTCAGTCAGTGGTGTGCATGTATCAGTGTTTTCTGTGCAGAAGCAGCTGACGGCAGGATAATCCAGGAGGATAATGCAGGTGCAAAAATAGGAGAAAGAATCAGTCCAGAGAGAATTTCTCTCTACTTCTCAATTTTATAAAAAACTGATTTAAGTTCTCTGGGATTTTGATGCTGAAAATGTTGCCTTGTTTGCTAGGGAGAGACAAGACTTTCCTGCTGCTGATTAAAAGCTAGAGCAAAAGAATATTAAATAAATGGATACATGCAGAATGAATCAATAAGATTTTCAGTTCTCTATTGATGGCTGGGAAAGAAGGAGTGAAACTACCCTGTGAAATAATAATGCTTTAATCCAAATAGTAACCCGTGTTTTCTTGAAATGACAAATTCTGCCTTGAAATTGTGAAACTTTCTTTTCACATTCACAGAAAAAAAGGTAATCATTTGCATAAAATTTGCTGACTTCTTGATGTTCTTATTTCTGCAATAGTTTGTTGTTTAAAATAGTGCATAACAAAGAAACAATAGCAATTCCATCTCCAGTCAGGTTCTCCTATTCTGATGCAATTTTTTAATATAATTTTTCTATTTCTTCAGTTCACTAAGTATTAGACCTGTTTAGCTCCTCCCAGGAGTTTTGCCACTGATTTCAGTGAGACATTTCTGTTACGTGTTTATGGCTCTCTGTCCTCTGCCTATTTTCCCTCACTGTGGAGGCAGGCCCACTGTGATCGAGAATCGTTAAAACTTTTTTCCTCGTGCTACATTTTGTAGGTGGTTAGTTGTGTCTTGTTGGTGCTAAAGCTGAGGTTTGACTGACATTTGTCATTTGTACTTTCTATTACTACTGTTCAGTATTTAACCCACTTTCAGGAAACTGACTTGACCTGAAATGTTCAAAGTATCAGCTGTTTCTTAATTAAAATAGGCTTTCAAAGCCATCAGGGAACTTTAAGTGTCAGGTAAAGCTATTTTACTGTATTGATAGATTAAGGTTATTAACTCAGCTTTCAACAATTTAAAGAAAGAATTACAAGTTCCTGATTCTTACAGGACAGCTTCTAGGTGAGATAAATCAACTAAAAGAAATGAAATGTATCTATTATATAATAGATATAAATAAATAAATGGACATTAGTTGCATATTAGTTTGGCATTTACCTAGGTCAGGGCACCAGTGACACAGACTTCATCTGTGACATGCATGCAGTGTAGAAAGGCTGTCTTTAGTACCCTTCTCAAGTTTTTCTAACTGGTAATTTTGTGCTTGGTCACATATGAAAACTGTAACCTGGAGAGAAACAAGCTCTGCTTCTGCCTTTTAAGTAAAAGCTCTTAGACTGAGGTATTGTCAATGAGGAACTTTCCTGCAGTAACTATTCTCATTTTTCTACCAATTTTTTTTTTTCTGATGTACAATTGCATAAATCTTTGTGAGATCCTAAAACATAGCCACTACACAAAGGTACAAGAGTATAGAAGTGGAGAATTGAGGTAAAGAGTGCAGTGTACATGGACTGTCTGAGGGAACTCAAAAATTTAATGAAGCCATCATGTTTGCTTGAACCTGCAACAGGCTTTGCTCACCCTTAATGCTCTTGAATCAGAGGTAAATGCTGAAATGGGAAATATTTTTCAGTCAACAACATAACAAAGCATGATAGTAGTTTTTTTTGTTTCTCTTTTGTATTCATAATTCTTTAAAAATTTCCTGAGAAGAAATCTGAATTAGCTTAAAAGTAAATGTTTCTGTTTTTTCTCTTCTGAATATACCTTGATGCTAAATTCCACTGCTTTATGGCAAATTCTCTTATGTTCTCTTAATGGCAAGATTCACTCTTAACGAAAGTGATTTCAGGCCTCTTGTGAGGGACAGTGCATGTGGAAATGAAACCCAACAACATTAGGTTGGGCAAGTGCAACAGAATATTTTCATTATATATCTAAAAAAAAAAATAAATGGAAAACACGTCAGAAGTCCCAGCCCCAATGTCTTTATCCTGTACAGATGTAATTTTTATTTTCCTGGTAGAGTAGCCACTGTAATACCACCATTTTAATTAGGTTTTGTATTAAAAGAAAAAAAGAAAGGAAAAATAAAAAGACTGCAATCTGCCATTGAGATAGAGACTTGCCAGTATCATTAAAGAATGCTATAATAGTCATCTTATCAATATTATGCAATGACAAAAATACATGTAGAGAAGCGTAATAGTTTGAAAAAGTAAAGTTGAAGGTTATGGTCTGGATATAGAGATGAAAAACACCACTGGCAGTCAGAATTTTCACTTTTATGTGATTATGTAGCTATAGAAAGTATTAGAGTCATAACCAATGCAGGTAGAAGTGCAGTAAAAATCAGGTTTTCCTTACAAACTGTGGTGGGTTGATCTTGACTGGCTGCCAGACACTCAGGCTTTCACTCTCACTTCCTCTCCTCAACAGGAGGAGATAAAACATGGGGGGAAAGCTCATGGATCAGTCTGGTGTGAGCAGGGCTGCAGACAAAACCTGCTCCACCACATGGCCTCCATGAGCTGCAGGGCAATGCCTGGGGCTCTATCCCTCCCCATGGTCCCCGGGAGCTGGCAGGGCTGTGTCACCCTGTGTCCCTTGCTGTCTGTGCCCTTTCTCAAACAGGGGGATGCTATCCCAGCCCTGCACTCTGCGCCTGCACTACGGGAGCTGCCTCTCCTCACCGTGCTCACCTGCGCACAGAGCCCTGACACACAAACCATGACAAAGAACAAAAACACTTCATGGAAAAAATCCTACTACTCTCTTTATTTTTAGGGGTTAAGTTAAAAAAATATTCACACATCTCCGCTTTGCTTAAATTGGTTGTGTCATTGCCACTTCCAGCCTAAAGCTGCAGCTAAATGTAGTGCTTGTTTCTGCTGGTGGCAGTAACTCCCTGTGTCCCGAGGGTGCCAGCTGGCTTTTCTCTTGCTCCCAGGTGTTGCCGAGAGGGGATGCATTCCTTTGCTTGTTCTGACTCTGAACTTGATTAATTAAAACTTGTAGAACGCAAAATTCCTGGAGGATTGGCTTTCTGTCTTCCTTCCTCTCCTATATCCCGCATAGTCACTTCATCTGTGACATGCAGGACTCCAGGACCCTGCTTTGTCCCACCTGTTCAAGGACTTTATTAGCAGTAACTTACCTGGAAGTCCCTAATATTGAGCTGTTTAGTTCATTGTGAAGCTTCAGTCCTGAATTCAAGCCACTTCCTTCAAGTGTGGTGTGAAAGGGATATTATTCTAGTGAAACATTTTGCTTCAAAGTGAAAAGAGGGGACAGCATGGTTGTTTTGTTTATTTTTTTTGTTCCTTTGTTCCCTTCCCTCCTCCCTGTTTGTGAGAGGAAACTTGCTGCAACCTATATGCCACTCACATATGTATTACTGCAAAAGGTGAGCTGTCATTACTTGATGATCTGGAGTTAATGGTTTAATTCTTTAAGAACCATACTTATGCACATTTGCTGTCATCTTCAGTGTCGTTGTAGAGTTTGTAACACTCTTTCTAGATTATCTCTGATATTTTCTGGATTTTTAGTCTGTTTTTATAACTAGCTCTCAAGTTTTAGGATTAGGATGCTTAAATGATTTTTGTGGACTCAATCCTTCCTGCATACATTCTAAGCAAAAATAGAGTACAATTATTTGCTAGAGTGAAAGGATGATCAAATAGAAGCTCATCAGTTAGATGCTGAATATGAAATGAGTACAGCCTGAATCCATTTTTCTGAGCCAGAGACTGTGAATGCAAATAGAAAATTCTCCACATCATCTGACTCAGAATCTACTGGATCAATAAAAACAGCTAATGTAGAGTTGTTCCTAATTTTCAAGTATAGACAGAATTTCAGGTGGTGTACATTGTTTCCAAAGTTTATGCATCTAGTTTATACTAGATTCTAACATACACTGTTATTGCATGTGCATGAAAACAAGTGTAAGACTATTACTGTTTTGTCATTATTACTGTGTGTATATTCCAAGAGCTTTATATTTGAGATTTTGGTAAATCAGCAAGCTGTCGGTTTTCTCACACATTATGTACACATAGGTTTTCAATATAGATCTGTTTCAGATTAAAGCAAAATAGTGTTGGTTGCTTTGGAAAACATTCTTGTTCAGAATATTTATTGAATGTATGGGTCTTCTTGATTAAGCGAGGATGAATAATGTCTATCTGTCAGGCTCAGAAAGTGGCATTATATATAGACTGCTGATTGTGCCTGGAATGCCATTCTAGGGAGACAATTCAGACACAGTATCTTCAGAAAAAGTGTAAGCTTCATATCAGAGTAAATTGCTATATGAAATATAAATTGCAAATATGAAATTGCCAGTGTTCCTGGAATTCCATGAGATTCATACATAGAAGTGGACTTCAGCTGTTAATACCAGCCATGCTGAGCATGCAATCCTTCCTATGGATCAATGCAGATGGTGCTGATTTCCAGACTCAAATCACTCTACTGTTTTAAGCGACTGCTGCTGTGATGCTGACAAAATGGAAACTTGAGTTAACATCTTTCCATTGTTATTCATGCTAAATCTCATGCACAGACAATGAAGGAGAAAACCACAGATAAGCCAATCTTGAAAAAAGTTGTGATGTAAATGTGTAGTTTCCCTTCTGGGCTCTCTAAAAGTAAGCAACTGAAAAGCTCAACCACCTGACTTAGAGCTGACTAAATCATAATTTTTGATGGTGTTAAGGTCTCCAGACGAATGTAATATCCCTTTCTTCATTACTGAAAAGAACACGTTGGGCAAGGAAATCAGTCATTTAATATGTGCATATTTTTGTGCCTAAATAGTAAAGGAAATTCCAGAATTAACTTCTCAAACTTAGAACTTAACTTCTAAAGATGAGGTAAGTACCAATTAGAAAGTTCAACTTCTGTGCCTAAATAAGTGTCATCTGGAACCACAGGTGAAATATTGTTGGAGATTTCAAAATACAGGGTTTCTCAAGAAGCAGGACAGTTGGCATTTGGCTGCTTCTTTGAAGGCTTGATGAACTGCTTTCCTGTAAGCAGAAATTCAGTCTCCCTGCTTGGCATTATAAATAACATCTGTCTAGTGTGTGGATGATGGTATGGAGTATTAAAGGCTAAGGATTAGGCATTCATTAAATGATGAATCATATTCATTATGGCCTCTTTCTGTAGAACAAACAAACCCAAATAATCTTTATGATGAATAAACAGAAAATGTCTTACTCAACTAATACCCAACTTATTTCTGTAGGAGTTCATTTGCTGTATTGTTCTATGTTCTCCTCCCAGTCAAAACAGTTTTGGCCAATATTCTTTGGAAACTTACTTGGCAGCATCAAAGCATTTTTAATTTTTATATTTGGCTTTATTCTTTCAAAACCAAAACTATTGTTACCATCTGAAAAAATCAGTTAGAAATATGTAAATCCAGTCCCCAAGTGCTGTTTCCTTTCCCACTTTTTTTTCTACTGTCAGTTTTGTAGCAGACACAAGGAATTTTATTTATTAATTAGATTGATTGATTTAATTGACTGACTGAGACATTTTGGTATGGTTGAAGTTTGATGTATCAGTTCTTGCATTCAAACAATAGTTTCTTTGTTATGGAACATTTAATAGAAAGTCTAATAAAGCATTATAGGTTGAAGGACTGCGTATTATCTCAAAAGTTGGCCTACCTTAACTTTTGTTTTTGACCAGAGTGAATAACACAGTAAACACTCCTATTGAGTGGCAGATTTAAGGCTGCAAAATGAACAGAGAGGAGAAAGTAAGTCCTCAGCCAGTCTCTGTGTTTGATAGGAATGGGTCAGGAAAAAATACAATAGAAAAGCAGATTCTGTAGGCAGCCAGGGTAATACGTACTGTCATTTAGAATCTAGATAAAATATCTGAAGGACCATCAGTAGTTAATTTCAATAACCCCTTCAGAAGTATTGCTTGCATCTAACAAGTCTATCGAATCCTTTAGATTTCTTCTAATATAGCTGACAATATACAAGTACAAATATGGTCATTGGAAGTTCTTCCAAAGGGAAAATCTTGCTTGTTAAGGATTACTACTTGGCCAGGGCAGCAAAAAGAATTCAGATTTTAGTGTTGAAAAGTGATAAAAAATTTACTATTTTTTTATTTAATCATTATTTAATTATTATTGTGTGCTAGTTTCACAGGTGGGATGAAAATATTTCCCCTAAATGTCCTTTACAGAGACACTTTTGTGGAGAATTGCATTTGTTTGCTCCCAGTCATTGGAACTTACTCTCTGCTGTCAAGATGTGTGTACTGTGAAAGATAAGATCTTGTTTTCCGTGCGTACTTCCATTTTTTGTGTTGTATGATTTCATATGGGAAAATAAGCTTTTTTTCCTCAGTAGTGACTGATTTTAATTTTGCGTATTCATTTCTCATCTTGAAGATGAGATCACATTTGCTTTCTATATTCCCTGAAACAGATAGTTTATTTTTGTTAGGAAGGATTTTATCTCTCTGCCTGCAATGGTGAAGCCAGCTGAGGATGTCCCACGTCCTTTATCCAATTCTGAGGCAAAACTCACAGTGACTTAAATAGCAAATGCACAGAGCACACATTTACTTTTACATGATATATCGCTCCAATGAGTTTACTGAAGATTTGCATCAGATCCCTGCTCTGCCCTGGCTCCTACTGCAATTTTTATTATGATACTGTAAAATATTTAGCTCTGCATTGGGGTCTAATGTCAGTGCAACGACTACCATTGGCTTCAGTGGGATTTGGAATCAGGTCATAAAGAACAGGTCGTGTTTTTATTTTGTAGGAGTGTGCCACAGACTAAACGCATTTTTCACTATAGTGAGTCTTGAGAAAAATATTAAATAAGGGCTGTGCTCTGTGAAGGACTTTGTATCTATAATAGGTCAGTCATTACCCACCTTTTAAATTTAAAACATATCACTCTAACTTGTCTACCTTTTTCTGAAGTCTAATTATAGCAAAAATAATTTACTCTATACAGTCATGTTAAAAAGCATGTCTTTGAAACATGCTTTCTGAATACTTAAAAGTATTTATCTGCTTAAGCTCCCATATAGATTTTCATGTTTTTATTGCAAATATCATAAAAGATCTACTGCTGCTCATGTTTATGTACAAATGTAGCCACTAACCTTGCCCCACTTTCATAGATTTGTTCATCTCATGAGACACTTTGTATGCTGTAAACTGAAAAAAGATACACAATTAAAACTTGTTAAAGATAATTAAACTGAAGTGGAGGGAAAAAAACCTGCTTCACTGCTTTGTTCATAATAATAGTCTCTGAACTATAATTAAATTCTTCCTTCCAATAATTGTATACATATAAAGGAATTTTCCAGATAGCAAAACAATACAATGATTAAAACTGATTAAGAAGCTGATTCCAAAAGCAAAGATGAGCCAGAGAGAATTGGAAAGATTTTAGGTGCCTCTAAATATACTGTACCAGCTGGGTACCAGATGGTGTTTGGCTACTTGCACCCACTAATTCAAAATATCAGAGGAGCGACTACACCATTGCCAGAATCAGTTCCCCTCCCTTAAATAAAAGTGGCACTCTTGGGAACGACTTGGCAGTGCAGGAAAAATTCCTGACAATGAGATCTATTAGATTGTGAAATAGTCTCCTGAAGGCAGAAGTAGATGCCAAATTGCTTGGCATGTTGGAGAGGCTGGACAAATTCTAGAAAAATATTGTAGAGATGTGCTATTCTAGTGAGGTGGTGACTTACTCTGTATAAACTTGGAGCTAGGGCATTTAGATAAGAATGTTTCTGCTTTCTCCATAGTAACTTTGGAATATTTAACTTTGTCTTTCACATTATGCTTGTTTGCATGAGGCATCAAGAACTGAATATATTTTTTTCCGACTTCTATCTAATCAAAAAATCAGTAATTTCATGGATATAGTTGGCTTCATGATCTTGGTAGCTGTGTGCTTTTTTAGAAGTTATCTTGTACTAGTGTAGCATACATACTTTCCTTCCAAGATGTTGTTAAGGCATCTTGCAGAAACAATAAGCATCACCAATATGTTATACAAGACGTGCAGACATCATCAGCTTTTGAGGATAATGAAAAAACTCTTGTAATTTGTTCCTCTTATCTGTGATCAAAGGATAATTAGAAAGAAAGAAAAGATAATTAAAAAGAAATTAACTTAACTTCAAACTCCCATTTCTGTTGGCTGTTTGAGAATCAAGCCAGAAATAGGAAGCACATCACTGTATGTAGCAGTTTGCTAGCAGGAAATCATCTCCAAATTGTTGGGAGTGTGATTACATTAATTGTGTCCAGAATGAAAGGTTAAAGAAATCAGTAAAAGCATTGTATTATGGAATACAAAAATGGGAATGATCTGATTAACTAATGAAGGTTCCAGCCTCTATAGATGCTGCTGGAACTTGTTTGCTATTACTGACTAACTGAACTAATTCGTCCAAGGAAAAGCAGAAGGAAAAGAGTTAAACATTTTTTCTTTTCTGTTTTGTTATTGTTATTATTTATTTATTCATTTAAATGAATAAAAACCTTGGGGACCTAAAGCCTCCAGTGTCATTTGAAAGTATCATTTTCGATTTGAGCCCCAGCTGTGGACTCTTTTGTCTTTGAACTAAATGCAGCTGGGGCTGAAAGCGCCCTTGGCAGAGACAAAACAGTTGTTTTCTGAGGCAAGGCTTTGATTCCACATCTTTCCTCCCTGCCACTACAGACTAATTTTTGCTTGTATGTAGAATTTAAGTCTAGTGTTTTAAACCACAGATCTGCCTTGGGCTGACTGGCTTCCATGCAGGCTGCACAGAAAGGGTATAGCCTTCTCCAGAGTCTCTCCTACCTTTTGAAATCTTTGAAGTGTCCCAACAGGAGCTCTTCTAAGTACAAGAAAGTTTGGAGTTTTAAAAATTCAGTCAGCTTACATCCAGTGTTAGTTTGTAATGATGGTCAGAAGTAAGTAGAAGTACAGGGGAGTCCTTTCCAAGTGTGTTGGTGTCTCTTCTCTTTCAGGACTTGTTCCACAGCCTCATTGAGTTCAGAAGCAGCAAGACAAAATCATGACACAGCTAAAATCTATGTTTTGCTATTCATTTCTTTCATTTGATTTCGTGAAAAGATTGCTTAAATCCCAGTAGCACACTGCTGCTTTGTTGGTGTTGGGTATTTTCCAATCAGCACTTACTTGAAAAGCACTGCTCAGGACAGTTTGCACATGCTATAAGGGGCTGCTGTGCTTCAGATGTTGCTGTGCTCATATTTAAGCTCTATGACCACAAGGAAATGAATGGTAGTGATCAGAAAAACTGCTGATCCAGTTTCTTCCTCAGCATTTCCAAAAGCCACATCGCAGAGGGGTATCAGAAACTAATAATAGATCCCTAAGTTTATTTTGAACTGGCAATTTAAAAAATAATTTCTGTCCACAATAGCAGCAAATGTTAACTGGATTCTGCTAGCAGCATCCCACTGCTCTTACCTTACTGAAAATACTATATGAAGTTTTTATAGGAGATTGTGAAACCAAGCAATATAAAAATAAACATTCAGCCATGCTCAGGTCCTTGTCACTCATTAACCCTATGGAGCAATGCAGAGAACAAAAACCAAATGCAGACCCCGACCAGCAGAGTTCCTTTTCTTGTCTGAGGAGGATGCAAGTGTCATAAGGAGCTGCCACAAAACGCACAGCATACAGAGTCTCTTCTCTTCAAAATCTGTATTGGGGGAGGAGCAGAGTGATAAAAATACTGCTCTTATACTACAGTCCTGGATTTGAAATGGCCCTGATGTTTCCAATAAAACAAAGAACAGAGCTTAGCTTACCTTTGAAGATACTCTGGCCAAAAATGCTTTTTGCCTTACAGTGATTGACAAGGTGAGAAAAATGACATCAATTTTTTTTTCCTAATTCAACATTTTTCTGTATTGCTGATCTATTTCCTATAAAATCACAGGAACATCCAAGTATGTAGGGACAGACCCTGTAGTGTGAACCCAGAGATGGACACTTCTCTATTGTTTCTATGAAAGAATTGTGTGTGCATTTAGACACACAACATTTGAAAATGCACCTGTCTTGGTTTTCTTGTTCTTCAAAGTGGGGCTGTCCTCTCATGTTACACAGATCAGTAGGAAAAAAAGCTGCCTTGCTATAACTCTGCTGACTTCTGTACAGACTGTACTTGACATTTGACTTCGGTCAAGTTGCTGCAGAGAAGAATGTGTCCTTCACTATTCCACTTTGCAGACTTCTGAAATATTTATTTCAAAAAAGTATACTGAGTCTTTATGTCACAGTTTGCTTTCTGAAGAGCTACAGATAAAAACCAGAACTTTTTTGAGTTTATATTTTTTATTTCTAGCTTTTTTGCTACCTGTGATAATTAGTTTTTAACATAAAATATTGATCAGTGTTTTAGAAATTGAGTAACACTGTAATATTTACCATAACTGAAATAATCCTACTGTAGGTTTCTAAAGAATAGGCTTAAACTTTCTCTTTAACCTAATCTAGTGATCTGTGTACTGCTAAATGCTCAATAATTTCAATTTGGCAATAATAGAAAATAGTATTTTTTCCATGTAGCAAGCACATGCAAGATGCATGAATTAGTGAAGAGGATATTAGGAGCTTGTGAAAAAGAGCTGACCCATCTAAATGAACAGCTTTTCTTTTTTGTGCTTGTGTGTACTGCACATCCTTTCAGAACACAGTCCCAAATCGTAGTGGTGTCCCAAATCACAGGATTAATGTGTCTATGGACAGACCTCTTATGCCTCCAGAATGAAGTACTCCTTGCTAATTTCTCTTCAAGACACCGGCTTAATTGCATTTTAAACAAATGGGCTGCTTTGCTGGCCAACTTTTAAATGAGATAACAGCAATGTTCACTCTCCAGCAGTGATGAGTGCCTTGCAGTAGATTCAAAACTCTGTTCAATAACAGGTTTAATCTCACACCAGCAGATTTACTGCAGAATAAACTGCCACTGAGCTCATAATTAGTAAAACAAAAAAACCCAACCTACTAAATATTATTTTCCAAAGCAGCAGGCTATGTTTTAGTGGAAAATTTCAGTCCTTTTCTTTGTATGTTTTATTGATTTTATGTATGATATTGGGAATTCATGCTATGATTTAAGATAATGGTCTTTATCGATCACTTAAGCAGTTGTTTAGCTACACAGTAACAAAATGATGTTCCCATTCATGGAATATGTGATACTGACAGCGGGGAGACCACAGTGCTTCCCTTCTTAATGTTTATTTCTTTTTTCCAAAAGCATATTCACTGCTGGAAAACAGCAACCGCAAACATTTGTGCTTTAGAAACAATCTTCCCATAATTTTCTTTGTTGCAGCTATTAGTGGCCAATTGTGATTCAGTGATACCCAGCTCAACAAACAGATGTTCCAAAGTATATTCTCTGTAGCATGAAAAGAAAATATTAATGAAGTAATTGGAATTATTGAGGAAAAGAAAATGATGAGTATCTGGTTCCTAATGTTTGAAATCTTGCCCTTTAGTGTTTTCTTCTATTAAGAGATGAAGTGAAGTTTCAGTATCTAAATGTTTAAACACCAGAAGGCAAATTTCTAAAACGGCCTTAGTCTGGGTTCAGGTTTGTGTGTTCACAGTATGTTTGTACTCAGAGAGAAGAAAGTTGGAGAGAGTAATTGAAAAATTTGGTCTCTTATAATTTAAAAAACCAAAATAAACAAGGAAAAATACCCCAACAACTCCCAAGGACATAAAGCAGTTGAGAAGACAGGGAATGAAGTCAGGGTACAATATGGTTTTTTCTTTCCGGTGGGTTGTACATATGGTGACTGGTTCTGCTTATAAAAAGAGAGGGGTTTTTTTTAGTGAATCGGTGCATAATTAGCCCACCATTTAAACTGCAGGCTAACAGTTTCTCATTCTCATATATGTTGTATGTGTACTATTGCCCTAGATACAAGTAATTATTCATTTAATTAATTTCAAAAGTTCCTAAAGGCTCAACAGATCCTGTAAAACCACCTTTTCAGTATGTCATTTTTCCCTAGTTAGAATTTATGTACTGGAGTATTAAAAGGCTAAATTTAGTTCATTGCTATTCCACTAGAGATAATCTATTTCAATAAGATTGTGATATTGCAAACGTTTTGAGGCAATATACATTATGCACAGCATTTGTGTTTAGGAGCGGAATTCATCTGGCTGTGCTAAAATACGTATAGAGTGATTTCTCTGTCTGCTTCCACATCTTGAAGCAGTGAGCTCTAGAGGAGTCAGTGCTGTACTGTGATTGTTCATACCAGTGAACCCAAGTTCACTGCAAAGTGCAAGTGTACCAGGATGTAGGTACATTATTGTACACCCAGCTCACTGTGCCACTGGTGACCAGCAGTAAAGAAACTTCACAGAATTGAGAAGATGCATTTTAGACACAGGCAGTGAGATTCATCTCATCCCTAGGCCACCCAATGTATCATTTGTTTGCTTGCTTTTTAGGTTTTATAAAAATCTATTATGCCTTTAATAAGTTAGGATAGTTATTGTACAAGGCTATAAAAAACCCTTACTACTCCATTCTCTAAGAAATACTTTTCATGTTTCTATATGTGCAAGTTTTATAATCAAATGTGAAGGTACTAATGGTGCCATAAAAAAAGAGGAAGGATTGCAACAAAATCCTCCTTGCTTGTCAAACCCTGTAAAAACAATGATCAGTAACAGCAAAAGATTATCACAACATCAGTGTCTCTTGATATAAAAAGATATAATTTCTTTTTCAAAAGGAATCTGCACTTAGTTATACAAGATGGTGTGATTACCCCTCTTTGCCTGTACAGTCCCTCTGCAGCTGTATATCTGCTGTGTACTGTAAATGCATTCATTAGTTCTTGTGCTTCTCTTCCAGGTTGTTTGAACAGTGGCATTGACTTCCTGACTCTGACAAAACAGAAGAAATTTGATCTTGTTTTATTCTCTTGGCCAAACCTGAAAACATTTCTCTAAAGAAGTATTTGTAGTGCAGAAACGAGAGATAAAGTGGAGATGAAGTGGAGATGAAGAGGAGTGGAGCTGAAGTTAATTTTAGTGAAGGGTTTCACTAAAAAGTCTGGGGAATTTTTAGTGTCCTTCTATTCTGAATAGCATAAAAAAAAAAAAATTTTTTTACATGGACTATACAACCTAGTGATAGAATGTCAATTAGAATACTTGGATATAGAAAACACCAGATAATTAGTTCATCAAGGTCTATAAAAAATTATAATATAAAATTTAGCTTTTCATCTTATGAAAAATCTGGGGTTTGGATTTTATGCATGTACCACAGGAAGGATATCAAATATTTCATTATACCGAAATGTTGAATTCAGATATATTTATACTGTTCTATATTTGATTCTGGCTTCTCTGATGATAGCCCTAAATCAGAATGATTCATACTAGTGTTGTAATTTGAACAAGAGGCAAGGACTCAGAAATTCCAGGTTTATTTGTTAGCTCCAGCGTAGGCCTTCTTGATGACTATAATATTTTTATGCTTCTGTAAAATAGAAGTTTCCCTACCTGTGGGTTATGAGGGTAGGCTTCTTACTGATGGAGAGACACAAACATTCTGTAAAAGTCATGATCATACCAGGTAGATAGTACTGATAACCTTCAATACGTTACTTTTTGTAATATTTGTTAAGTGCTGATCTTTTATACCAGATCTAGCATGTTTTACCTAAAAAGTACTCAGACTCCCTCATTCTCCTTGTGGGAAAATTACCTGGTTTAGAATTCATTGCTCTTGTCAATGGAAAGTATTGTTCTGACAAACTTGATACTTTTAAGGTATGGTCTCAAATATAAAAATGGTTTTGAATATCTGCTTCTTTGTGGAGTGTGAGCATTATTGCCATGCCTGGGTGTTCTGCAAACCTCCTGCAAAGAACTTTGTAGTCAAGGATAAAACGACATACCTCAAGAAGAAAAAATACATACAAGCTCAAGAGGAAATGAAATAAATTGATTAGTGATCCTAAAAACTTATAGATGCCTTAAGAAAAATCCTTTGAAATATTTGTGTGTGTATACACACACACACACACACACACACACACACACACAAGAGAGATGGAAAAGTAATGTTAAGAAAGACAAGGAGTTGCCCATGAAACGATGACTGTAGGAGATTTGGGGAGCATGACTAGGAAGGTAAGGAAGGTGAATGACCTCTGCCAATGGTTTTAAACAGGTCTGCACAGATTCTGGAGGCATGGAAAGCATTGCTAGAAGTAAAATTGAGCTGTTACATAAAACACTGCATATAATATAAATATGAACAGTCAAATTTGTAGTACATAATATAATATCAGTGCTACAAACTTTTGTAAGAAGTTCCTGCATGGGATATGTGTCAGCTTTTTAAAAGTATCATATGTGTCCTTCACTCAGACTATTCTTTATGTACCAGACATTTAGCTGTGGAATGTTTGGAGTTCTGAAAAATAAAATTAGGTTCTCTTCATTTGCATCTGAACAGTGATTTAGTTGTTCTGCTAGTTACTAACTTGGTCTGAGGTTCATTTTGGCCTGACAGATGAGAAACCTTTATAGTGCCTCCATACGTGGAGATGGGGTAACACAGATATTTTAAACTTTCACTCCAAAAAAACCTCAGTGAAAATTTATACAATTACTTACATATTTTCTCTGTATAGGTTACCAAGGGTGCCATTTCATTAGCTATGGCGTTGTAACCCTGTGCAAAAGCCCATTTAGTAGAAGCTGACTGTTGAGCAAATTAATTGGTGGAAAAGATTAATATTTATTCTGTTTGCCCAGCACAGCAAAAATATTAAATATATTGTGTAAAATCCATTAAGTGGCTACAAAGATTTTAAGCTACAATAAACTTACCCATTTTTAATATTGCCTTTTATATATATTAAAAAAAAATTCCTTTTTTTCATATCTGTGTATTAAAATATAAATATTTTTACTGCATTCTTAGAGGAAAAAAAAATAAAACATAATACTATGAAATTATTTCTTTCTATGCCACAAATAAATGGTTTTGCCCAGTAAAAGGGTTAGGGCTTTTTTGCTGATTTTACAAGTTTCTTATTCTGTCACACAAAACAAAGATGAGAGAAGACAGCTGCAAAACTTCACACTGTCATCCAAAATCTTTTAATGGTTTTTAGATGAAGATATTTGCTAAGGACTGCAATGAGCATTCTTCCTTTTCTGCTACATGGTTCTGTGGATTGAAGCCTTCTCAGAGCTGCATTTTGCATCAACCAAGAAATATATCTTATATATGAAAATTTCAGTAGCTGAATTGGAAATAAGACAAGAAAAGCATCACAGATGGAATGTTAGGAGATAGAACTCAGTAGGAGGAGATATATTAATGACTGGTGGATAATTAGCAGCAGCTTCATGTCTCAGAGTCACTTTTGCCATGGGATTGATGCAATGAGCCTGTTAATACTTTGTTCACAGTTGGATTTTAGTAGGTATATTGCTGCAGTTGCAACTGCCACAGAGCATGTGTGCAGCACCATATATGCACTGGTTGGTTGGATTTGGCTGCAGTGCTTTGGCTCTGTGTGAGATTTATGTTTCTCTATGGTTTGTTATTTGCCATCCTGGCTGGTTTTTTTTCCACATTTCCTGCTCATTCTCAGATTCATTTGGAACTTAGCTGCAGACATGAAAACTTTCTAATTGTAGAGAAAAAGAGCCAATTTCTCTTTTGAAAGAGCAGGGATAGGAGTGTCACTGACTATGATATTATGTTCCTCTTTCTCCAGCATTCCTATTAGAAAGATATCACAAGATAAAGTGTGAGTAATATTAAAAAAAAAAAAAAGGTTTTGATAAATATAAGGAGAAACTTGTTGATACAGTAATACTAGAACATTAGAAAGTATGGGTGAATTCCTTAACCAGTATTTAGTAACATGCAAAATCTTCAGACCATATGGCATGAATATTGCCTGGTCTTTTTACAGAACTGTGCTGAACTCTGAGGTACATTAAAAAAGACCATATTGAATTTCTAATATAGCAGAATCTGAGCAAAAGTAGTGTGTTTTGCCGTTCAGGTACATTCACTTTTTTGAAAAGAAAAGTTAGGTTAAAAATAAAAATGGAAATGCTCTTTTTGTGAAGCTAATTTTTTTTTCAAAAGTAAAACAGAAAAGAGCAAAAAACTTATCTAAAGATATAATTGATGTCTCAATGTGGATGCTTAGGATATATATTGAAATGTGAATTTCTCTGAGTGGAACTGTGAAGAGTGTAGTTTTAGTCTGCAAACTATCAAACATCTTCAGCTTCTCCATCCTGAACCTTTCTGTAATTTTAAATCAATGATATATCCATGACTATTATAATTTTCTTTTGTTTGGAAATAATCTAGAGAGGTAGACACAGATTTAATTTAAAAATTAATAAGAAAAGCAAGAAAATTCAGTATTTCAAATATTTTCTAGAATAATTTTTCATTGAAGCATCAGATATTCATGATTAATGTTGGTTTCCACCAATTAATCAGATTTGATTTAACCTGTCTTTAAAAGCTTGCGGTTTTTGTCTTATGACTTAAAAAAGTATAAACAAAGGATAATTGTGTAGCATATTCCCTTGTACAGTAATATTTATGTTCTAGTGTTTGCATGTAAATACCTTTCCACAAGGATTTCTGACTGAAATAAAAAACCTTAGGGATTAAGTTTCCAGGGATTCAAAATTATAGATTCATTTGTCCCTCTTAATTCTAGTCATTTATACATATATTCTGCTGTTCTGTAAAGCTACCTAGAAACTTTTGGAGATTTTCTTAGATATTCTATTTTTTGTTATATTTATTCAATAGCAGACTTATTTTCTGTACTGAAAATATCCTAAATCAAGATGAACTGAGTATGCATTTTAGTATATTGATAATCTTTGGGGATGTAAGAAAAAAACATTTTACATTTGTAAGAACATCTCTTTAGCCAAAATTTCTTTGGGACTTCTAGTATGTAAAGTTAGAGAGCATGTAGTGCTCTGTGGATGAAAAGCTCCCCAGGTATACTCTGATGGGGAGACTGGAGCTGTTTGTGTCAATGGTTTGCAAATAATGGCTCTCTGGGAGAATTTTAAATTGCAGTTTTCACTCCAGACTGGTGCTTTTTAGGATGAGCTGAGTTGCTATGAGGCTTGGCACTCTTCAGTGCACCTTAGGCAGCAGTTCTTATACTTCCATTGAGATTGTAACAGCTGGCCATTACAATCAATCAAGTGACATTTCAGGGGTAATTTTTCTTTAATATTAAGAAAAAAAAAAAGAAATAAAAGATATTAAATTGAAAGAAGTTGTGCCAGAAAGAGCAAGTAATTTATGAATTTACCTTGGACTATAAAAAGTAAGGCTCTTACAAGTAAATCATAAACTGATCATGCAGTTATTTTTATTTGGAACACTGTTGTACTTTCTATTAATATATAGGCACTCTCCATACCTTTGTAGTATTGTTCTACATAGGTATTGGTTATATGTTGCACTATTCTTCTGCACATATGAATGCAGAACACTCAGCTATAGGATGTGTATAAATTTGAGGGTCTGAGAAAAACTTCACTGTCCAAACTATTAAATAGATTTTCCTTGCTTTAAATCAAGCCTTCAAAGCAAAAATGAAGTATTAGAGATGATAGTGAAGAAATAGGGATTCTAAAGAATAGGTGGGACAGCCTTCAAAGATGGTCAAAAATGTGCTTTAAAAAGGTCTGGGGCAGTAATGTGATGTGAGTTAAAATCTTTGAATATCTTAAATGGAATAGAAAGCAAGAGAGGCTTTATTCACTGCCATGTGTAACTCAACCAGCAATACTGCAAATTGTTTTGGATTCTCACAAAGTCCGTGAGTCTGTTAAGTTAAAATATTATTTTTGCACGCTGTCTGTTTTTTAGTTCTTTAATGTTCTACTTTGACTCAAGCAGCTAATTCTATATGAACATAATTGTATGTTCATTATATGATCCTATGATTATATGTAATTAGAGTTATTAATGAAGAATTCTTGTTGTGTATTGGTAATTAGCTTATTGATAACAAAGGGACAAAATCATGACCAAAAATGAACAAAATCATAGAGGTTACAATCAGAACACTTAAAGCAAGGCACATCCTTAGTGGTGACTACCTGGATAACTATGTATTTAGTTATTTTTGCAACTTTGTGCCTTCAGGGACAATTAGTGATTAAAGCACTGCTCCTAAAGAATCAGAGCAGGGGAAGTTATAAAGAAGCTACAGTGTGATGCAACAAGAGTGGTATATCAAGTTTCTTCTCTCTGTTGCTCCTGAAGTAGTGCAATTGACACACATTTTAGTTAGAATTAAAGAAGCAGTAGGTTCAGAAAGTAATGCTAACCACTTAAACTTCCCACCATTAGCATCTGACACTCTTCAGGGTGAATTCTCCTTTCAGTTATATAGATGCTTTTTCTCTCATAAGCATGAAGTGGGAGGATTAAAGATCCTCCTCTTATATGAAAGATTATTGAAGATAATCGGTTGAAGCCCAGGGGATGAAATGTGTTGAGGAGGGCTTCAGGAAGGGATCTCCTTCCTCTATCAGACAATTATGGTAATTGCTTTGGCAACACATTTTTTCTTCCATTATTAGTGAAATTAATTTTACTTACCTCTTATTCCTTTTAGGGGTCATCACAGAGTCTCTCCAGTGCAAGCAACCTCCTGAGAAATCAGGTGTCAATGTTAGCTTGGCTGTGATTGAAAGCAGTGAGAAAATATTTTGGACATATATTTGTGACAAAATATTTGTGACACCTTACACAAACAAAGAAACACAGATGGGGATAGCATCCTGGATCAAATGAGGTCTGGGATTTAGTACTCTATTTTAGAGTTTTAAAACTGAATGAAACTGAGAAATTTATCATCAGCTTTAAGTATTGGTTTGTAATCTGTGAAGCTTCATGCAGAACTTTACTTAATTTCTCTCAAGAAATATCCCACCACAAGGGATGAAGAAGTTTTGTATTAATAGTTCTAAATAAATCCCATCATCATAAATAATTAAGATAAAAAAATATTTTTTGGCATGTAGTAAATTGAAATATTTTCCCATGGCTTGAGAGGTGAGCAGTTCTTATAAACTTTATCTATCTGTCTGTCAAGTAAATGCATTGATGTTACATATTGTCCTTGACAGCTCCTGTTTTTACATGATATTGTAGTCATTAACATGTGTAGTTGCTGGCTCATGGACATATTTTTCATACATCATCTTTTGTTCCCCTGTTTTAGAAAAAACTTCCAAGCAATGGGAGAGCTGGAAAATAAAATCTCCACTTTCTGCTTCAGCATAAGTGTGCAAGCCATCTCTTATTAATGTGTATTTTTAAATTAATAAATGAAAAAGCACAGTAATCTTGAGTACAAACTGTTTCAGCTATCTCTGAACTCCTGTGCCAGGGATTTAAACAAAGATGTCACCTCTGGATGATTTTCTACTTTTTCATAATATAGTCTTTGTTTCTCATTAACATTACCTCTAAATTAATAGAATTGACTGATGCAGCTGTAGATGAATAAACAAGAACAATTTATTAGAGATGTTTCCTCTGCCTGAGGCCTTCACTGCTTAGCTTTCATTTTCTTCTACATTGCCTCTCATGGAGGCCCAGTTTTATCATGATAACATCAGACCTCTTACTAGATAAGTTTCATCTTATTCTTGCAATTCCTTTTTGAATAGCTTAGCTCAGATGATTGTTTGGATTGATAGGGAAACATTTAAAACTCTTGTTCATGCTCCTAACATCTTATGACTCAGTTGTCACAATAGAGTTTTTTTCTGGCCTTGACAAGTTCATCACATCCAAGTGAGTGCTACAACAAAGCCCCTCTTCTCTATTGTATAGGAGGGTAGTGTATTGTGTCTTCCCTTTCTGTGGAATTGTCAGCTTCTGCCTTCCATTACACCTTAATTTCCCACTTGTTAGATTTTCAAACAAGCACTTTTGAGCTTTCTTCTATGTTGACCCTGTACTTTAAAGTTGCCATAAATGTTTAAAAGATGACCTCATTAACTTAAAGTCCTTAAAACTCTCCCTTGTTATAATGCCTATGAAAGAAATGAGAAGAAATGTCAGGCTGTGGGTGTTCTGTGGATGTTGCATTTCTTTCTCTCCTGGATTCCTTGTGCACCTGTCTCTGTCTACATCCCACTGGTCTATCTAGTTAGTTTTGCAGTCCCTGGGAAGAGACAGCTTTTGTCCTCATGCTAACTGGCACAGCATAGTCCCACTCGGTGATTTGATGCCTCACAATGTAGTCAAATTAAATGCTGTTTTAATGAGTAGTACAGTTGGGAACTGAGTTATGAATATTCAACTTAAAATTTCTAGTGGTTAAGCTTATCAGTCTTACATAAAATTGCTTTTGTGATGGCATTTGATTTTTTTTTCATTATCTTTTTAAATTGTTCTCCTTGCATTGGACATACAAAGTAAGACTGAATAGATCAGAAACAGGAAGAGCTTAAGTTATGAGAGGTCTAATCTGAAATTTATAATAGTATTCAGATGTTAGCTGAAGTAAACATTTATGCTGCCCAAAGGCTAGATTTTGGATTTAACCTTGGAATGCCTGTACTTCTCTTCCAATTTGTTCTCCTTGCTTATTTGATTTGTTTGTTTGTGTTGTTTTTGGTTTTGTTTGGTTTCTCATAATCTAGAGGGGAAACTATCTTCAAGAACATAAGGTTTCACAAATAGCTGGCAATAAAGTTTCCATTGTACAACACACAGGGGAGTTTTAAGCAGAAACTCACTACATTCCTGAATATTCTGTATGCAGAAACATTTAGGTTTTTTCAGGAGTATCAAGACTGGGGAGTGGGATGAGACCTTGAACAAATAAGAAATCATTTGAATAGCATTCTAGCAAAACTGTGGATGTCTAATTTATGCACATCCCTGATATTTTTGCCAGCAGAAATTGCTTTGCACTTAGGTACTAAGCCTTTTTCTCTCCAGCCTGATCTACCAATTGCTGGCCTTTTCATTTTGTCAGTAATATGCAAGCTTTCTCTTAACTCTGCTGTAATTTGCAAGGACACAAAGCATGCTTGAAATTACCTACCTGACTGCACTTTGTGTGAAGAACTCCATCCTCTTAGCTGTTTTAGATTAACAGTGAATTACAGTTCACTTCAATGCAATTAGATCTAATGAGGTGCACATGGAGACCATTGGGCCACCCTGTAACCACGTTATGTGGACCTGCTAGTTGCCATTTAATCAATTGGTTTGACCTCTGAATGCAAACTATGACAAAACACAAAGAACTTTGCAGCCCAGCAGCCTATTTACCTGAATGCAGGGAGAGATGATAAAAATTGACCTCTGATCAGGAAAAACTCCTTCTCTAGGGATTCTTTTGAAAAGAAATTCTGTTTGCAGAAGTGTGGTTAATGTGGAAGAACACGTCTGGTGCAGACAACTTGATTTGCAAGCTGCAGTTCAAGGTGCAGGCTGAGCTCTGGACGGGAACCCAGCGAGACAAGAGGCCAGGAACTGCCTACCCTTGGGATCACAAAGGGCACAAAGACCAGGGACACTGGGAACATGAACAGACACTGTGTGAGACAGCAGGAGCCAAAGACGCTGGAGGAGCAGCAAGATTGCACACAGGTTTGAGGGGATGGATGAAAGCCCAGGGGTTCCTTTATTGGGGGTCCTCAGAGGCACCAGCTCAGGCTGTTTCTGTGCTACTGTGCCATGAATAAATAGGTTTGTGAAAATAAACATCTGAGAATTTGCTGAGGGATGCCTGCTCTGACTCTGGCTGTGGGTGTGTAGGGAGTCAAGCCACTGCTGTAAAAGGGGCTTTAGTCCCAGCAGTGCCAGTCACATGAACAGTCATACTGGGAAGTTTCCTTAAGAGTTGAAATGATTGATCATATAATAAGTACAGTTATAATATTACTATAAATACTCTCTTTTCTGGAATGACTCGATTTGAAATTTCATCATTGACTGTTAGGAGCCAAAGGTTAACTTTCATAAGAAAAAATTGATTTTAACAAATGATATTCTGATGATGAAGATATGGGAAAACCTTATATAATCGTGTTGAAAGTAGGCAAAATTTCCTACAAGACAGTTTGTTTAACTGTATTCAATAACTATTTGTTGTTGAGTGGTGGAGAAAATATTTTCACTTAGTCTGGAACACACTCTTCAAGTCCTTATCAAGTGAATCTGCCATTAACACCAAAGACAGGGCACTGGATTGTAATTTACAGAATTGAACTTTCATTATGAAGTGACTGTTCATGGGGAGAGTTAAATATGAGGTTAAAGCTATGAGGAATGAGTGTTCTGTTTCCCACAGAAACTTTGAGCACAGCAAAATGAAAAGCAGTAGGACTATTTCTGCAGTTTTTCACACACACGTGGATCTGTTTGTTTCAATGTGATCATTCTGCTTTTTTTGTTTCATGTTCTGCTTCTTGTGGTAGGTCCCAATGAATACTGAAGTAGAGGGGAAGAGAAAGGAAAGTGACTGTGAAGGGTGGCTAGAAAATCTAATTCATATTTTCTTCATGGACAAAACACCCATCCAAGGGTTTAACTTGCCTCAGTCTCCTCTCCCCCTTGTATTGCTGGAGACTTTTTTTCTTCCAGTGTCTTTGTTCCTTTGTTCCAGTGTGCTAGAGGGCTATATACCCTTTAGGGCAGAGTATCCTTTTCACCTCCAGGAGCATACAGCACAAGTCACAGTGGAATCTTGATTACTGTGTAGGACTGCAAGCCCATTTCTCCTTTTGAATTCCATTGTCAGCTTTTATATCAGCCAGGTAGCCCATGAGACGAAGGATATTTAATTTAACTGCTTTCTTGATACAAGCAGCAATGACTGAGATGTGGAAAAGGAAAGAAGGGTTCCCCAAGCATGGATTTGACTGAAATGCCAGGAAAACCTGTCCTGGATGTGGGCACATGCACGCAGAGAAAAGAAAGCATGAGAAGAATTGGTAGATGAAGTCTTTAGGAGATGGAAATGAGACATGTCTATGGAGCTCTCATATGTCAGAAGAATTCACAGGCAATCTGTAATGGGAGACCCTCTCTAATCCCCTTAATGCATGAGTATGGTTTCTATTGTACCTTCCAGAATAAGGTTTGTGTTTGTGTTAATGAAGAATGTAAAAACAAAAGAATGAAAAACAAGCAAAAAAAAAAAAAGTAGTTTGGTCCTTCTTAGAAATTCCAAGTGATTTAAAATATGTTAAATACCTATATATATATACCTAGAGATAGCAGTAGTGGCTTTCCTGTTCTTTATGAAACATCATATTAATAGACCAAAAATGTTTGGGAAGTGTACCTACCTACCCAGTATTTGCATTGTTAAAACATTGGTAATTATGGCCTCGTGCCTTGGAGAATAAATATTTGCAAATAATGGCTGAAACAGTTCTCATTAGTCATTTCCAGGAGACTGAAATAGCTCAGTTTTATAAGTCTCCTTGGTATAGTTGAGAATTATTGTCTTACAACTTTTGGAATATCTTCTGCACCATACCTTGTGAGAGGACATGAGTCAGATGTGCAACCTAACAGGAATTAGCTATGAATTCCTGGTTATGAGTCATGCTGAGGAACAAAGTCTTGATCCTTGCTTGAAATTGCAAGCATGTAAACTTCCTTCTTCCTATTGTGCTTAGCTTCTAAACCAGAAAAGTCCTTTTGTACTTTAATTAAAGGAAACATCCTCAAAAATCATGCTTTATTCTAGTCACATGTATATTGAAAAAGAAAGATAAGTGTTGTGGTAACTCAATGAAATAATAAGTATTTTATAGTATTTCCAAGATTAAAAAAAAGTATTTTTATCTCATATATATATATATATATATACACATATACATATATATATAAATATATATATATAATATAAATATAAAAAAACCTTTTTTAAAACCCTGTTTCTGTTATGAATACATATTCATTTAAATGAATTAAAACTCATCTTCTGCTTCTAATGTAGATTATCACTTGATAACAGATATAACTATCAATTAATTGTATGGATTAATTGTATGGTAATTGATTAACTTGTAAAGCATGTTTTCTTGCTTGTAAACCTTTTGTACTGGAACCTTCACATCTTACAGTCTGCCCATTACTGTATATAGTTACCATAAAATGAACAAATCTGAGAGTTTAAAAGTGTTCTGTACCTAACAAGGTCCATCTAATGCCAAAGCTGAAAATCAGAACTACCTGAACTATATTAATTGGGTGGAAACACTGGTAGCCTGTGGAATAAGCATCCTCAGGATCTATGCTAGCCACTATGCAAGGTGTTGAAAAGCGTTCCTGTAAGATATAAGCCAGATAACAAATGTTTTCAATCACATCTTCCATGGATTCATTAGCTGCACTATGAACTAACTGGTATGGATGGCTGCACTAAAATTTGTCTCCTCTGATGCAGATTTTTCTGTGCTGTTCAAGTACATTACAACTGTGGTATAAAAAGTACTTAACCTTTTCCTGTTATTTTCTTACAGAGAATTAAAATGCAAGTAAGTTTAGGGTAAGAGTTCCTCATGTGTAGACTGGGTTGAGGTATAAACTTGTAGAGGATTTATGAGTAAATAGGCAGCCTGAAATATGCATTGACTTGTGTTTGAACTCCCTTCCTTTTTCTTTCCAAAGGTTGGTTCATGTCAAAGGCCATCTGTTTCCTGTAGTGCAGAAACATGTAGACATTGAGAGAACAGAATTTTAATCTGTTCAGTAAACTGCAATTTGAATGTTTGTTACAAGAATCTGAATGTTACTACACTGGAATTTTTAGTTCAGTGGTTTTCTGCTTTTTTTGTGTATTTAAGGTCCTAGTGTTATGCTATATCTCAAGGTAATGAAGCATGGCATAGTCTCACTGTGTGAGACTATACTGGCACCTTCTCAGACTTGTTGAGGATACCCAAATCTCAGATAACTTCTGAATGAAGGGACTGGATTTGATTGAAACATCCCTCAGAAGGAGGACTTCTAGGTAGGGAGTGTTCAACTTTCCTCTTTCCATTTTGTTTACAGGTTCCTCTTTCCATTTTGTTTACAAGTGTACACAGTCCTGGTGCCACAACAGTTGTCCTAGTCTAGAAGGCTGGACCATCTTGAGAGTGCAGGCTATCAATTTATGATTAAGGAAACAGTGCATTTAGGCATCTCTTATTTGCATGCTTTCACTGTTAGCATTAAATAAGAGTATTTTAGTATTGCTGAAGTTCATAGTAGTAGTTCAAATATACTGATGATCTCATATCCCTTACTGGCAGATATTATTTACTTTTTCATGTACCTTATCAAATTCTTGAGGCTAAGCTAAAATTTTAAAGCTCAAATATTTTCATCTTTGATGCTCAAAGTAATTTTACTTGGTTTGTATAAAAAGTAATCTGCCACTGTGCTTCACCATAAATATTAAAAATACGCATATGTGACATAAAACACTATAATTAAATAAAATAAATAATGAAAGGAAAAATTGTAAAAGTTGCTATTGTTCTGTTGGGTTTTTTGTTGTTGTTGGGGTTTTTTTTCTGTTATGCCGCTTCGTTGTTTGGTTTTCTATGTGGCAATAATAATAACAAGAGCATTTGCAAAACAACAGCATTTTGGCTTCAAACCCAATTAGAACAAAAAGAACAATAACACATTATAATATAAATCTGACATGTAGTTTTCCTTTAGGAGATATTCAGTTTTTAGCTTTAAACAAGTCCCTTAGAAGCTTTAGGGTTCTTAGGATGCCTAGAGTCAATTTTGAACAATTTTGCAACTTACTACAGGGATGCTTAATTCAAATTCAACAAAACACTGAAAGAGGTAGTGCTTTGGGGCACTTAACTTCCTCAAAGGACCATCAGTATGAAACCTCAGATGGGGAGAAATAAGATGTAAATAAAATATGTCAACCTAAACCCATGGTAAATAGCAAAAAATAGCTCTTTCTACTTAAGAAAGTGTGAAATACAGTTTTTCTATCAGGACATATAAATATCCCTGTGATAGCAAAATTATGACAATGCATTGTTTCACTGTCAGAGTGTAGTGAAAGAGGTTCAATTATTAGTTCCAAATACAAGATTTAATTCCCTGATTCTTATTTGAGAAAGATTCTGCTTCCTTTGGCCTTCAAATCTGCATTCCCAAAGGAAGTACTTCCTGTAGTACTTCCACAGAGAGCACCTTATGATATGAGTGAAGAATTTTCATTTTATGGGCTTTTAACATTGTATGCTATTGATGACATATGACTCATTGCCTAAGGTACACTGATAATGTTTTCTGATCTATGAGAAGCTATGACAGCTTTAATGCTAGAAAACAACAAATAATCTATTGAATGTTCTCGTGATTAATTTAGGCGGAAAAAAACCACGGAAAGTGAAAATAAATTCCTGCCCTTGCAGACTCTGTTGGTAGTACTTGGTTTTTGGCTGTCTGCTTGTGATTAATGAATTATTTCACACTGAAATTAGCCGTAGAACCACCTCTGTATATGTATCTAGAAAACTGAGCACCATATTTTTATTAATATTCAGCAGTCCTGCTCTTCTGTGAATGCTGCTCTTTCAACATCATCCTCCAAAAGAGATGTAAATATCACACACTCTTTCACTAATAGACTCAGATTTCTGAACTTAGCACATTAATTGTGGTGCTTTCACTACATAATAGAATAACATCTGATATAAGAAGCAGTTTGAAAATAACATATTTAATCAGGAAGTACAAGAAAACCACTATTCTGCCCCCAAATTCCCAAAATATATTTTTTTCCACAGATTCTTTATACAATGGTAGAGTTGTAACACGAAGACTCTTCTGCCATACATTCATACAAGTTTTTAGAATGGCTAGTCTTCTTATTTTTGAACTGTGTGTACTCACAGTTAATAACTTCTATTATTCATACTATAATATCTTTGTGTATTAATCCTAGGTAATTCTTTTAGACACATTGTGAGATTATAAAATTTCTTCTCTTATTTTTGCCTCTATTGTTATGCCTAGAAATTAACAAATGTGTTACAATATGAACTGAAAAAATGATTTTTAATCCTGTTCAGAATGTTTTCACTGCAAGAGCCTGAAGGAGCCTGTAGTCACATACCCCCTAGATTTAATTAATGCTTTATTGAGTATTGAATTATTTCTTTTTTGTTTATTTGATTTGTTGAGCTGAAAATTGTAATGATGAGAGATATGATTGAGAAATGACTGGTAGATTATAGAGACATGATAGATATATGATAGACTACATATATAAAAAAAATTTTTATGAGTAGGGTTGTAAAACACTGGAATAGGTTGCCTAGAGAAGTTGTGGATGCCCCCACCCCTGGAAACATTCTGAGTCAGGCTGGATGGTGCTCTGAGCAACCTGATCTGGCCAAATGTATCCCTGCTCATTGCAGGGAGGTTGGACATGATGAACTTTACTGGTCCTGTAGGTCTTTTCAGTTCAAACTATTTTATGATCATTATGCAGGGTTTTGCTTCCTCTTTTCTTGAAGAATGGAAATAAACCAGGCCAGTTTGGAGGTGAGGAGCTGGGATTGGAAGAAGAAACCTCTGTGCTGCTCAAATATACTAACTGTGTAGCAGGCCCGTACCATTGCTAACAATACAAGAACAAGAAGACTCGCTTAAAAAAATATATGAAACTCTATCTGACCCTTGAAACCACTATCAGAGGTTTATGTTTTGAATTTTGTTAAGGAAACTCTGTTGAGATTTTCATATGCAAACAATGCACTGGAGTTATTTTTCCCTTGGCAATTATTATATCTCAAGATCTTTTCAAAATATTTTTGACTATTATAAAAGGTCTTAAAGTTTACATATCTTTTATCTCATCTGAAAAGAAAGCTGTTTATATTGACTGAGCGATTTATATATCTCTGAATGGAATAGAGGGGATATTTGGAAACAGCTAATATTAACAAATTTCTCTGCCAGCACATAGCAGAACATGTACATAAATGAGACCAGCCCTAAGTACAGCAGAAGGTATTGCTCCTGGCAAACAGGGAAAAAGATAAGACTTGTAGCATCTTGTCACTGTAGCATGGTACAGCGAGGTCAAAACATTTGTCCCGTGTTGCTTTCCCTATTTTCTTCGGTTTGACATGCTCCACTAAAAAGATACAAACCTGCTGTCACAGTCCCAGTAGATCAAGTTGTTGATTTAAAATATTCTCAGCCCCTTCAGGGTGAAAGCACTATGCTTGCAGCCTCACCAGTAAGCCAGATGAACACTTGGTACATTGTATAGTCACTTTATTCCCTCTGTCTAATGCTGACTGAATAACATCAAGAGTAACAAAGATGGTTGTGCATATTCCCTTCACCTTTTTCCTTCCCTGAGGCAGATTGGTACAGGGAATAGAGATGTGTAGACAACTGTCACTGCACTAATTTGCTATGTATCATTTGCCTTCACACATGCTTCTGTAAACACCTAAAAATGGTAATCCTCCCACCATTTTCAGGATTCATTGATAAATTATTCACCTACAAAAGAGTATGAATGTAAATAGTAAGATTTTGGTGCAGCTGCAGTTTAAAACTAGCATTTCTTATAGTATTAATCCTTGCCAGTTTGCACACTCTCTTCTTCTCTTGCTTGCTTTCTCAGGAATGATCTTGTCTTTCTTTCTGTGTATGAATAATTATATCTCTGTTACTTTCATTTTATTGGGCCAGAGATCAGCATTTGGGAGGTTTTTCTACCTTTCTGTCCTTTGATATTGTATAATCTTGGCTATCAGATTGCCTTTCATTTCAATTATAACATGACTCTATATGATATCTCCCGATCTTGATTAATAATGTGCAGCAGCATCTCTTGGAATCAGAAAACTATTGCTTAATATAAAAAAAAAAATGACCGACACAATACATGACTGCTATAAAATAGGTTAAGTACAGCCTTAATATCTCATTTAAGAAATAGAAAAAATTTAAAAATCAATGTGTAGGATTAACTTTGCATACACAAGTCTGCCTAATACTCACCAAGGCGCTATGCTTCAGTTTTTAGTTTGAACTTTTTTCACAGTAAGTTAAATATAAAGTTGCTCTAAACCAATATAATAGAAAATCTTAAATAAGAGTAAGAATCTTAAAAACAAAAAAAAAAAAAATTTCTGAAACAAAAAACAAAACTCAGAAGCCTCTTCAGAAACTTGCTGGATAGCACACATTGTTTGTAGAGGATGACATCACAGAGATGGCCTTGTACTATGGTATGGGAAAAGCAAGTGCTAGGAAGAATGGAGTAGATGAACTAAAGTCAGTTGTAAGGTATGTAATAATCCCTTCCAGAAGGTGTTAATGACAATTTTATAAAAACAAGTACAAATGTACATCTTTCATAGCCAAAGAGACAACAGTTTTCCTGAAACAAGTCAACACTGCGTCCCACTGTCAAAAGTGGGGTAGGGTGTGCAAGAGAGCTTTATTTTTTTTTTTTTTAATGGAAGTAATGCCGTTTATAATATTAATAATAAAGTCTAAAACAGTCATACCTCCCTTGTTTTAACAGTATCTGTTATGCTCATGATAAACAATGACAATTTATCTTAAGGGAAAAGTTCAGGTTTTCTTAATCCATTTTTTTTTTTTTTTTTAATTAGGAATGTTTGTGCTCTGTAAGGATGTTTCTATCCCAGCTACACTATTCATCCTGATGGACTTCTTGTATAAGTCGGTGTATCTTAATCAAATAGAAAAGGGGATAAGAAAAAGATTAAAGTTACAATGTTGGATGCATACAAATATATATCCACGTTTAATCTCTAGGGAACAGACTGTATGGGTAATATAGAAAAATAAATATTCTTGGTTTGGTTGTGGTTTTTTTCTGTGAAAATCAGTGGTTCTGTATAGAAAAATGGTATACCTTAAAAATAGCAACATTAACTCTGCAGTTGCATTTGTGTTCTGAAAGTAACCTAGAATGTGGAACACTTAATTTGTCAAGACATTCTGACATGTCTCATCAAAAGTCCAGTATAAGCTTTACTAGTTTGGCTCATTAAATTGAAAATGGGCTTGGAAAAGGTCATGGGGAATTAGAGGTTACAGAACAAATAATCAAACCAATTAGCTATAACTTGAATCTTGTGAGCTGCCTAAAAGAGAAAGCAGACCTGACCTTGTCAGAGAGAAGGATATTAAAATTGCATACCAAGAAGTAATCCAGAAAGCTTAATACAAATATGTACAATATTGCTGAAGTTTGGGTTTTGTTGTTGCCATGTTGGTTTGTTGGTTTTTTTTTAAGAGCAAAAATACTGAACCTCTCCCACCCAACATAAAGATATTCCTGTACTAAGTTCCCTACTTATTTTAGTGGTTTCTGATTCACAGTAAAGGTTACTTATATTGTGATGTTAAGTACATTAAATCTCATGATCTGATCCTTCTCACATGCTATATTTTAAATTAGAAATAATTCTACTGAACTTAATTATGTCACTGTAAAAGTGATATAAGAGGGGAAAACAGGACATTAATGTCCATGTTAATTTTGATCGAAATAATCCATTCTCTGAAATCTGAAAATTTATACAAGGTTGTCAAATCCTTTTTCTCTTCGTGTATGTTGATGTAAAATTCTTGTAACTTCTTGTATGTTAGTCACTTTGCTGAATATTATAACATATGAAATAGCAGTACAAAATTGCATTGAAGAAAGCTGAAGCTATCCATTTATCAATTCTTTTTTTCTTTAGTACTGAGATAAAAGGGTCTCTATTTTTTCCTAAAAGAATTGGTTTTTTTTTTTTAATTTTATTTAGTCAATTTGCAGGCATATATCAGATAAATATCTGGTCAAGATCTGAAGGAGAATCAGACTAACATAAAAATATGGGTTGTATTTATATTTTTATTTATTAAAGTATTGTCAGAGGGACACTTGGTTCAGATAATTCCCCTGAAGATTATCACTGAAACTCATGAGCTTGACCACTTTGACCACCTTGACTTCTCTGCTTCTCACATTGGCCAATATTTTCAGTACTGATCTACACTTTCTTCACTAATTTAAAAATTTATTTCCCAGCAACTCCAATTAACATTTTTGCATGAGGACACATTTTGAATGATGACTTGCATTTACTTCTTAGAGATTACCTTAGTCTGAGGAAGATGGATACCTAAAATGTAAACTGCTCTCTCAGCTGAGATTATTATGCTGCACTGCTCCAGATGGAGGCTGCATAATTCATACCAGCTCAGGATTTTGGCTCCATTGCCCTCAAGTTGTTAGGAAACTAGAATGTAGAGTGTGAAAGAGTTCACTGCTGAGAACTCCTTCAGCAGAAGGGGTTTCTTCTGCTGCACTAGAAGGTGGAGAAGGCTCAAGGTTGGATGCCTCCCTGAAAAACTGAGAATTGGCATGTTTCGCTTAAATGGAAATCACAGATAAACTATTTGAGAAATGTAATACCTTTATCAGCACAAAAGTGGATAAATAGCAGGAACTGGCAGCAGAAGGGAAATGCTGCACTGCACTGTACAACACTTGTTTTGAATCAGACTCTATTGAACATAACTGCTCAGAAAGCTGCAAAGGAAACTGAATAATGGCATTCAAAGACAAAGGCTTTACCATAAGGTAACATTCGTGCTAAGTGCTTTCAAAGTGCTAAACTATCATCTAGGATGTCATGTTAGAGAGCAGTTGATGAGTTGAAAGTGACAAAAGGTCACTTCTTCGGGGCCAGAAAACAGACTTTTCAGAATCAGCACTCTACTAAAGTTGTAACACAACTGTGTGGTATGTTGAGCAGTCCTAAAAAAAACCAGACCACTGGCATATGTTCTTTGCAATGATAAATTTACAAACTTCCTACAGCCTACTAAAATAACATTTCAGGATCTATTCAGCTTGTGATCTTACCATGATACTCATGTTAGAGATAAAAGAAAATTAAATTCTGTGTTTTTGAGGCATATGAACAGAACGACTGAATGATATTAAGCAGGACCTGCAGTGAGATCCTTTGTTGAACTCATTTTTAAAATGAAGGTAAAGAGATGCTTTCAAATAGTGTTATTATGGTCTATATCAGTTTCTGAAAATAAACTGTATGTTCTATAGAATTTTCATTGCACCTTATTCTAGATATGGAATATTTGGTTTGATTTCTAATAATATAAGAATTTATTTTTGAGTTTTCATCTCTTTGGCTAAATGTGAAAGAAAAGGTGTGGCAATGTGGCAATTTTATAACAATGAAGCCTCCTGTTTATTTGAAGTTATGTAATTTTTAGAATAGCACATAGATTGTCTTCTTGTCATTATTTGACTGTCATTTGAAATTTTTTAAAGAGAAGATTCACCCTCTTGAAATATTACAGTAGTATCTTTCTCTGGCAGTAACATGTCTTCTATTTCCAAGCCCTTTCTTGTATGTGTATTTATATTAAAATATTGAACAGCAGTATAATCTACATGATTAACAGGCTAGCAATGCATATAAACTTGTGATAGAGGAACAAATTCCTTTGGCCCAAAGTAGCTGACCTACAAACAAAATGTATTTTCAAATACCCTTTACCTACTGTCAGAATGTATTCTACATCTAGATGGAAATCAATGGTATTTGTATCCCTATGACAACCCTTCCCTTTGGATTATATGCACTACATGGCCCCTATATTAAAGGTTTTACTGCTTTCTAATACTTACACCAAATTCTTAGACTTTGCCCTCTGAGTTGCTTTGGATTCAGGATTTAGGAACATTCTTCATGTTCCTAAATCCTGAATAGTTCTTTTTCTCCTCAAAGTTATGACCTTACATGGTTCTGAATTATAAGCCAAAGTCACTAGATCGAGAGTCAAAACCAAATAATGAACAAAATATTACCAAAGGCTTAATCTTGAAATGTAGCAATGAAAACTTTGCTGCTTAATAATTTTCATTTTCTATCTATTTTTGACCAAAGTGTAGGCATAAGTTAAACGTTCTAGAAGGCATAGGAATAAGGGTAATGCAGCAGCTATGACCACTGCCTGACTTTGTTCATGGGTAGTATTTATTTAGACAGATAAATAAATAATGCTTTAAAATCACTATTCTCACTGGGGAAAACACTGAGGAGACTCTGGGCTATGTTTAGGTTCATGTCTACAAACAGCTAGAGACAACACCAGACTAAATGTCTTGCCTCAGGTCAGATGTGGTTTATTAATCCAATCTGAGTGGAACCCAAGTACTTGACTTGCAGTACCTTTTCTGAATGCACTGCTTTATTTTTAAAAATGAATAACATAATCTGTTAAAAACCACCAAAAAAACGTAATGAAATATTTATCACAAACCAGCTTCAGATGTGGTACTTCAGATAAAGCACAGCCTAATTTTGCTATAATGTTTGCTAAAAGCTCTTTTGATAGGAGAGCTGTCATCTGTCTGTCTAAGGGAAGTGGTAGGTGGTAGGATCTCATCAGAGCTGTATAGGAAGGATTGGCTTCCTCTTAAGGTTTCTGCATTTGTCCTTTATTATCAGCTGTGCAGAAAATGAGGTTTCTGGATTTTCCCATTTTTAGGATACCTGGTGAAATCACATTTCCTTTTTATGGATACTGGCCTAGAGATAAACTCACATCCAAAATGATGTAATAGGTAATAAATTTTTATTTAAAAAGCTGGTAAAACAAAATTCAAAGAGGAAGAGATTTTTCTGCATTGTTGTCATCTACTCCCTCTACCCTGAAAGAATATGGAGCAGAATCTTTTGTTCTGTATAAAATGTCTGTGTTGCTGTAATTTGCGAGGTTCTGTTGATTACAGTAATTGTAGAAAATGAAACTTCCAAGTAAAAATTATGGAAATTCTTAGAACACCAAACTATATTACTTTAAAGTAAAATGGAGTAAAGAGAAACCTCAAGACTTAAAGTACTGTATACAAATCTTTTCTTTTTCTGTGATTAATTTCTATCCAGTGCAGTGAAATTCTCAAAATTGAGAGGAAGGGTTATCAAGGCATCTTAGCCATTTCTATGTTCATGGATTGCATGAAAATATGTAAGTTGTCTATTTTCCTTTAATAATGCTTGTCAGTCCACTGAATTTGACATTTTAATCATGTTCATGCTCTGGATTTATGCAATTTATTGTTACACTAGTGATCTGAACACTCCCCAAGAGTTTTGTGGATAAATGTGCTACAGGGTTGCAAGCTTTATATTTTTTTTTTTTTAAAGTATTTCCAAAGAGGATCGGTGAAGATTAGAAAATATTAAAGATGAAATAAAATTTCACTTTGGTAATCAACTGACTAACAGTACTTAATATTGTTTTAACAGAAGTTATCTTAGAAAATTAATTTTTTAAGTAAAATTCCACCTTGCCAACAATTCTGCAAAGTGCTGGCAGAATATTATCTTGTTCTGAAGTGGAACCTAGTCACTGTTTTGAATCACCATGAAGTCTTTTCCAAGAGGCTGCAGAATTACTGAACTGTTTCTAGGCCTTTGATCTTGAAGTTTTAAAATACAACTAAAATATGAAACAGTTGCATAATCTTGCAAGCTCTAGCAAACCCAGCAAAATGAAAACCCAAAACAAGCAAATTTGCTTGGACTATTGTTCAACGAGCCAAGTGGTTACTGGCATGCTTAAGTGGGGGAAGGGAATGTAGAGTTAAACACCTATCATAGGATATTTTGTGATACTTCTTATAAAATGCCATTAGGTACCATCTTCATTCTGAACATCCATGCGAGGAGGCAAAGAGGTGTTAAAACCGTACCTTGAAATAAGAGGCATCCAAGCATTTTATAATTTATCAGAATTATGTATTGGGGCAAATGTTTTACCCTTAAGTTGAAAATCATAAGTATAGCCAGTGAGCAAGGAGTCAGATTTTAATAAAGGCAAAATAAAATTCACAATATAAAGAGAAAATACAGATAGTAAAGTGAGTGTTAAATATTCACACCTGACAAAACATTAGGCATTTATTTGGAATAGAATGGTCTTGTTACAGTAAACACAGTAAATATGTTTAACTTCATAAAAGTCATTGTTGCAGAGAGGAGTTTGGTAAGAAGTCCTCGTCAAGTTGCAAATGTACAGTGAAATGCAAACTAAGTATTTACATCCCTTATGGGAAATGCTATACTTTTTTTTTTTTTAATCTCCAACCTCTAAGTAACTTTATGTAATTAGAAAATAATATAACTATTATAGATATATAATAGATAATTATGATATGATAATTATGATAGATATTTATAATATATAAATATTATAGATATATAATAGATAACTATGTTTTCTGCTGAAGCTTGTATATGGATATCAAAATTCAAGAGAGGGAAGGCAAACTTAGAGGACGCATCTTGCAAAAATTGAATCTTGCTAGAATTAGGAAGATGTTAAACTCATACTCACTTTTACACTGATGCAACTTCATCCTTAGAAAGGTAACTCTATTTTTCAATTGGATAACTCGTTGGTACATTAAACCAACTTACACTTTTAGGGATTGGATAATTACAATTTGTATATGTTATACAGCACTGGAATAATTTTAAAAAAAGGTCAGAGCCAGTTAAAAACAAACTTCCAACTTACTTTTTGCATTAGACTGGTTACTTAGAATTTAATGAAATACCCAACTCTGGAAGAAAGAAAGAGGATGAAATATTGTAAAACTCTACCCACTAATAGATTGTGACAAATGGAATTTATGAATCTCATGACTTGTTCTTTATTGATCAGAAGCTTATCATAGCATTTGAATTAATAAAGGTACAGTTAAAGCCGTTCACAAATGATGCTTGGACATAAGTGCAAGTAGGCTTTATTGATTTCTAGTGTCAGTTGGGCTTCAGAGAGATTTAACATATGTTAAACATATGAAAATAGCAGGAACAAAAATAAAAAAAATCTCCTACTCTATCAGCTAATAAAGTTTTAAATGTTTGTAAAGAGTTGAGTGGTCTCAATGCAGCACATCCATGTGTATTTCGTAATATCCCATCAGTTAAATGAACCACACAAATAATCAGTTAAAATCTATTAAGAACATTTTTTTGCAACAGAATTTATTTAAAACACACTTTTACTATTTTATCAATATTTTTCTGGGTACTGAGTTAAGTATGTTTTTCATAGAAAAAGCAATGAAAATTAATTTTCTATCTATGCCTTCTCTGTGTAACATACCTGCCATGGACACATAACATAACATTAGTGGGAAAATAATCATAAGCAGATTTGGTATGCCTTCATCTTCCAAAATTATTTTCAAAGCATTTTATGTGGCTCTTAAAAGTCTTCTGACCCATATCATGTCAGTTTATGGTCATAGGCCAAAGAACCTTTGATTTCTTACACTACAAGGTAATATGGCAAAAAATGTATCTCTGAGAATGCAGTTTAGATACACAGTGTGGAAATTAAGACTTGATGTTGTTATGGGGACCTTCAGTCATTAGGAGAGTGTTCTAGGAATATAAAAAAACCCTGTTTATTAAAGACCCAGTCATTTGAAACTTGATGGATATTGATGTAGTTTCATTTGTTACAGCTTTAGGGGTAATTGTCTCCTACACTACTGGTTCATGTTAACTCATACCCCACTGCCAATAGGTGAAATGGCTTTTGCCCTTTGACTTCTGCTCAGATGAGGAATCTCCTAGTATTCAGACCTATTACTTATTATATTCATATTTACATTAATTAGATGTACTGCACTGGTCAATTCAGGATAAGTTTTGAGAATGTGTAAATAGTTTCTTTAAATGGTTGAGAATTTTCTGAATTGCAAAGCTGTTTAATCTTAATAGAAGTGATACAACCTAGTATAAGGAGGAAGTTAACCTAGAAAACACATTTCCTAAAACCTACCACTTCCTTTCTAGCAGTTTCCTTAAAACTCTTACCTCTTATCCACATTTGCACACTGGAACTTCTTATCCATGTTTGCAAGCCTGTATGCATTCAGACAATTGCTTCTTTTTCAGGGAATGACTTTTGAATATTTGAGATTACCTGTCTTCATATATTTGTTAATAACTACTTGTAATAATAATTTGTTATAACTAATAAGTTACATGACTTTGTAGAAAAGCAAGGGAACTGGACTTCTCAGCACGAAGATTGTTTATTCATCTCTTAACTCCTCAGCCAAAATTTGTTTTATATTTAAGGTTTCTTTTTTTTTTTTTTTATGGAAAGTCTGCAATTAACCTAGAAATTTATTTGGTAACTGCCTTGTATCATTTCACCACTGACACATATTAATACAGATTGGCATTCCTGATTTCCTATCAGTTGTGGGTTAGCCTTGGTTAGAGGCAGAATCCCCACCCTATTACTCACTCACTCTTCTCCCATGGAAGTGAGACAGAATAGAAGGAAGGTGTAAAGATTCGTGCATCAGGATGATGACAGCTTAATAGCAAAAGGTGTGCATATAAGCAAAGGAAGAAGGGGAATGACCAATAGGCTGGCAGACATTTAACCACTTTCTGGAAAGCAGGGCCTAAACATATGTAATGGTTGCTTGGGAAGAGAAATGCTGCAACCACAAAAATTCCTCCTTTCCCCTCCTTTCCCTGAGCTTTTACTGCAGAGCATAATGTCATATGGTTTAGGTGTCATGCATCGCTGTGCAAAATGTAACCAAAACGGTGTATTCTATCACCATCTGATGAAACTGAGGTGTGTGTGGTGTGGTGTAACTGTCTGTCAATGGCCAACTGTCAATAAACCTGCTGGGGCAGTTTTCTTATCTCTTCCACATCCCAGCCTCCCTGCAGGGAGAGATCTTCTGCTAATGGGCCAGTGAGTGTCACTCATAGAATTCCATCATCTGACTGGGAAGTGCTCCATCCAGGGGGAAGAGCCAAGTATTCCTACCTGGATAAAAATCTGGGAGCTGGAACACCAAGTATTCCTACCTGGATAGAAATCTGGGAGTTGGAACACCAAGCAGCCTTTCCACTGGATTCTCAGAGGAAGACCAGACCCATCTATCACCACTGGACCTTCAATGAAAAAAACTCCACTTTTCTACAGGGGCATCACTTCTACAGAGCCACATCTGCTACTAGGGCTGCACCATTGAATGGGACTGCCACCAACATCCTGACCCACAGGGTGTCAGGTTGGATCCTGACTCTGTCAGTGGGTTTGCTTGTTTGTTTGTTTTTCTCTTTTATAATACTGCATGTATTTTGGTTTTATTGTTTATTTTAGTTCCCCTCATAAAGAACTGTTATTCCTATTCTCATATCTTCAATTGAGAGCCCCTTAATTGCAAAAATTATAATAATTTTGAGGGAGGTGGTTTACATTCTCCATTCCAAGAGAGGCTCCTGCCTTCCTTAGCAGATACCTGTCATTCAAACCATGACATTAGGATATCCCTTTGGTCAGTTTGGGTCAGCTATCCCAGCCACTTCCCTCCAGTCTCTTACCTGCCCCAGTCCACTTGCTGGGGAGGGGCAGGAAAAGAGAAAGTGCTGAAATGGCTTTGCATCGGGGCATTGTCAGCACTTTTGTAGCACAAATCCAAAGCACAGCACGACAGCACTGCTGAGAATCCAGCTCCTTCCCAGACAGAGCCAGTGGGCTGATGTTGACCAATATTATTTGCAAAGATGGAAACAATTGTGCATTGTAAAGTGCTTGTAATGCTGAACCCTTTTTAAGGCAGCTGCTGTTAGGTTAGGCTGTTGACAATAGAGAGGAAGCCTGGCTTGCCAGAGTAAGGGGGAAATAAGGACTGTGCTTATCAGTAGACCTTACACATTTTCTGTTCCCTCCTTGTTAATAAGATTCATGGCTTATATGATGAATTAAACTGATGTATTTGAGAATATAATTTATTTAGTAAGTACTATATTTAGTTACTAACAAACGTGATGGTCTTGGGAAAGTAAGAAGAAATGTGGCAGGCTAGGCTTTATACACTGATTTTTTCCCACTCATTCTGCAAGTGCTAAAGGAATTTGTAGTTTGAAATTTGCATTTGTTGTGTTATTGTTAATTTCATTGATACATGTAATATTTGAAGCATTGTTAATAATATCTATTTTTTTTAACACAACTGTTATATACCATACTGTCTATGGTTTAGAAAGAAATTATGTTGGAGCACAATATAGAGTGCATGCAATGAGGGGAGAGGTGAAGAACCCCTCAAAAATGCATCCTCAGATTTCTCCATACTTTAAAATAGAGTCTGTATAATCCATGCAAATCTGAGAGAGTGTTTCTGCATACATTGATCCAAAGACTACACCTAAGAGACCTTCCAGCAGGATATACCAAAGAATACCTCTGAATCAGCAGAGAAAGTTGTAGTGCTGCAACTACACAACCAAGATTTGAAACTGAGATCTTTGGAAATTCAGATATTCCTGCTGTGGTGAGCTAGTGGTTCAAACAATTCACCCAAGAATTTTAGCAGATGTCCCATTAAGTGAATGAGAAACCATTCTGCTCTACCCTTCTGGATGGTCTGTCTTGTTCTGTGTTTTATGGGCATCCCCTACTTTTCAGGAACTACTCTGCTAGTCTTTTTTGGAAAAATGACATTTTTCCAATTTTAGAAGACAAGTAAAGGGTGCTTGACAAGTGTTTCTAAATTGTCTGAGTGTATTTTTGCTATTTCTATTAATGGAATGGATGCTTACAGATATAGAATTCTCAGTTTCTAGATCCTACACAAAATAATGAATTTGCCACAGAAGGCAATAATAAAATATTTCAAATAATTGTATCAATTTGCAGAGAGAAAATAATAAAAAACCCAACATAAACAGAAAACCCCCCAAAACAACAAAAAATTCTCAAACTACCCCTTGTAACGGAACCCTATCACCAAAGCTGAAAAACATAATTGCCTGAAAATTTAAAAATTTCATTTCATTAGAGGTTACAATTTTCAGTGGAAATCAGTTAACTTGAAACATACTGTAGTTGTCATCTTAAACCAAAACAATCTCATAATAAATTCCAAGCACGCTGTAGAAAAACATATGGTTTAGTAAATACAATAAACCTTCGTTGCTGAAATCATACACATAAACCAGATCTCCATCTGAAAACTAGTAACACAAATTATAAAGGCAGCCCTTGAATAGGCATCCCCCCCTTTAATGAAACACATTTCAGTTGAAAACTTAAAGATTAAAGAACCACAACAAAAGTTTCCCAAAGTCATATCATTTATAACTACAACCAGTTTCCAGATGCAAAAATGTTCAGCTGTTTCTACTATGAGCTCACAATTTGAACCATGTCTTTCCCTGATCTACAGAACTCCTTCAGTCTGACTTTTGTGTATAGAACTGCCTAAGTGTTACAAGTCCAGTAACCCTTGTTGGGACTGGACATATGTAGAGGAAGTTAATATATAACAATTTACAGCATCAAGACTGTATCTTTCTTTTCAAATTTATGTCTTTCAAATCTGTTCTAATCTTTTCTGTTTGATTTGCATTAAAGTTAACAAAATATGGGAAACAACAGGATTATAAACCTCTTAGTTTTATGATATCAAATAAAATATTTGACATGCATTTCGAATTCTACTAGGCAAAACAAGCAAACAAAAAGAAACAAAAACCCCTCGCTGAAGAGAGACCTTCATATTATTTGTCTTGAAGCAAAGGGACCATGACTGCAACAGTGTCATAATTATTCTTAATATTCAGAAACAAGGAATAAAGAACATATAATTGGTTGAGTAAGGGTAAGTTAACCTGTCCTTTCTGGACAAAAGGAGGAATAGCCCTGTCAAACATTCTATTCCCTCACAGTTTGAACTTTGGAATATTTGATCACCCAGTATGCTCTAATTAACTTAAAAATAACAGATATTATTGTGTAGGATTGTGAGACCTTGTGCTCCTTGATTAAGGAAATGCAAAGGAAAGGTGTATGGAAGAAGGGAGTGAAAAGAAACCAGGAAAAGGAAAGAAAGCTCTAAGTGACAGTTACAGCACACTAAAAGTTTGGCAAGGCATGACCAAGATATGGTCAAGTTTCTTAGAAGAGTACAGACATCCAAAATATTCAGAAACTTTATGATACATCAGCTTCTGGCCCTGGATTCAAAGATCCAAACAGCCTGAGTAATCTACAGTTCTGCTGTCATGGTACATCGCAGAAAGAGTGCCATTTTTTCCAGATCAGGCATGACTGAAGAAAATATGGAGTTTGTTAGAGTCTGTTGCTTCATATTACTGAAGCTATGAGGTAAAACATACCAAAACAGGATCTAATTAAGGCTGAAGGAGTATTTACATGATTAGTCTCTGCACTTAATGTCAGAGAGCACTAGTTAGAATGTATATGTGCATGTACATGTAGGAATATCTGTACTTGCCTCAATATTCCACTGTTGCTTGTGCTTGCTCTGGTAAAGATGGCTATCTGACAACATAGTATTTGTTTTCTAACTACTTCGTTTCCACAAAGCATTATCCAATCGATTACTGCTAGTCTCCAGAACCTCTGCTAGATCCTTGCCAATCTCCCAAAATAAAGAAAAGAATTCATGTAGTAATGTCAACCCAATTTGACAAATCTTCGTCAGCCTCAACTGTGACTGGCAAAAGTCCAAGCATTTGTCAGATGGATTTTGGCAGTGGATTGAAAATGAAATCTATTTCTGCTACTTTTTTTCCTTTTAGTATCAAACATGTATTTTTCCCTACTTGGTGGCACAGATTTAAACTAGTAAGTGACATTTTGTAGGACTGCAGAATTCCATGAAAGATATCTTCTTAAAAACATTTTGGCAGCTATAAAGAACAGTAAAAATCAGGCTGAATTGAAAATATCAAGTTGAGTTAAATTCTTAGTGTCTGTTTCTCACTTAGTTGACATGTTAGTAAGCAGTCCTTTTGTATTTGGTTTTTAGGCATTCCCAAATGATACTACAGGTTTGTAAAGGGCATCTGGGGCTTTGTTTTATTTTGTTAATTTAGTATTTTATTTTATTAGTTATTTATTTTAGATAAAGAAACAATGAAAAACACTTGCTTACTTTTTAGAATACCCATTTGTAATTTGCTGTAAACTTCTTGAAGATTGAAAGAGGAAATGGGCTGCCCAGTCACAGGGCATTGTTCTGTTTTTTCATCAATTCCATGTTCAGGTGATGGACAAAATGTTTTATAAAGTTTCACAAATGCATAATTTTACTCCTTGATAACAGGGATGGAAAAAAGAGTTTGACTGTCAGGAATGTTATATGCTCTAAATAAAATAGCCAACTGATAACTGACTAAAAATTGGTCACTTAATGTTGAATGGCCAATAAACAGTTATAGTGGAATATGTTTCATTTTAGGACAATATGGAAGTACACAGGAGCACTGTCAGTTGAGAGATTTATTTACTATTGTAGCAGAGATAACTGGAAATTAAATCTGTCACCAAAGTTGCTAAGCTATACTACACAAAAGCTGTTTGCACCTAATAAATTGTACAAAATAGAGCTAGAATGAAGTTTGGATCTCAAAAGGGTAATTTCCTCTAGTAAAATGGTATGATACGTGTTTTATAGCTGGTTGGCCCATACTCACTCAGAGTGTGAAGTCCAAGAGCTACCAGTAAGTATTAAAAGCAGTCATTACTTCCTGTATGGTCTATTCAAGTCCCTACTCCCAGCAATGAAGCAAAGAATGCATTTTAGGTTGGGTACTCTCAGCTTTAACCCATTCCAGTGTGATGAAAACAACTAGAGATATTAATTTCTGGTTTTACTAAAATTTGTGGCATTAAAAATGAAGACACAACAGTAGTATGATTTATTTTAACAACACTTTTACAATTCCCTAAGATTGCGGAATTTCAGTTGTTTTATGAAACTAGTGTAAACAACAGTAGAGAATTGCTTTCCCAAATTAGGAATTATGAAAGGCCGTTCATCTCAGAGCTTTTCTAGTTTCTTCTGAAAGTTTTTTCATGTCAATTCTTTTCCTGAAAAGTGTTTCAGCTGTAATAAAAAACATTTTCTGAGGGAGATATATTTATTTATATATAACCTCTCCAGGTTCACATTTTTCTTCATGCGCGATGATTGATTCAGCAGCAGGGGACAGAAGAAACACATTAAATTTTCAAACTTTTCTCTTTTCCTTGCTTTCTTCAAAGATCTCTTGAAGTCAGTTGGGAAACACTTTCAATTTAATTTTGGATCACATTCTTAATGTTTCCTCATCACCTTTAAGAAAGGTGTTTGAAGCTGAAGAAAATGTACCAGAAAGTTCATGGGACAATTCTTTGTGATATAATTTCTAGGGTTTTTTTAAACAGTCCACTTAGGATTTAGACCTTCATGTGAGTTGCCAGATTGGGTAACCAGATACCACTTTGGATATAACTGTGTGTCTGGGGTGTTTGAAGTCTGTAGGGCAGAAAATGCAGATTCTTTTACTTAAGGTATGTGTAATAATTGATACTTCAACATTTTGTTGTTTTTTTTTTTTTTTTTTTTCTGCTTGAAGTACTAAAGCAATAGCTTGAATCTGAATTTCCTTTCTTCATAGTATTGATGTATGAAGAGGTTTGCATATTCTTGGCCTAAACTTTTGAAGTGGAGGGAATTCAGTGGAAGCAAAGTACATGAGCTTGCTTCTAAATTCAGTCTTAAAACTATAAACATTTAATATACAGAATGGTGGATCCTTAGACCTGTCATTTTAAAAGTGCTATTATTTCTGCACTGCTCCTAGGTGGCTCTGAAGAGGGGGAGCCTCTTCAAGAACCATCAAAGAGGAAGCAGAAAAGCAAACAAATTTTGAAATGACAGGTCTATCCAGAATGTTTGTGGTCTAATGAAATCTGTAGTTTGAGATACTTTGCTTCATACAGTCTCCTCCAATAATATCAGCTTTCAGTTAATGTATATGCCTCTCAGGGGAGGTCATAATGGGAACACCAGCTGGATTTGGCCATCGAGTACATATAAGCATTTCCAAAGTGTTGTATTAAATAGTACTTTTACCTTACTTTCTTTCAGATGGAAATTTTCAGAGTTAAAAAAAAATAATTAAAAAGACAGTAATAGAGCTGGCTTGTTAATTCAGATTTTACTAACTTCCTTAGCTCTAAGCATTACTATACCACAAATAATATTTGACATGCTGAAAGTACATCCCTGTGGCAAGTGGATATTTATTCACATCACAGAGTTTGGCTCAGTTCACCACACATGGCAGTCTTTAGTCAAAAAAGGCCAAGCGCTGGAATAGCAGAAGGGTTGCAGGTCAAGAATTGCTCACTGGCAAAGTTTTGTGGGGAAGTCTGTGCAGTGCTTGTCTATGTTATACTATGCTCTCATGTTGTCAGTCCTTTTTTTTCATGAATATAAAAATCATCCCAAATGTAAAATATATATATATTATATGTGAATGTCTGTATTATATTTGATGGACGTTTTCTTGTAGAACGCCAGATACTGAAATTCCTATATGGTCCCGGTGAGGGAATCAATAACAAAGTAAGGTGCCAGTTATTACAGCTGTTTTTCATGGCATTTCACAGGGATTTCTTTTGTTGATGTAGCTCAAACCGTACATGTAGTCCTTTACATTTCTAACTGGAGCTATGGAAATTTATATTAGAATTAGATACAATTCAATATATAAGCAGAATGTAGATTTCTACTTTATAGATATGTGATGTGTCTGAAAGAAATTGTTTTTTTTTTCTTACTGCTTAATAAAGAATGCTTTAAAAAGAGCTTCAAAAAATTATCTCATTTGTGAAAGTGGGGGCAGATTGCCTGTAAAATGAATAAAGTTACAGGGCAAGTATTGGACTCTTAAGGTGAATGACCGGAAACACATGCCATCGGTTGTAATGATATCTATAGTCTGGTGCTATAATAACTCTTTTTACCAAATCTACAAACAGTAGGTAATGCAACACAAGAAGCTTATTGGTCCTGCTGCTATTATTGAAATTACGAAGACAGGATTGGAGGGTTTGTGTGTTTATCAGTAAGAGACATTTACATTTACACTGACTGACAATGTCCTATTGAGCTTCCCTGAAAAGTTCATTGTGACATTTATTCACAACTAATTAGCACCTCTTGGAATTAATATATCATTTTATCAAGCTAATGCAACCTTAGTATAAAAAGATGCAAATTCAGTATGATAACAACCCGTACCTGGATACTTCAATTAATCTGCCTAAACTGAACATGCTATTCCAAATTTATAATGATCAAGCTTTAAATTCCCTATGGAATTCTCAGAATGTTAATTGGCTATTTCACTAGTGAATGCTTTCCTTGTTGTTCAAGTAGTTCCTAGAAGCCCTGTTGACCCTGAAAGCAGTCAATATAAGAGGAAAATCTGTATTTTAATAAACTTATGGAGTGAATAATACACCAGATTTAAATATAAATAATATACTAAGTATAAGTAATATTTAACATATCTTGCGTAGATTGAAGCAAGAGCTTGTGATATATTTTGTCAATTGCTTCTTTATTTAAGATTCTTCTCATTACATTGGAACTTTTTATGTGGATGAGAAAGCTACAAAGAACATTGCTAACAGTTGTATTACAGAAAATACAACATTTTCAGAACTATTGAAGGCATACTTCACAAGGGCAGCTCCAAAGAGATTTTTGGACTTAGACTATTGTACCTTTAAATCTTATAAAATATACTCTTTGTATAAGAGATTGTTCTCACTATCCTGTCCATTCTTGCCTATTCTTTTCACTTGCTTCTGTTGTTTTTTAATCCAGATTATATCAATAAATTAAAGAACTATGTAGATACTACTCTTTCTTCTTCACAATATGTTGTTTTCTCCATTTCTTCTCTGTTTTCAGATAACTAAAATCCTTGAATGCCACAAGGAAGTTTCAATGTTCCTCATCAATCTTTTCTATTTTATAAGATTTTTTCAGTAATATGATTTGCATAGGTAATGATTCACAAGCTTTTAGTATTCCATGAGATTTACAAAACATGGGGTTTACGGGTAAAATAAAGCTTATAGGCAAAATATTGTCTGAGTTCCACTGTGGATAACATTTCTCAGGTCAAGTGGTGCTATGTTCCCTTTCATCAGAGTCTATGTCTACACTGAGAATTAGTTCAACACAATAGCTGCTGATCCTGTAGGTTTAGACGTTTAAGATGATTCTTTTGTTTCAGTCTTACTTTGCTGAATGTCCATTGTCTATGAACTTGTGATTCAACAACAGTCAGGATTATATTTTTTCCTTGTTTTGTTATTAGAAAAATAAAAAATTGAATTTTGGATATTTGAAGCAAGTATCTCAAAAGCGTGATAAGAATGCCTGAAATAGAGAAGATGTTTATTTCAAAATTCCTACTTCAGTGCTGTGGAGCAAAAAGAAGACATATGTACAGAAAGCAGGCTTTTTCATATAAAACAATGAAAGGCATTACCATTTGTAAGAGATGGTTTCTTGGAGGATGAGACACCCAGAGTTTAGCCATGAGGACTTAGTGTATGTCACATAAGATATTTGGTGGGCAGCATTGCTTTGAGCTTCTGTTTTTGATAAGGGAGAGCTGAAAATAATGTGGCATTTGAGAGTTATCAGGTTGCACAATATATGTGAAAATGTACATTGAAAAGCAAACGTGTCCCTTCAGTGGTATTTCAGTGCATGACCACTACTATAACATTTTGCTATGCAGTGTTTCAGATGAGAGAACTGCTTTATTAGTATATTTTTGGGTCTTGGTTATAATATCCCACCAATATGTCCTGAATGCCACCTCCAATATACTTGCATTTTCAACATAGGAGAGCAACAAAAATACACGCCTTCTGCCTTGTTTGCTCAACAGCTGTTTGTTGGTGGTGTTATCATCTTCTGTGAGGTAAGGATGTCTCTTTCATTCCAGTGCGAAAGTTCAAATCCTATCTTTCTTCAATCATAATAAAAACAGACCCCTTGTTCCTTATTTGAACTCTGTCATTTGGTGTTAATGTGTGAGGTTCGAGTGCCATGAAGTGTAATTTTTCTAATTGCTCACACTGTGAAAAAACACCTTTAACACTCTTCAGCTATACATTTTGTCAGCTTTTCTATAATTTAAAAAGATTTTGTTTCATTTGTGTTTTTTGGAGTGCATATAGAGATGAGCAGAAAGGTGCCAAATTTTGGGTTTGTCGTTCTTGTAAGTTCATTTTAAAGCTTTTCATTTCAATAGGCTTTAAATTTGCAATGATGTACCTGAAAACTGAATTAATCTCTGGAAATCTGTCTATTCTCTGATGCTTTAAGTTGTGGTGTAGAGATGCTTGTTTTTTGTTTTTTTTTTTTTTTTTTTAACTAAACCCCAAGAAGCACAATTTAATTGCAATTTTATGCACAAAGAGCAGTAATTTTCTTCCTGACTGACAGATTCTAAATGGTTGTCACTTGTAAAGTACATAACTATCACTTTCAGGTAGTTTTGTTTGAGTTATGTGAGAATTGAAGTTTCTTGTGAAAGTTACAGAAAAAAATGATATTTGCCTTAAAAAAGAAATAACATATACTTCTATCATGGTGAGGGAAGGGGCATAAAACAACGTCATGCTGCTGAGTTCATTTTCTTGAGTGAACCAAACAAGGGACAGGTGATAAGGAAGCTTTCCACATTACATACATGAAAAAAAATTCAAATTACTTCTTTTTGCTGCCTTCAAATTGCAACCAAAAATGTATTATACAAGCGCATTTTTATTGAAGCCTATATTCCCCAACACGAATACCTTGGTTAATAAACCTGTGAATGTGCTGTACTTTTGCAAAACCTTATTGTGAGTCAGTTATTTTTGAGAAAGAAAGTTCATGTTAATATTGTGTGAAGATTTATTAAACTCTTCAGCTCCTTTCTCAGGTCTCTAGCTGAAAAATAAAAAGAAATGCTGGAAATTTCCTGATGCTTTCCATCTTCAAATTTTGACATGGAAGATTATTTTTTTCTTCTTTGAAGATGCTAAAAGAAATTTAGAGACACTAAGTAATTATTGTGAAGTAATAGAAGATTACTTGCAAAATTTTTGTGCTATTCTGTGGTTCTTTGCTCAGGTTCAATGAAAATAGTTGGGAAATGGCACAGAAAATTAAGGTCCTGGCACAGCGGATTAAAACCTGTGCAAGTAATTCTCCTGATGAGAGCACTTTGGCTTCTTCAGTCAAATAATGAGCCTATTTTAAAATTCACTGAAGGAAATCTTAGGGCTTCCAGCATTGGGCTAAAAATAATTGCCAGTGTGAAAAGAAAGGTTGAGGAAAAATTGGTTTTCTGTATTGCAAACACATGACTTTTATGGAAGTAATACTTTGTAGTACATTTGTCATACTTCATAGTGTGCGTTCTTGTGAAAGTTTTAGTTTTCTGAGATTAGATGTCAGCCAGCATGGGGTCTTATTTTTATTACTCATTTTATCATGTAGGTAACCTAGAGATAATCCAAAGAGCAGAATCTAACTTGTAGGTGTTGTAGATGTATTGACACAGCCATGGTTTTGAAAAGGTCAACAGGATAAGACAGACAAAAGAAGGTGTTATCTTCATTTGATGGGTGGGGAACAGGGGCACAGAAAAGAAAAGTTGAAGCCAAAATTTCAGCCATGATGCCGGAGTGATATATGCTCTAATTTTCTGGTATCAAATGCTGTCGGTAAAAGTATTTATAATATTGTGAGTGACTCTTTTAAACCTGTTTTTCATTTGAAATTATATGTCTTATCTCAGGGACATATCATTTTCCACAGATAATTTTATAACATGAGTTCAGGAAAATCTCTTTGAATTCTTTGTAAAACAGAGGCATGTATCAAAATTCAGGCATATAGATGTAACACTAATTTTTTAATTGTCATCTGGATCTGTCTTAAATGACAGAAAGTGACAGCTTTATTGTATTCTGTGTTTCCAGGGATTAAGATCTTTTCCTGAATGCATAATTTTTGAAATTTGCTAATTTGAATGGATCTGTCAATCCCAGGTCCAAAGATTTAGGAGGTGTTGAATTTCTGTTGAAGTTTTAACAGAGATTAATATTATTTCATGTCCTGTGAGATGAATATCTGCACAGCTGCCTTCCATGTTACTTCTAGCATTGTTGGTCTCAGTCTCAGGGTTCAAATTTATCAGAATTTCTGAATTTGTAAGGGAAGAGATTTCATGTGTCTACAAAACAGTTGGGGTTTAGGAGTGAAGCTCTCTAACTAGTCTATTTTATTCAAAATAATTGGAATAAAACCCTGCTTTTCCTTATGTTAAGAAACTTGAACTGATTTTCCTTAAATTATGTAAGTTTCCTTAAGAAAAGAAATGTTTTATGCAACTGATCTTAAAATCACTGCTCTTTTGTATTTTCATCACAGATTTAGGAGACAAATAAGATAAGTAGGATGGGGACAAGATGTTTTTATCTTTGGCATACCAGATTGCTTTTAGAAGCTGTTTGATTATTTTTGGCCTTGTGTCTTTTTAATAAGTAAGTAGTAAAATATATATGTACATTCATCTTGTAGGCCATGAGCTGGCATTTTGGATGTAATGTGTATGTTAAATTCATAATCTGTGTTTGTTGAAAAGATGAATGGCCTTGAAGCTGTTCACCAGCTTGAATTAAAATCCTGGAGAATATTTGCTGAGTAATTTTAAGTGTTAAACTTTAAAATGGTTCATTTGAGCAGTCACAAAGAGAATTCAAAGGTCCCAAGACAGTCCTTGGCAGCACCATTGGGATGCTTTTTATTGGTAGAAATATATGCTATGGAACCCACTGGCTCTGGGTTTGCTCCTGCCTTTGGGTGGCTCACTGAGGGTTTTGATGACATGAGAGTTATGATCCCATGAAAAGAACTGCATAAAAGTATCCCAAAGGTTGTTTATCTCCTCCTCCTCAAACAGGAAGTATTCAAAATTCACTCCAACTCTGTAAGGAAAATGTATTCCTCTTGCCTTTAAGATTCTTGCAAAGTTCTTGCTTTTGTGACACCCTGTTTGAGAAGAAGATAAGAAGAGAAAAGGGAGAAATTATTATAACACACAACACAGCCTGGCATCCAAATCTGTAGACATTAAGTATGTCAGTTGTCTTCTCATAAGCATATAGTGATGCCATTGACATTATAGCTCAGTATTAAAAAGGTAGAATATAAAGAAACTTAAATGGTTTCCTTAAAAACAGTAATACTGGAATTGTTTCTTCTTCTAAACTATATCTTCTGGTGAGAAGAAGCAAATTCCTTAATATGTCAGGCCACTAGACAGTATCTTTTTCCTATTCATAGGAGTTTTGAAAACCCTGTTTTGTCCTTGGTTGTAATGAAACTGCTTGTGAGTTGACATACTATATTTTCGGTTTGCATCAAGTATTTAACACATTCTAACTTAGGTAAGTAAAGTAAACTGGAGTTATCCCTCAGCTTTGAAGACATTGTATTAACTGACCAACTTTACAGAAATTTCATCATCATATTTTTCCCATTCTCAATGGTTTTCTGATAAAGTGAAAACAAGTCTTGCAGTCCACATAGACTAGAACAGTATTTGCTCAAAATAAATTTAAATATTGTTTTGACTGTTATTTTCTGGCTTTTTAGTCATCAGGATGGCAGCATGATATTTTACCTAACATATACATAAGTCACATTTAGCAACAGTGTATTATGAAAAAGCTTGCAGATGGCAAAGCTGCTTTGTATGTAAAGTTCTTGCCCTTCTTTAGTGTTTCTTTTGGACTGAGTTCTTTGCTTTCACCCAAGGCTGAGACAAATCTGCTTTTGTTCTCTAAAAAAGAGATGCTCATGTCCATACAAGAAACTCTTAATGATTCAGGTTTGTGGGCAATATAAGCAGGAAGGGGTGAAAAGAACTTCCCCTGCAGCATTCCGGGAAGATGTCAGGTAAAGCAGCAATATTGCTGGAACACATTGACTTAGCAGGATGTGAAGCCTCTGCCCTCCACAATCTGGTCTAGTGCCCCTTTGAACTCAAAACAAGCAAACGCCCCCCCCCAGACAGTTAGCAGGAATAGCCTCTGAGTCAGTAGGCCTGCTAAGCTTCTACTTTCCTGCAGCTTTGAAACAGGGAAAGACAAGAAGGTGCTCCATGAAAGACTATGTTCTTTCAGCCACTCTAGTCAGAGAACAAAGGAAACCTCCTTTTTGTCTAATAAAGACTGAAGGGAAGAAAGAGACAATGTCGCTGTTAGAATCCTCTCACTAATTGCCCAGAAAGTAAGAAAAAAACCCAGAAAGTCAGAGTTAAGGGTATAAAAAAAAAATCTCAGGAAACTAATGAGGAGATAAAAGAATATTTTATAATCATGTTCACTGAAGGAACCTGGTCCTCTGACATCTCCCAGTGTCTCCTGCATTATAAGGGACAGTTAAGGGACAGCTTCATAGAAAGAAAATTGTTCTGTAATTGTGTTTATTGAGAAAGTAAATAGATTCCTGCACAGGAGAGGATGTTAGACAGCACAACATTCATCATACCATGATACTTTGTCTTTTCTACTGTAATTTTAGTTTCTTTCTTATATTTGAAGGGGAAAATTCCACCAATATTACAATATATTACAACTTCCACCATTCTTGCAATGGCACCTGCTGAATGCTCTGGAAGAGACTTTCTGAATAAATGAGAACTCAAACTAGTTATATCAACATTTTGCTTTGGGGAAATGAATGTAATAAGAGCAATAAAATAACCTCAGATACACTTTGGAAGGCTTATATCAGCAATATTCAGTTTTCGTACAACAGTGAAAAACAATCTGCTTTCCAACAACTTCCCCTTCTATCAGTCTGCAGCAATGAGGGCTGCAGCCAGTTGAAATGTTTTCTTCTTAGTGTCTTGATCTATCTGTAGTTCCAATTCAGCCAGTTTATGTAGGCTGCTGGATTTGTGTAAAGAAAACTAAGAAAGAAAAACAGAAAAGAATTCCATCAATCTCAGTCCCAAGACTCCACTTGAACATAATGCAGGTCATACAGAATATCAGACAAAGGCTGGAAAGGGCAGGTTTAAAATGCAAGCATGAACAAAGAGCTCTCCAGGCTTACTATCACAAAGAACACTATCATTGATTAATCAAGGAGTCAATATTTGTTTATATAAAATATCAAACACTTCTAAGGTTTGATCAAAATTCTTGCTTATGTTTCATCCTTTTGATCTCCTCCTCTAGGGAAATACTGTCTTCCACACTCAACATTTTAACTAAGTGCACGTAGTCTTTTTACTTTAACACTAAGAAACATCTTCAAAAGTGCAGACTGATTTCTCAGCAGTTGCATAACAGGTTGCCACACTAATGCAGAGAAAAAAATTGTTATGTAAGTGGATATAAAAATTTACAAGTAAGCCCATTAACTTCAAGCAGTACTTTGTGACACTCCTGTGGTTTGTACAGAGATGGGAAAAATGGTGGAAATTTGATAGGCCAGTAGTCCAAAAAAGATTTTTTTATTTTTCTTGTCTTTCTTTAATTTCAGCATAGTATAAATGGATGAATTTTATTTATTATAAAATTCCTGTTTCTGCCTTAGCAATTGTTTAGATTTACTATCTGAGCCTTACTGCTCAATGAAGCCAAAGTGAACAAATTGTTTACTGTTGCTTATTCTGAATCCCTTGCAACATTTCTAAATTTCTAACAAATTTTTAATGTGGAAGATGAAGCTTATATGTGCAATATTTAACTGATTTTGGTGATAAGAACACCTGGCCATAGTACATACGACCATGGGTAAATTTTGTAACCCTGTGATACACAACTTCCATTTTGCACCTTTGACTTTCTTACCTGCCCTCCTCTGCCTATGAATCTGTCTCTCCCAGGATTTCATCTTCAAAACCTGAAGCAGGTTCACACAGCTGCCATTACAATCTGAGATTCTTTTAGAGTTCTGCTTTCCTCATCCACTGGAGATGGGATTTCAACTCAAGTTTTACCCACCCAGTGTAGGGAAGGGAAGAGTCAGTCCACTAACAGCTTGCTTAGATGTTGAAGTGTCATGATGTTGAATGTGGTTAACACACATGTAGTCCACAAGGTTACAAACTGTCTCAGCCATCAGCCAGGGATGATTCCTAGATACCTAATGTAACCAGGAATATTCTTCTAACAGATGGCACTATTCAGATACATGATTTTCAATAACAATGTACTTATGGAAAAAGAAAAAGATATTTTCTAAAAGTACTACTGGAATAGCTAGCATTCTACAGACAGGAAAATTTAAACTATAATGTCAATCGGTATATTTTGAGAATCCTTCCACTTAATGTTTTGAAGGTTTTCTGTAACACACCACAATATAGTGTGTTCCATAGCTGTTATGTATAAGAGTTGGTTGGCAATTAAATGTCATGGAGTTTTAATTTTGTATATAATTTTGTAGTGAGGCAGCTATATTGAACTTTGATATGTTTATGTTACAGAAATCTATATGTTTCTCCAAAGTAAAAATAGAGTTTATGCTAATAAAAGCAAAATTATCAGAATAAAAGTTATGGTAATTAAGAGGTCATAACAGTTCACGTGCTTATATAGAAATAGGCAAATAGCCATTTGCCAGTGATTTTGCTTAAAATGTATGATCATATTAAGATAGGGAACCTATCTTTGACTGTAATTGCTACCAATTTTTGATGTAAGTATTTATATTTATATAAATATAATACTTATATTTTATATTTGTATTTATTTTTATATAAATATTTAATAATTTCTCATATTTTATTTCTGACTCCTATTTTCAAAGGTAACAAGAACAGACTAGCTGTGCACGGTGTTTTCAATAATCTTTTCATGACTAAACCCTGTTTTAATGTGTATATTATCTCTTTATTATTATGTTTTTAAAAGTTATATGAAGTGGGTTTGAGGAATTTCTCGTCATATCCCTGCATATTCTGTCCAGCCAAAGTTTTCTCCATTTTAAATCATTATACTTCAAGAGACTTCATTGCTAGAGAGATAAAAAATACCAATTTTTAAGAAGTTATGAGAAACATACACTTTACATGGCAATACATGTATTTGTATAGATAAAACTGTATAAAAGCTTTTAGCAATGTACTTGGCACTGGCCTAATAAAAATAATTCTTCCTTACTCTAAATGTTCTTCCAAAATTGAATTTTGCTCTAAGGGACAATAATCTTTCTAGAAAATATGACTTGTAAGAACAATAAATCAGCTTTTCCTTATCAGGTCCACGCCTTCATCTATATCCCCAGAAACAGATCCTGTCTAAAAATGGCACAGTTTAAAAACACTGTAGAGTAGATGATTATTTGTTGCTTTGCCTAAATTTTTGTGATGTCAATTCCTAAATATCACATAAATATATATAATATAATATAAATATTATTCATTTAACATATTTTGTATTTAGCACATGACTATAGTAGGTGTTTGTAGTGTAAGAGTTACTTCTCTGACTCTGTCTATAGAAATTCCATATATTTTTTTAAATGAGAATACATTTTTTTAGTTTTTCTTCCAGTAGCAAGGAGTCTTTGTTGTACTTCATGGCAAATCTCACATAAATATCGAAAAATGACAATTGCAGCTGGACTGAACTTCCAGATGAATAGCTTAGCCAGCTGCAAAGTCATGACCTCATCTGGTTTCCAGGGTCTTGTGTATGACTGATTCCTGTCTGCAGAATGTTTTTTAGTCCCTTAAACCATAAAAAATTAAAAACCACCCAAAACACCAGTATATCAGCACTGGATGAATACCTTATTTGTTACGTAAAATAGTTGTTATGTAGTATGTCTTAAATGAAAAGTAAATTCCCTTTGACATATAAATATAACTCTTGCAGACCTGGTGGAAAAAAAATTTGGAGAAATAACAATATTAAACGTGCCATGTGCAGGTAAGATTCCACTGAAAGAATTTTAATGTGTCTTGAAGTTTGTCTGGTAAATAATGAAAAACAATTAAATATCATAATGACAGTGTAAAAATCAGGAAGTTATAATCTCTAGCTCCATGAACCTGACTGTGCAGTGACCTTCATGATTCTAACTGAAAATAAAGTGGCTTGCTTTGTTTTACCCACATACAATGGCTTTTGTAACAATAATGTAGACACACTTGTAGTCTTTCTAAATAAAGAAATGTGTGAATAATGTAATTACTTGACTTTGACCAAGAAACTCAGAGTCAGAGCCACTAGTAATTGCTACAGACATGATTTTATTTATGATGCTCTTGTTTAAATAAGACACAGCAATGAAGTCTATGGGCTGCAGGATAGGATCAATGGTCTAAGGTTGCATGTCTTTTTGAGTCCACCAGTCAGGTAATTATGTACATTGTTAGAACTCCAGAAAATGATTTCTCAAGATTACAATTCACACCTTTTGTGCTATTTCAAATGGATGAGTTATAAGTCTTCAGCCTGAGAGAAAAAGAGGATAATGTATAATCCACAAAATATTTTTAAAGATAGACCTCCTATCTTATTATGCAGAACTGATTATCAGCAGAAGCTGAAGCACTGAAGTCACTCGGAATGAAGAGCATTCACAATCCAGAGCTGCGTTTTTGAGGTTTTCAATAGAATTTTGAGGTGTTCAAACACATGGTACTCTAGTCTACTGCCTTAAAGACAGAGTGTACCATATGGTATCCCAAAGGATATATAATGCAAAAATCTAAATAATTATTTAAAAGCTCTTACTTTAGTATAGATTAATTTATTATATCCTTACACAGAGTTCTGAATAAGTACTTTGCAATGCTGTAAACTTTGTCAATAAACTTATTATAATTTGTGGCATCATCAAACAATACAAGATTATTTCAAAAGAGCTGGAAAATGAGAATGTTGGAATTGTAGAATCAAAGAATGTCATTTCTTTCAATTTTTTAAGCTTTGAGTTAGGCTTGCAACTCCCATTATTATTAGCAGATCTGTGAAGCTGAATTGAGTCTCATCTCATTTACGGTGCACAAAACTGGGAAAACGCTCTGATAACCTGGCTTCTTCAGTCTCTGCTTTATTATTTTTATTTTAATCCTACAGAAGTACAAAGAAATCAAGATGAAACAAGAAGCTTTTTTAACAGCGTTGATGTTACAGGCCCTTTTGCTATCCCAAGCCATTCAGAAATACTGCTGTAAAAATGCAAGTTATGTTTAATAAAGATAAATGCAAAGTTATGTATCCTTCTGCTAAAATATTTAATACAGCAAAACTGAATGGCACAATGTCTGGTGATTGGACCTGGAATTGCATGTGACGTTAATGATAGTTCTTATATCGTATGCACTTTGCAGTAAAATACAGCAATGCTGGTACATTAGTTTTGAAGAGAGTAAGATAAAGGTGCTGAAACCCAAAATTTGTGTGAAATGTTTAATTACACATGTATCAAAAGCAAATTTTGCCATGCAGTCATGGACCCTGAAGAAATGATTGACAGTTTGAACTGTCACTTCCCAAAATCTTTGTCAGAGGATTATACCCACATGTGCTAATAGGCAAGAAACAGAGGTTAAGATCTGGTTGAAATGAAGAAACATGATAAAAAAAAGAACCAGTTTGATTATTGAGAACAGAAATAATTTAGAGGGTTTTTTCCCTTTCTACTGAGATTCATCTCTCTAAGAGGAAAAATCTTTTGTGTAAGGATGCAGATAAAATTTCAGTTGAAATAACTTTAAAACTGACTTAGGCACAGCTATCAAAGAACTTTATGCTGTATGATAGAAAAAAAATAAACAAAATATCAATTTGTAAAGGTAACAGCCTATTCTTTAAAACAGCATCAAACATTGAAATAGGCCTCACTTCTGCCTCAAAAATTGTTGATACTGCTTTTATGTACAGGCTTCCTTTGTATGCACCTTAAGGGTATGAATTGTTGGTTTTGAAATCTTACATAGTAAAAAGTAGCATGAAGAGATATTCCAAAACAGTTCTAAAACATCTATTACATTTTAGTACATTTCCACTTTTGGGGAGGCTTAGAGCTACAGTCCAGCATTCCCAGTGTGAGAAGTATTGATCTCTAGGAAGATAAAATTACTGAAAGACAACTGGGCCCCTGTCTGTGCTGCAACTGCTTTACTGCACTAACTGAAGTTTTGAATTGCCTTATTGAAAGAAATCAGCTTTAAAAATTGCGTGCTGACATCCCGTGGTAAAGCAAGTGGATGATGAAGAAGCAGTAACTCTTAGTTACTGAAATTAAAAAAAGTCAGTAATGTTTTCAGATGACATGCTGAATTCCATCACTCTGAAAAGCCTAGATTTAAAACTTTTAAAAATAATTTAAATTTTACAACTCTTATGTTAGAAAAATTTATATCATTGATACATATTTAATTAGGGATTAGGAAGTCATAAGAGCAAGAAGTAAGAAACAATCTAAACCCTATTTCCAGAATGTGGGAGTTGTGAGAACTACAAAATTAAGTGAAATATTTACTTTTGGTTTTAATCTCCACATGATACATAACCTGTTTCTGAAATTGAAACTTTATCCTTATGACAATTAAATGTAGGAATCTCCATGTTGAAACAACAAATCAATAAAAAATTATTTCAGGATGCAGGATGGAACATTGGTTACTTTTGCTATAATAGACTATATCATGTGCCAGATGTGAACATCTTAAATTATCTTCATGATGCACTCAGTGTATATATAAGAAACACAAAGAAAAAATAGATTATTGGTATTTTAGCAAAAACGTCTGAATTCAGGAAAAGTTGAGAAGAAACCTGTGAAACTAAGGTAAACTTTGCCTTGCTTTCCTATATGAAAAAGATCAGTAATCAAATTCTGAAAAAAATCCAGAGTCTCTCAACCACATTGAAGACTGTTGGCATTTAAGACTCCTCTGGAATAAGCATTGTGTCCTGTAAGTAGTTTATTTTCTCTACAGTACTCCATTTTCCTCTCACGCTTTTTTTAAAGCTCTGTCTGATTGACACTGAGTACCCTGCGTTTGTGTTGGCTTTGCATGGTGTTGAATGCATGGTACATCTCATTTCTCAGTCACTCGTGGCAAAATGTACTTTTTGTAGTCATAGATCAGTCTTGTACACAACAACACAAAAATCAGAAATATCCTTTTCTTGTGTACCTGCTCAGAGAAGGGAGCAGACACATGAAGCAGTGGTAGCTCTTGCTAATAGGCCAACTGTAACACACAGTGAGACTCAAAGTAATGTCTAGCTACCTAATTAACCTCCCTTCACTATCCAAATTTGAAGCAAAAAGCAAAATTAACAAATGTTTTAGGTCAGGTAAGCCTTATTAGTCTTTTAGTATAGGTCAGGTACAGCTGGCTAATTGTGAGAAATGCACTTTAATTGCTGTCAATCTAGTTAGATAGCCGTGTGATAAACCAACTTTTCTTCTATTTCACTTCCATGCTTTAATGCCAGGCTATTTAAGCGCCATCATTGACCCTTGTGTAATCAGACATTTCTGTTTCTGGATTAATTTAAGATTTTCAAGGAAGCACAGTGGTAATAGGAAGTCTACTGACAACAATCATATTATTAGAGCAAATTCTACTTCTGGTCGATATATGCCGTAATGTAAAGCTTTACAGCCCCTTTCTGTTTTTGCAGGCAGCCCCCTGTTTGAGATAGAAGGAACACTTGCTGTTCTTAGCTGCAAATACTGAAGAGTGCTTCAAACCAGGTAGAGATGAAGTGCTGTTTTTTCACTCCACATTGTCACTGGAAAGACAAAGGAGTAGCTACAAGTGCCACTGGAGCTGAAGTGAGGAGCAGTTTGAAGGGATGCAAGAACTGCCCAACATTGCAAGTAGCACCCCTAATAGCTTCACTCAAAACCTGCCAGGGGATGGAAATAGATAATTAAGAGGTGGGTTAAGAGAGGTTAAACAGGCACATTCCTAATAGATTTGATCTTATAAATAAATTTGATCTTGATCTTATAAAGGAGCCTAGAGTAGCAACTGAAATCAAGGAGTTGATATGGGCTGAGAGGTTCCTGTGGCCAGTAGGTTTTGTTTCTTAATTGTTACAGCTGTTTGCTGTTAGCTTTCACATTATGTGTGGCATTTGGTATGATTTTTCTGTAAATAAGAGCCTCATCCTGTCTTCAGAGTTACAAAGAAAGCTAAAAATTAGATAATTAGGTTTTAAATCCCATCTGTTTTTGAAAGGAACCTAGATGTGTCACTTCCTCAGCTGAAGGTGCTGTCAAGCTCTCCTACTGCATCCACAAGCAGGTACAGCCACTGCAACAGCAATCTATTTATATACATGCATACATACATATATATTCATGTCAGGGCTCAGGCAAAGATTTTAGCATGCTTTGTTTTGGCCTTGGCATCTTTGTCAAGCCTGACAACAGGACTGTTGAAGCCAGTTTTAATGCACATTTTTTAATCTTTTCATAAAAGAAGGGATAGACTGACAAAAGAATGTGACAATATGTGTGAAATTAGTAGCTAATTTTGTTATTTGGATACAAATCAGCAAATTGGTCAATGCTTGTGATACTGTTTACTTTCCTGGTGCATATTTGTATGCCTAGAGGGTGACTGTTGAATACTGACTTTTTAATCTACCCTGGGTTTGCTGGGTGTAGAAAGCCACTGCTATTTTGTGTTCAATTCAGGTGCAGCCTGTTCTTGCTCAAGACAGGCCCTTCTTCATTTTTTTTTGTTTGGTCTCGCTTTGTTCCCTTAGTCTTAAATATGTAAATATGTATTTTAATTTGAAAAGTGCAAGTATAATACTTTACTAGTTTAGTAGCTATGTAATAATTTTATTGCCAACAAAATGGACTTCATATTTCTGCAAAGATAAGATATTAAATGTGGACACAGAACTATTTTTCTTTTTCATGCATGTATCTTTCTGAGAAAAATTCTCCTCTTTTGGTGCTATTTTGACTGCTATACATGCAATAATCCCCTATAGTACATAAGCTCCTTGTGAGTTATAGTTTATCTCAGCAAAGAGAACAGTAATTTACCAGTTTTTATTGGGGAAGTTTTGTGGTTGTTCAGAATCAATTAAAAGTATCTTGTGGTTTTTTTCTTTCTTATGAGCTAATAATATATTTTTAGTAACTTGCATTATCAAGTTTTGACCATTGCTCGAGTAGTTATTGTTCAATTTTATATAAACATTGAGATTGCTGTTAAAAGAATTTGTCTCCTTAAGACCTGAAAAACAAGTAAAGCTATGAAATTAAGATACCTGAAATAAGGTACTGTTCAGACACTTTACTCCTTTTCTAGCATCATACACATAGTACTTGTCTCAGTAAGTATTTCAAAGTGAAGTTTAAACTTCTTAAAAGGAATATAAGTTAAGTGTGTGCTTTGAAGGGTATTGAAGTCTTAGTTTGTTTAAGATTTATCCCAGTTCTAAAGCAGAATACATTTCACATGATTAGAGAATGGTAAAATGCAGAATTTTTCTTCCACTTGGTATTTTGACCCTTATTAGCTACTGTATCACTATTTTTAAAAAATTTTTTCTTTACTGTTCTATTGCTCCCAAGTGAGTGTAATGCTCTGAAAAACAGGTTTATTGTCACTGTCAGGCTCTAATTTGATCACATAATAAATTCATTTATCCATACAGTTGTTAAAATAAAAAAAACTTAGAAAGATATTTTAGCCTGGAATGTTTTGTTAAACCTGTCTCCTGGTTTTATACCTTAAAATTATCTTTCTAGTAGACAGTTAGAAATAAAGTCATCCTTTTTGTTTTCATTTGGAATTAAAAATATGTATTCTGTCTCTGAGTGCAGTCTTCAGCAGCTCAAAGTGATAGGCTAATACTCTGGGAGAGATAATATAATTGAAAATGTCAACCATAATGGAAAAAGGAAAACTCAAAAAGCCAAAGTTGACCAGAGCTGCTATGAGGGTTCTTATCCTCTCCAAGTTTTTTTTGCAGCAGGTAAGCCTGAGGTAGGAGCATCACACTGCTCTCAGGAGTCTGTTCTGCCACTGAGCTGCCATTCATTGGTCATAAACCTCCATGCAAACAGCATTATGTAATTTCTTTTTGCCAGCTAAGATATCAGTTTTTTATTACTGGAACTCTGCTGGAATGCTTTTCTTTCCTTCTTCCTTAACAGTCTGAAATATTACAGGATCTAGTTTAAAACTTATTAAACTTTTGCAGCAGGGGATACCACCTGAGTCTCCTTGCTTTTTCTGGACAAACCTTTCTCACTCAGCTGTTCAAAAATACCTCTTTTTTTTTTCCCTCTCTCATTCCTTGTCTATCAGAGGCAAAAGGGGTTAGTAAACAACAACTTATGCCATCAAAATTGGAATTTGAATCTCACATTGGTTGCTAAAATGAGTTTTCAAATCTGTGGTGTAAGTTGTAGCTAATTTCTTGAAAATTAAACCTGCAGTAGTACAGAAAAATAGTTCAAACCACTGTTACAAACTTCTCTAACTTTGCGGTAAATGCCTTCATTATCTGGTGTCAGTAGAATCAGTCAGCATTACAGGAAATAACTGATTCCTTGGTCCAGCTGGGCTGTCTTCTGTTGGTTGGTGAAAAGGTAGTTTGCCAGACAGTTTGAGAAGTGAAAAGCCTTAGTGTGCTGCTCTTTCTTGTGCATGTGATTGTATTTGTGTAAGTGTCCTGGGTCATACCCTGTTCGCCTTTGAAACAGAGCCGCTCTTCTTTTCCAAAGGAATCATGAGAGGTGAATTCTCGGAAAAGTCAATCCATTTATAATCCAAATGTGTGCTTAGTGTGCGTTATAATGTCTAAAATCTTGGCCACAATGTGACATTTCAGCCATATGTCTCTTGAGGACAGGTCATCAGTCCACTGACCTTAACTGAAACTGCAATTTTGGGTTCAGACAGGAAGTTAATCTCAGACAGTTGTTTTGGAAAAAAAATTATAATATCTGCTTTGATTAGAGACAATCAGGAAATTTGAGTAAAAATTGACACTATGGGGAATGTTGTTTACCCATTAAATTATTGTAACAGAAACATTTGGGTACCATGCAACACTTGCCCGTCTTACTAATACAACTATGTGAATAGTATTAATCAAATATTGCTTTTAAAATTCTTAGACATTTCACAAACCATGTAAAGCAAGCATTGTGAAATAAAAATGATATTGCACAAATAGTTTATTTCAGAAAGCATGGGTTTTTACTTTCAAAAAACTTGGCTACAGATTTTGAGGGTATCTCTTTAAATCTAACTTTACTTATTTGTCCAGTTGCAAATCAAGGAAGTCAACAGAGTATTGCTATTGATCATTTAAATCTATGTTTAAGGGATTCATTTAAATTAAGTAGTCTTCCCTCAATGCAGACAATTCTTCTGTCTGTTATATGGGCAGGCAGAAAAGATGTTTCATTGGTGTATGTATTGACATAATGTAATTTTTGTTTTAAGTTCTTGTTATCTGTAATTAATGAGGCCATAAAAAGTTGTTCAAAATATCAGAAGGATAGAGTCAACACTTCACTAACTCAAAAAGTTAGTGCCTGGATTGATATAGGGTATAATATCAATTTACAGAGAGAGAGGTTTTAGAATGTATGATTAAGCTTACTGAACTTTGTGTTTGCAAATGTAAAATCTTTTCCTACCTTCAACACATACAAAATAAATGGAATCCATGAAAAACAGATGAATAAGAATTGAATAGGCTTATCTGATGTCCTTTATCCCTTCCAAACCAAAGGTTTGAATTTGCTTGCCAAACAATTGTTGGAGTGCGTTCAGAAAACTGAAATTAAGTTTTGGTCTAGAACAAACAGTGTATTTTTTATTCCTCCTCTTTATAGGAAAGCTATTGCACTAAACTGAATATAGGTTAGGAGATGCCACTCCGTAACTGCTGTAAAATAATAGAAAAATGTTTGACCAACCTTGTTGATATGCAGGACTATAATGCAATGTAGTGAAATAGCTAAAATCTGTTGTAGATACAGTAGTCTATGTAATTAGAAATCCTCACATACAAATATAATTTGGATGCACATATTGTAGGGTAGACAGAGCAGAATGCTCAGTAGATATTCTCATCCATCTCACTATTTTTTTCCTCTAAATAGAGCAAATATTCCTATACTGTACCTGGCAGGTAACATTCAGTATGTTCACCACTATTACCGAGTTAGGGAAACAACATGCTTCTAGTGAGTTTTACAGTATGTGCACATAACCTGCTTTTTTGTTAATTTGGGACAGGAAAGGTAATCAGAATTCAAATTTGCCAAAACTCACTGTTGGGACTTGCATTTAAAAGCCCTAAAATTTCTATACACCTACACTGTTCTGTCTTTAAAATGGTTGGCAAGTTTAATCACCAACTAGAATTGATTTTGCAGCTCAAATGGGACCAATGCATGGCTGCAGCTTCTTTTCAGATGTCCCTGTGAACAAAGCCTCTGTAACTCTAAGTTTTAGCAGAGTGGAAAATACCCAAATGTGTCTGAAGTAAATGTCTCCAAGTTGTTCTTTCCTAAGCACACATAATTCAAATAGTTCAATTGTAAATAAACAGACATGGTTAGCTCAGTTCCTCAGTCTGTGCAATATGTGGCAATAACAAAATTATCGGACGTGTTGATCTGATTATAGCAACAAAGTAGATTTCCCATAACATCTTGTTCTGTGCTTGTTTACTGTACTTCCCATTTCTTTTAAGAGGCTGGAGCTCATTGAAAATGGCACAGCCTTCCAGGAAAGTACATCTTACTTGAGATATGATAAACTTTGTTAGCTTTAGACTATTTGAGGTCATTATTAATTGTTCCTTGGGTAGTTTACAGAAACAGCTGGAAGGATAAACAGTAGCATTTTCCAGTAACTTTTAGCAGCTGGGTTTTCTAACATGCTTTTTCATCCTTTTTTCCCCAAATGAACAAAAGAGAACAGTATTTGGACAAGCCCTGATAAATCAATAACTTAGTGCAGTTAGTTACACTTATTTAGTGCAGTTAATATTAAGAGCTTGTAGGGGTTTCTTTGTATTTACTTCTTTATTCCCCCATCAGCCATTAAAGAACATTCTCATTTTCCACATGAAAGCTTCAGAAGCAATTTCACAGCACAAACCCAACAAACTGAACACCACAAGATTGACTATACTACCTTGCATTGCTAGTTTGGTTCTGCCTGTAGGATTTAAATTTGCACAACCCTTCCAAACAAACATAAACAATTTAACTACATCCCAAATGCTTCATAGAGAAACTCTGTTCAATTTCTTCCATTTCTAGATTGCACATTCAAAGTAATTTCTCCTAAATTAAATGTTATTTGATTGTATTAGAATAATCAGGACAGCTTCAGATTTTAAAAAAAAGTTATTTTAGACTAAAACTGTTGAGATGGGTTCAAAAAACCCCAAACCAACTAAGAAGTCTCAAGGCACAGGGAATTGATTACACACACATAATCATATCCAAGCATCCTACATGTTTCAGCCCTGCTAGAGTGTAAAATGGTTTGCAGCTTTAATCAGATGGTCCAGATAAACAGAAAACATTTTTTCCCAGACAGTTTTTATATTTAGTTCAACTGATCAAAGATAGAAGAGCTACTGAACCTTCATTTTGTGAAATAACAGCCTGACTCATAATTACCTTTTCAAAGCACCTGTCCTCATGTTGCTATTTTTTAGTCCTGCTCTTTATGTGGACCAAACGGGATTAAATACAGCAGTATTGCCTACGCTATTTAAAATCACATTTGGCAGTTTGAGTAGGACTGGAGAGTTATATCCTCTAATGGCCATTTTATTTGTTTCCTGGTTTTCCATGAATTTACCAATCTCTTCCTTGAACTACATGTTTTTCTAATCTACGTATCAAGGCTTCTTTTTCTAACCATTGTGACTTTTAACACTGCTTTAGTATTTTTTTGTTTCTGCTGTGCTACTTTGATATTGGCAGTTCAAAAGAATGCTATGAAGCCTTCATTAGGGGAATGTGATACCCAGGCCCTGGGAATTCAGCCAGGGGGAATCAATTGGTGATATATTCAAAGGGGTAAGTGTAATGTAATACCTTCTTTGAATTCACATTTGAATCCACAGCAGACTCCTGAGACATACAAGTAAGAGAGCCTGGGCCTAGACTTGGTGGTTGTGTTCAGTAAATTCTTCCTTAAGACCTGAATGCTGTATGTTTTAGGTTGGACTCCGAGAGTGATACGCCATGCTGTATTGTGGCTTCAAGGCAAAGCTTTCAAATATTTTTTCTGTGTCCATGCAATGGTAATAGGGCAAGCAGGAGACCAGGGAACAATGTGTGTAATGTGAGCATGATAGGTATAAGCAGAGAATGCTCCACTTTGCTCAGCTGGCAGGAGCAGGATGTGTTGGAAAGTCAATATTTGACTTGCAAGACATTCCTGAGTATGAAGAAGAGTAAAATGTGTTGAAAGGTCAATTCTTAATAAAGCATATTTCCAGAAACTTAATGGTTATCCTATATAATTCAGTATCCACATTTCAATGAATTGTGTCTAAATGACATTTTAGAAAGGATATAGTCTAGTAAATGGATCAAAGAGTAATAATCCTGCAGAAATGTTTTAACTGACTAACCAGCTTGATGTAGCTAAACTTATTAGTAACGTGGGAAGCATGTAGGTAACTAATTGTAGGTACTTAACTGTGAAATGTAAGCATTAGAATTTGTCTCATAGTTGTATTTTAAACTGAAAGGATTTCAGTTTACACTCCCCATCAACATGGGACTGAGTGGAAAGCAAAAAAAACCTCTATAATCCACTATCTGTATTTGTGTATATAATTTTATCTGTTTTAATCTTGTACTAAACCCTGATACTGCTTATGCTGACACCTAGTTACTTAAAAGCACTTTCTTCAAAAGTTGTAGCAAATACATATCAAAGTTGTCCACTTTCCCTAGGCACTCTTCTGTCTGTTTTTACAGTCCACTTGTGTCTGGGATGTTCCTGGTTGTACCCTCTGCTACACAGCTGGCTGTTGGTTAGGATGAAAGTGCTTGGGTATTTTTTTTTTCAGCTGTGATTTCTTTTTTTATCTAATGAAACTTTCTGGGTTCATGGAGAAATCATGATAATGAAAAACTGTATTATCAGTTTGAGCCTGTTACATGTGTTTACCCCTGACAGCATTAGCTTCCAATGTCATTTTCCATGGTACTCAGTGCCTCCAAATGTCTCTCAGTGCCTATCCACAGGCATTTCAGGTTCTGGTTTGGTTTTAAAAAACAATTAGAAATATTCTTAAAGGAAAGCTCTGAAATAACAAAGTTGTTTGACTCATACTTTTTCACTTACATGTTGTGCTTTCTACTCTTCATAGCTCAGCTGCATCTCTGAAATTTACCCTCTTATCTGGATCACTTTTCTGGCATCTGGAGAAAACACAGACACATAGTGTGATGGATCCAGGTTCCTATGACTTAGTGGAAATATGTATATGTGTATTTTAATGTTGATACTGGTTGTTAAATGATGTTTGAATTTTACACTCAACTGTAAAATTCAAGACTCTACTAAAATTTTACACTAATGCCATCTATTTATATATTTGTCTGGACAGATACCTGGAATAGCTACATTTGGATAATTAAACATCATAATACTACAAAATGCAGCATGTTGGGTGTATTGCATTGGTGTTTCTAAGGAGCAAGTCAATAGAGAATATGCTTTCAGGAGTGGATTGTGCTGGTTTTTTCCCCATAGGAGTTGTGATTCAAAAGTTCTTAGAGGACCTTAGTCCTCTGTGTTAGAAAAATGGAAGAGAAGTTGATCATTAGAGATGTTATTCAAAGTTCCTAAAGCACGGCCATAAAAGTTTTAGTAGTTAGTTTTGTATAATGCTGATTCATTAAATAATGCCTGATGGAAGGTTAAAAAGGTTGGTTCTGTGGGAATGATAATGGAAAAAGCATAAACTAGATATTAGTGCTATGTAGCAATGTACATAAATCTGAACTGTAGTGAAAAAGTGAAAATTGAGGGAAGAGGGAGGGCATGTAATGAACATCTGAATCAGAATAATATTTTTTGTTTTGAGAAACCATGGACTCTATGAAGAAACATCTGTAAGTTTCTGTAGGCTTACATACTGCAGGATTGTTGCATCTTTATTGCAAATACCTGACCTACCTGTCAAAGGTATTGCATCCTGGAAAGGCTCCCTATGCCCACACTTACGGCACAGAGACAAGGAGTTCAACTGCTAAAATCAAATACAGACCGTGCAAATAAGTGCAGTAGTGTCTGAGTTCTAGTGATGTATCATTTAATAGGGAAGCAGATCTACTTTCTCTCTAGCAGGGAGATACAGCAACATGTGAATGTTCAATTCTGATGTAGCTTGCCAAGAATATAAGTATTTTTGTATGTTGATATACAATATTAGATCATTCCCTGGATTCTTTCCCCAAACATTTTGCACAAAAAATACAGTTGTCAAACACTCATACTGATGTGAACCCGATTTTCCACGTTTCAAGTACTAGCATTGAAGGAGATATAACAAAATATTTTTTACTAAGTGTCTTGTTTTGAAATGACCACTGACGTGTAAAGTGAGACATACCCAATTCCTTTATATCATTTATCTTAAACCACTATAATCACAAGTTCCTTCCTCCTGAGAAATTAAGTGTTTGAATTCTGATGCATTGTCATATACCTTTCCAAGTGCTTTGTGATTTTCAAACATGTATTTTAAAACGCTGAACTGTGGCTGCACTGCCTGATTGTCCAGAGGATGAGAAAGTATTGTTGCTGTGCTTCCACCATTATAAATGCAGTGTAAAAAGCATTGTGAGTAAAGCAGTGAAGGCAGCTAAGCTTAAAGGTAAGGGAATATAATCAGTTTAATAAATCTTTTTATGGGGACTTTTTTGTTTGTTTGTTTGTTTCTTCATTATGTAAATGCAGAATAATCGCATCATGTGGGAGTCATGACCCTTCAGAATAAACTTAGTGTCTTGACTTCTGCAGATGTACGTCTCACTGATGTATGGGACTGTAAACACCTAAGCAGTTATACAAAAGCTAAAGGAAAATGGGAGTCAGTGTGAATAGAGAGGCAGAGAGAGCAAGAGCTATTTGATATGTGTCCAAAGAAGTGCTGGAATCTGCAGTGAATGGGGCTTGGAGGGCAAAGGTGTGTGGATGGGAGGGAGGACCCTTCAGAAGGGCACAAACGGCCCCCAAACATCAGATTGTGAGCCTGGAAGCCCTCTTTACCATGGCTGTTTTAACAATGTTCTGACTGTTACAATGAACTGTTATCTAATGAGGCATATCTGTCCTTCTTTTTTCTCCGTATTCTTGAAAAGCATGGGAGTGAGAGGGTAAGTCACTACTGTCCCTTTAGTACAGATTTATATTCTGTGTCCTTGCAGAAGTAGCAGATGGCTACCCAGGAAGCCATTTGGGGCACATTTAATAGAGTTCCATGGAGATGAGTTTGTTACATGATGCGATCTCATCTCATTGTTTGTACCACTTCACTTGCATCAGAAAAAGCTAAAAAGCTGTATTAAGTGAAATAGATGTTCCATGTATGGAATGGCTGTTGATGCCCCAAGGACACTGAAGGACTGAAAAGAAGATCATATCTGTGATATAGATGGAAGGAGTGACATACATTTCATTATTCAGATACCACACAGAATATGGAAAAAGTTTAGGGACTACTGCACTATAATGAACTTGCTTTGAGAAATTTACTGAAAGCAGCTATTTACTGAGGATATCAGTTGCAGCCATCTGGAACAGAGGGTCAAACAGAGCTGATTATTGCCAGCTCAGAATTGGGATTTTCAATAACTTTGCAGCATTGCTGAACTCCTACTGTTTAACCCTAAATGACATTTATTAAGTTTGTGCAGACAATGGGCTGACAGAGTCACTTCCTCATTATTAAAAGTGCCTTTTTCTAATCTTGCATCATCTCAGTGCTTTATTTAAAACTAAAATCAATATTCATGGTGCAGAGAGCTTTCTTACCCAACTCTTTCATAAATCTCTTAAGTACTTCTTAGTTTTCAAGTACCTTCCTTCAGTGCAGACAGCAAATATAATACATCTATGAAAAGACGGCCTCAGAGAAATTGCTTAAAGTTCATTAAACTCTAAGAAAGTGCCAAGGTTGTTATACTGGTTTTTGCACCTTCCCAAAAGGGTATTTCTGTCTTGTATATCAAAATAGTTGCTGAAAAAAGCTTTTTTGCTACATTGCATGTTAAAATATTAAAAGAACAAAACAATACTTAGAGAAGTTATCAACCTACCAGTAATCGTACAGTATAGCTACAAGTAATTACAGAACTCATTACTGGAGTAATATCTTAAAAATAACATAATGGCGATTTCAGCAGTCAAGTGAGAATAAATGAAAGATTAATCAAAAATTATTTCAATTGTGTGCTGTCTAAAGAATGCTCTGTGTCAGATGCATCAATTTAAACCCTGCACAAAGCCCTGAAATAACATCCTCTTGTAAAAAGTCAAACCTAGTGAAATAACCTGTAACATACTTCTATCCTAACATTTTAATACAAAAGAAATGTGTTTTAGTAAAAAGGGTTTTTGTAGTTTAATTTTGGGGGTTGAATCCTTTTTTTTTTCCCCTCTTTTTTTTTAAGTCATTGTTAAAACAAGGAGTATGGGCAGCAGTAAGCTAAAGGTAGCCCTTTATGCATATGCATATGCATGTAGAAGATAGGGGATGAAATTGGTATTATTTTAAGTTATATATACTCAGGCTAATTGGTCAAAATAAAATCAGAAAGAAAGGATGGAATTTCATATAGAAAATGAAAATTCTTAGGCTAGAAATCTCTGTAATGAATCAGTCAAACCAAGTTAGGAGACAGAAAGATTAAAGGACTGTAGTAAGACCATGCTACAAAAGAACAAAACAAGGAATGCTGGGGAAAGAAGACAGCATGTAATAAAGAAGGCATGTATGGATAATAACACTACGATGATGGCTGAAAACACCTCCATAGTTATGAATTTGAATGCCTTTGAGATGCTGTGGAAATAATTGTTCTTGTGGATTGCTGCTTGCTGCATCATATCAGGAACAATTTTAGCACAAATCTGGCTGTAGCAAAGCTAATGCAAATGCCAGCCTGAGTCAATAAGGAGTAGTTGGTGCACAAATGTCTGTCTAATGTGGGAACTGAACCAATTACTACCAAAAAGAGGTGTGATCTCTGCAGTTTTAGTTCTAAAAGAACCTGATTGACATGGGGAAATATATTGGAACAACCTTATCACAGAGAATGAAACATTAAGGCAAAGATGCTCATAAAATTATCAAAGGATATTAATATATTTTCTTTTATGCACTTACTACATTTCCACAAACTGGGATAGGGTAGAATCCTCAAGAAGGATACGGTGTTTGTAGCATAATTCTAAAGTCAACTGTGTTTGAGAAATTAAGTATGGTGTTTTGAGTCTACCCTTGACTGTAGCTACTCCCTAACTTCCAGTGGCATCTCCTACCTTTGCAAATAGTAGTGTAAACTTTGTGGAGACATTAAGAAAGCCTAAGTACATCTTGGAGATGGTGCATGATTTTGTGAATTTGGACAGGAATATGAAATGTGTCAAAGGGATTCATGGCAGAGAGAAAATATATCTGACATTTTGTAAAAAAAAAAAAGATAAAAATCACAGAACAAGTGAAACAGAGGAAAGGGGTGATGAAAATGAAAAATAAATTAAAAGGGGGTGAAAGCAGTGAGTCTCTTTACAGGCTGTAGATAGAAGTCTTTCTGCTCGTACTGTGCTATACAGCATTTTAATGTAACAGTTGCAGAGAAGTGAATAGGGAAGTCCTTGCCAGGTCTCTTGCCCCATGTTCTTATAGGAATTTGTGAAGACTCTTGCTGACAAAATTTAATGAAGACAAGATAGAACCAAACTATCTGATCAGAAGGGTGGAGCACTTTTCCTGGTATAAATGAACAGTACAAATCATATTTTCTAGTACTCTTGCCAAGACACATTTTTATTGAACACTGCTGGAAACATAAATTTGGCCTATTACAACAAGCCTATAATCTGACTGAAAAGCTGACCATAAAATATGTTGTTAGGAGACAAGATGTATCACGTTAACCCTGAATCTTAAAGCACAACAGGAAAGCATTGAAACAGTAGCAGGGAGTTTATAGAAAAATGCCAGCACCATGTATCAAAGAATGCCAGTAATATACAATACTTTCAGCATCTCCCTAATACATTACTGTATATTTTTTATTTCTCTTACTGCAGCAAATTAAAGGGAGGTAGGTAGTTTTCCAGGACCAATCTCGCTATTCACTAGTCACAAAATCAGTCTTTGGGGGTTTTTTCCAAGTATTTTTACTTTATTTCAAATTTCTTTTAAAGAGAGTACTTCATAAAAGTAAGTTGTCATTTTTAATCCCATTTTTCATCTGTGAGAAAGAGAGTCATGAATTAATTCGGAGAACCATAGACTATTCCTTGCAGTGAGGCACAGATAAAATTGGGGACAGAGACCTCCTCAAACTCAGCTCCCCTTCCTCCTGCCTGCTTTGTACAATTATTTCACGGCTGAGTCTGAACTCAGCTTGAAACAAACAGTCCTATTTGGAATATAATGGAGCCTTTTTGGGGGTATTTAATGAGGCAACATGATATGGAAGCGGTGCTCTTCAAAAAAGATTTCTGTCAGTGGCTTGCACCACGTGAGCACAGATGTTCAGCAGAGTGGCAGTGAGATGTTCACCAGAGTTCTGAGCTCTGTCTAGCAGCTCTCCTCCAAATGTGTAAGCTCCTGCAGCTTGTCCATTATGTTCCTGTTTGGCAGAAAGGCGACTGCTGCTGCGCTGACACACATCACTGAGCTTTGTACTGTGGGTCTGCCATTTGTGTGCAGACATGCTTATCTGGAATCAGCCTGGGGATCTATCAGACATGGGGAGGCTGCTTTTTTTGCCCTTTTTTTTTTTTTTTTTTTTTTTTTTTTTAATACTTTTTCTTCTCCTGAGCTGATATAGTCCTTTCTGTCACTGAAGCTTTGTAAGAAACAGAGATAATAGCAAAATTCAACAAGTAAGGACAAAGATGCAAAAGACATATATAAACTCCAATATGTAGAGATATTGGATTTTGGTGTTGTTTCTCCTCCCCCCCACGCACACTCCCTTATTAAAATCAGCTGAAATGTTTCATTGTATGTACTGCAGGAGTTCTGGTAGCTCATTTCTACTTTCTCTAAGCAGTCAGTCATTTAATGTCAGGGAAATGTTTTGATGCATACCCTCAGTAGCAGTCATTTGGTGGGAGAGATGTGCTGGGATTGTTTTCTGGGGATATTAGCATTGCTTTTATGGAGGGTGAAGGATTTGACTATTAGGAAAGATTTGCAGTAAAATTTCTGTATCACCAGGTGCCATGCGACAGATTAGAAAATCCTGGAAAATGGGATAATTACTTTTGTATGTAGGACATGGGCACTGAAGGGAAAAAGTGATTTTTGCACATCTCTTATATCTTCATGCTTCTTCCAGTGGAAGTTATATTGGTAAAATACTGGATTAAATTTTCAAATGTGTTGACTACCTAGTGATTGAAAACTTCAAGTTTTCTTGGGGCTGTTCAAAAATTCTAACCAAGGGCTGATGAAGGGTAGGATGTCCCTTTTCAAGACAAGCTGCCTTTAAATTATTGTGTTGTCTCTACTCCCATGTTTTAGTCTGCAAGGACCTGTATTTTAATTACATGTACTAGTACTCTATTTTATTATTTACACATTTTTAATCTTTTTTCTTATTTTCTTTGCTGAGTTCCTGTCAATTATCAGTTTAGTTCTTAAATGAGATTTAATGGATGCAAGTTAACTACTTTGTAACTTCAGAAAGAGCAACAGCATCCATAAATCAGGTATCTATAAACTATTGTAAATAATACTCTGAAATAATTGTAATATAAGTGGAGAGACTGTAGATGTACTTTGAGTATGCAGTGAATAGATGTTATGGTTTGAATGACAGGTATCTGCTAAGGAAGGCAGGAGCCTCCCTTAGAAAAGAGAATGTAAACCCCCTCCCTCAAAATTATTATAACTTTGAAATTAAGGGGCTCTCAGGCAAACATATGGGAATAGGAATAATAGTTCTTTATGAGGGGAACTAAAATAAACAATAAAACCAAAACACATGCAGTATAACAAAGGAGAAAACCAAACAAATAAACAAGCAAACCCACTGACAGAGGATCCAACCTGACACCCTGTGGGTCAGGGTGTTGGTGGCAGTCCCATTCCATGGTGGCTGCAGTCCCAGTGGCAGATGTGGCTCTGTTGAAGTGATGCTCCTGTAGAAAGAGTGGAGTTTCTCACTGAAGGTCCAGTGGTGATAGATGGGCCTGGTCTTCCCCTGAGAATCCAGTGGAAAGGCTGCTTGGTGTTCCAACTCCCAGATTTTTATCCAGGTAGGAATACTTGGCTCCTCCCCCTGGCTGGAGCATTTCCCAGTGGGATGATGGAATTCTATCAGTGAGACTCAATGGCCCATTAGCAGAAGATCTAATGGAGGGAGGCTGGGATGTGGAAGAGATAAGAAAACTGCCCCATCAGGTTTATTGACAGCTGGCCATGGACAGACAGTTACACCACCCCACACACACCAGTTTTGTCAGATGGTGATAGAATACAGTTTTGGTTACATTTTGCACTGAAACCCATGACAACAGAATATCCATTTGAACATAACATGCAAGTCATCTTTTATTCTTCATGTCATGCTCCCTGAATTTTGTACAGATTCTTTTGAATAAAGCCATAGCATCTAACTTATAATTTTAAGAAAAATGTCCTTAAATTTTGTGGCAGTGAACAACTGGCAGTTCTAACTTGTCATACAGAATGAAGTAGTAACTGCTGTGTTCTCCAAGTCTGCAGTAGTTGTCTGAGCTAAAGCAGCAGCTCTGCAAGAGGTGTGAAGTGTACTTTCCATCACAATGTTCTGTCGTAAAGTACTAAGGATAGAGTGTTTATACTAATTTTGATGCTGCTCAGACATTCATTGCTCTCTCAAATATGTTTTCAGGAACAATTACAAGGATTGCTATTTTAATCTCCATACATTGACATAAATAATATTAATGTAAATCAGAGTTGGACTTCAATGTGACAGACTTCCTTCTTTCCATTTTATAAAAGTTTGGATACTCTTTCAGGAAAGACAAACACCGCTTGTGATCGTGTGTCATAAATAATGTATTAAATATTACAAGAAATACTTATGGGAAAAGTATTTTAGATCTGAGTACATTAAAATATATTTGAACAAATAATTTATCTAGAAATTTGGACTTTTGTTTAATAACCTTCTTAAAGAGCTCTTTGTTGTAAGCTGTTTGCCTCAATTTACCTGTAGTTAATACTTGCAAGTCACCTTGTTTTTTATTTCCTTATGTTGAATATGGTTCAATGTTGTTGATTTCTGTATTGGTGCAAAAGTAACCACCCTTGAAATAACAGCCATCACGACACAAAAGAGAGATGACGAAACTTCCAGGCAAAAAAATGTTCTTTGCAAACTGATGTGTTTTGTAGCTAAAAGCATTTAAATCTATATAGTGCTGTTTGCAATCTCATGTGGAGAAACAGACATTGCATGTGTGGAAATCTGCTTTCTTCCTTTGCTGGCCAAGTATTTTGGGAGTTATTGCTTTTTTTTTTCTTGGTTTTATTTGTTTGGAATTTTTAGTATTTATTATTATTTACAGCCTTAAAAATAGAATTGGCACTTCTAAACTTATTCAGGTAGTTATGAAGTTTTTGTGACACCTTTTTTAATGGGCTACTATTGCATTCAGGTGGTTGCTAAGACTAAGTTTATCCAGATTTAGAATTTAAATAGCTGGGGAATTATAGGAGGGGATATATCCTTATTGAGTAAATTGATCTTACAAATATCAAATTTCTACTATTTATTATAAATTATTTGATAATGAGTATGTTACCAGAGCCTAGAAATATATTGATTGCTACTGATATCAAACCTGTTTAAGTTAACTTTTGCCAAGTCAAATTTGCATCTTTGTTTTGAATATATACTTAATCCAGAGACAGGAATTTTCTGGTTGATGTCCTATATTTTTTTCATTAAAAACAGAAAGGAAAACAAAGCAGAAATGTAGCTGGAGAAAACAAGAGCATCTAGAAACCTAAAGACAAATATTTAGTCTATCTAAAATTACATTATTCTAAGTATTTGTATTTCGGCACCTCTGAAAAAGGTCTCCACCTTATACTGAAATTAAGCATTAATTAAGCATTATAGAGGCAGAAATGTCTTCTATCAAGAACAGTATCTATAATCAGAGACTTTTGTTTTCTATTTAGTTAAAACCAAATATAACCTTTGGGAAACAATCAGCCTGTCTCCCCCATCTATTAAGGGTGCTGCTCTGATGACTTTTCAGCACAGCTACAGTTACTGCATTTGTGAGTATTGAAGTCAGCAGGCAGAGTCAGTTGTGATGAATATCATAACATTTTATTATTGATGTATCAATTTGAAACATGGTGAGAAATGTAAGTGAGGAAAGTTAAATTAGTGAAAAGCCACTTTTATGTTATCTATCCAACACTGAAATATTTTGTGGGAAGGAGAAAGGGACAATGAAAAAACTGGTCCCAAATGGCAATGAAAGTGATTAAGGGTCTGGATTTACTTCTAGACAGGACACAATAAAAGAAAAAAGGGGAAAGTAATAGTTCAGGAAGAAAATGAATGAGAAGATACATGGTAGAGGTTTGTGCAAGCTGGTGGTATGACGGATGACTAGATACACTGTTTGCTCATGTTTGCACTTTCCAATGTTAAAAGAACTTGCTTTAAAAATAGATACAAGTGTTTAAAAATTCATATTTTTTCTGCATGGCAGATAATGAGTTCATGATGTATAATTAAACTCAAGAGCTTAATAGGTCTGGGTTCTAGTTTGTTTGACTATGCTTCTTAAAAATTTTGTTAACACCAATTTCTACATTAACATGTTGGGAGGGGTGTGTTTGAGAATTAGAATGTAAACAGTAACTGTGCCTGATCCATTGGAAAACAAGTTGCTTTTCTGATTGAGCAGGGAATAAAGCATAACAGGGCTGCAAACTATTGTGTTAAGTTAGAAGGTAGACTGGTAGATATGTTAATCTTTTTGCTTTTTTTTATATTTGGCACCTGTAGTTGGTTTTTCCACATTAAGGAGCTGGAACAAGGAAAAGCTCACATCATCTTAGTGTCTGAAAAACACTAAACAGTCAGGAGCTGGCATATGACCAGGACTCCCATTATTTGTGGGCTAACATCTGTAACCTTTGTTCAGACTTCTTCTTTGTCTGATGAGTTTTACAGCCACACTTAGTGGCCTCAGCAACTCATTCTGTGTGGAGAGGGGCACTGAGTTCAGCAGTGCAACAATCTGCACTGCATCATCATATCATCTGGGTTAGAGACCACTTGCCTATAATACTGAGTGGGTTTTTTTATTTCAAGGGCAGCATATGTGCTGGTCAGGGGATAGGGAAAAAAGGCGAGGACTTGGTGAAACTGTGCAATCAGATGGAAAAATATTATATCTGCCTAGCACCACAGTGTTGAGCAAAAGAAATCTTAATATCTAAATTCTTGTATGTACAGTGGCTGCATAGAATCTAAGTGTTTTTCTTAATATATGTATGTATATATATTAATTTATATATTAATTTATCACAATGTGAGGCTCAGGGTTCCTATTTTGACTTCTCTATTTCCTTGGAACTTGTCAAAGTAACATGAGACTACTCCACTTGGGAGTAGATGTCTGGTCTTGGGGGATAGACAAAAAAGCTGATTAGCTAAGGCATTTCCTGTAACAAGGCTGCTGAAGACAAGTCAAACTGTGTGTCCAGGACACCAGGTAGGATATGATAGCTCATGGCTCACTCTCTCTCTGCTAGAGCTGGGCTAATTACTACTGCAAGAAAGATGGGGCAAGGAAGGGTAGGTAGGCTGCCTTTGCTTCCACTCTGCTCTACACTATACCCACTTCTCTAAAAACAGCAGGAAAGGAGACCCTCTCTCCCATTTCCATCCCTTCCTTTTCTGGGACACAATAGTCTGGCCTCAGTCATGGTTTTGTGCCGAGAGGCCTTGAACCAGGAAGGTTGGAGGACAATGTTGGAAGATTTATGATTGTGTTCTTAGACTTCAGATTATCTCTTGATCTTCTGTACTCTTGACCAGAGCTCAGTAACTTGGAGCAAGAGAAGGAAGACCTGTGCCATGCTCTTGCACAGTATCTAAAATATTGTATTGTCTTTACCAGTGCAAGTTCTTATGAAGAGACTACACTGAAAAGGGAGAGAGTCAGTTTATTTAGGTCTTACTCTTCTGGGCAGGAATTTGGTAGGTAATTTGGTAATTTGCCTGGGTGCATGATAATAAAGTGATGTTACAGTGCCAGGAAAGAAATAATTTGTTTACTGAGAAGTTCAAAGATCAGAGCTCCAAATATGGAGTAACTACTCCATGGTACTCCATTGTCATCTTTTCCCATCTTTTCTGTACACCTTTGAGATAGTGGCACTTTTTGGTATTATTCTTGAATTGGTCATAGTGATGGAATGTCTTTCATACCTTCCAAATGAGGCTGTCCAGGTTCTCTTGGACGCGTGGGTTCGAATCTGGATTCTTATTGCAAATGAAAATTGGATGTTTCAAAATATAAACTGATATTTTCAATTTTTACGTATGTGCCTCAACAATGTGTGGAGAGGACTTTTCTACTGGCATAATTTGAACCTGAAACTGGTTTCTTTGTGCTGTATTAGAATGTCTCTTCCTTTTCCACATGTAGCTGCATTGTACTGATAGGGTAAAGCAATGGAGAATCAGAACTGTTATTTTTAACTAAGAGGTGGACTGGTTTTTTTTGTGAGCATAAGCAGGGATCACTCTCACTTCTGGTACCTGTACAGATGTTTACTTCTGTCTTTCATCTTTGCTTACCTCTGTGAACCCTCAAACTCATTTTAAACTTTGCTTGAGTTCCAGTGTGGTCGTTCAGATTCCCCAGTAATTTACACTTTACTCCTGTGTGCAATTTATATTCTTTTCATCATGTTTGGGGGATTACTTTGTTCTGTCATCCTGGAATATCCTCCCATTCCAAACTGGTACCATGTAAGTCTCTAGTGAAAAGAACAAGTGAAGGAGCTCTCCCACAGATTGGAATTGTTATATGGCTGCCTGTGCTGTCTTTGTCTTTGAGTGATACTCAGATGTGTTCTTTCTCTTGAAATTTTGGTTTCTAGTAGGAAGACACAAGATGACCAATCTGCAGTGACATGCAAAAACTCATTTCGGAGCAAAAAGCTGCTTTCCCACAGTCAGTAGGAACCCAGTTCAAAGTTGAATTTGCATTCTCATGTAGAGAGAGCACTTGGTATCCCAGACAGAATGGAAAATTTAATGGTATCTTTAGTGGAAGCCATGAGGGAATGTTTAAGCAGAGATTATCACTAACTAAATTAAAGACTGATAATTTAATTTTGCTTCCAAAGAAAGATGATGAGAGTTGCATCCTTTCTCGCTGGCATTGGTTGGGAAAAATGCTCATAATACAAATTATATTCTGGCATTGGAGAAATGTCCCCCACAAAACTCCTTTCATTTTGTTAATTAAAGAGCAGCAATGCACTGAAGTGACAGTTCTACCATCAGGGTATGTTCATGACTAAGATAGGTTAAATACATCTTCATGTTAACACTGCCTCTTCTGTAATTTCATATAAAGAGATGTCTCACATCTTTTAGCTATACACAGAACATCAGAAGGAACCTCATAACTATAGGATCAGATTTTTTTTACTGCTGCCAGGTTACAAAAAAGCATTTTAACAAACAGCTGTACATTCAATGTGTGCACATGTAATGATTTACCATAGACGGCTGTGTGACATTTATCGCCTCCAATACTAATCAGCCAGAATAGTCAGTGTTGTTATGGCCATTTCACAGATAATGAATCTGGACTTTGATATAGTACAGTTCAGCTTTAGAAGTCAGTGGCTGATCAGTCACAGGGCAGGTTTATGGAGAAGCTAGAAGACACTGTAGCCCAAGATAATCCTTCCAAAATTAGAGTTTTGTAAGTGGCAGTTCTTAACATATTTTTAAGGTATAACCTATTTCATTGTGTCTATAAAACCCCCTAAAACTTTCAGCTGACAAATGGCAAGTCACAAATGAAACTAAAAACCCTTTTGTTTTTCCCTCTTGGAAACAATGTAGTATCCTCCTTGACATTGCAATAATGAGCAAAATGTAAAAAGAGAAACACCAGCTTGTATTTAGAAAGTGAATTGCTGCCTGATTTACTGTGACTTCTGTGGATTTAGTGAAAAACCCCAGCAGCCAAGATGTATGGGTGTGAGAATTTTAAAGGGGGGAGGGGAGCTTATAAACAGAAGAGAACTTTTATCAGTATTTTAAAAAGAAACCTTGCAATTATCTTCATGGCTTCCTATGCACCTGAGTGCTTGAAGGTGGCAAGAGTCTTGAATCTTCCTTGGGAGTTAAGTAGCACAGAAAAGACTTTCAAGTACAGGTTATATGCAAGATATAGCCACCTCCTCGTATTCAGCAAGTACATTGCCTCGTATTAAGCAAGTACAGTAAAAAATCCCTGTTTGTGGGATCACAAACAGGGTAGTTGTGCCTTCTCCTGTGTCCAATGTGACTTACAGGTCTATATACCAACCAAGAAAAATCTTGCAGTGCATTCACAGATCTGTAGGCAGTCAAAACAAATCATAGTGTGGGTGTCATTGAAGAGCCTGGACAAAAGCCCTTGACTGGCTATACTGTTTGTTCTACAGTAATTGCAGTGTCTGAGTATTTTTTCATGGGTATACACAAATAAAGCGCTACTATAATCCACAGATAACACAGCCATTGTCACAGCATGGACATTTAAACCCCACATTTTAAAAAGCATGAAGTTTTTATTTTAATCCCTTAAAAAACAAAAACAAGCAACTCACTATCACATTAGTAAATCTGGTTTCATCAAATTTAAGAATCAAATCACACAGAACAGATTCAGAAATGCACAAATATCAGTCATGGAAATGTGTGTTACCAAAAACAGAATCTGTACTCAACAGCTGCTTTAAAATGCACATGAAGGAAATGGCACTGCTGTTGCATGTGTGTCTGGCTGCCCATCAGACATATCTGACAAGTACAGTCAGTGAAGACACAACACAAAAGAGAACTGGGAGTGAAAGGAATATTGCTGGGGCAGAGGCCAATGAAGGAAAAAGGTTTCCTGTGCTACCTCCTCCTCTTCCTCCCCAGACCACTAGATAAAGGACATGGTTTGTAATCATGAGGGATGGACAGTCAGAGGGTTTTGGGGTGGTGTGTTTCTTCTTCTTCTCTTTTTTTTCTTTTTTTTTTTTTTGTGATTAAAGGACTGAGAGTATAGAAAGTCATGTATTGTCAGTGAGTCAAAGTAGATTACAAAGGACAGAGATCACAAAAGAAAAATGGAGATAAAAAAGATGCTGGTTGATTTTTTTTTTCCTTTCCCCCATCCAAAAAGCGTAAGAAGAAATAGAAAAGCTTCTTCATCTAAAAGGAATATAAATGAAGATATTTGCAGTTTCCGGGTCAACACAAAGACTGCTCAGCTGATAGTTGTACAACCTCCCTTGCAGGAGATCAAATTTGAGATTGACCTCAAGAATTTTTCTCCCTTGAACTTCCAGGCTGAGGTACCTCACCTGGAAAGAGGGTTTTGCACTGTGCAATCCCGAACAACTTCTATGGGAATTGCACAGGTTTTGAGATGAAGTGTAAGCCTTTTAATGAGATTTTTTGCTTTGCCATTTGAAGACAACATGTACACAGCTGCTGGACTGATAGTGTTGACTTTAAAAGCTGGGTAGATTAACAATTATTTGGATTCTCAAGTAACTGCAGCAAAAGCAAATCAGGAAAGGGCTCATGGCCTCATTCCTCTGAGTTGCTTGGGTTTTGTGACTGATTTTAGTTAAAATTGGTTGATTGGGATAGCAGAGATTGCTCTGCCAACAGCCTCCTCCAAGCATGCAAACCACCCAGTAATCCTCAGAGGAGCTGTATAGCAGAGCAAAGATTTATCCCATACTGAGTGTCCTGCACTGCAAGACAGTTGTAACCTTCTGTTCTGCTATTTCCAGCTTCAGTTGGTCAGCGGATTAAAATGCTAAATTTGGGCCATGTGAAGGTCAGGAAAACAAGCTACCCTCCCTGAGTTTAAACTGGGTGCTAAGATACTAAAATAAATAAATACCTAGTGAAATAAAAAAGTATGTTCTGAGAAAAATAGAGCTCTACTAATATATACACTTCTGGGAAACTTCATCTTTGTAACTATTTTTCCAGTTCTTCAGAGTCTGACATTGTAGCAGTGGTGGAGTGAAATAATTATAACACCTGCTGGGGCCGGAAAGCTAGTTTTAATAGACTATTTCTTTTAGCTTGCTAGATTCAAGATACACTACATCTTTCCTCAGATCAGAATGAAATACTAACCTCTGCTTTATGGAGAGGTCTGTGAAAATAAAAAAAAAATATGAACAATCCCTACCACTTCAGTAAATTCTTATATAAAGCATTAAATGACCCAAAAAAGTCAGTGAGGAAATTATTTTTTATATTGACTGCAAAGGCCAGAGTCTAGAGTGTGTGGTTAATACCACCCACTGTGCTGAACATCAACTGTTTTGTCTTATGATACAGTTTGTCCTCAATATCAGACTTTAGATTTTTTCACGCTTTTTTCTTGCCTGGCTCCTAACTGAAGGGTACCACTTCATTTAGCATTTGAAAATAGTCTGTCCTAAGTTGCTAGATCTCATCCAGATTCAGTGCTAGAAAAGAATATGTTGACAACTCATGAGTTTTGTTCTACTACATTAACAGGAAATAAACATTTCAGGTTTTCTTTTGCTGTTTTGGGTACTGTATTTCAAAGCTAAATTACTTCAGCATAAATGTTCTTGAACTAAATTATGTAGGGTATCTCCATTTGCTTGGCTGGTAGGCTGGGACTTTTTTCCCCTCCAAATGTCAGAGTATTGTTTGCTGGCAGAGACTGTCTTTTCTTGCTAATATTACAACCAGTCAATGACAGCTATCAGACAATGACAAGGAGCACTCCACTAGGTGTACATCCTGATCCCCTGTACCACTGGGCATCTATAAAAAACAGAGATCTCCATCTAAAACTGTTGCTTTGTGGGATTTATTTTGGTTTTGTGGGGGGTATTTTTTGTTTGGTTTTTGTTTGTTTATGTTTGTTGGGGATTTTGTACGGTTTTTCTTTTTAATTTGAGGGGGTTGTGTTTGTTTGTTTTTCCCACAAAACACTTATTTACTACCATTAGAGTTGCTGTTAGTGAAGCTTTCCTTGTAGGTTTAGAGCTTTTAGTAGATAGGGTTAACCCTGCAAGGATAATTGGGTGTGGCTTGCCTTTCATATGGGAACATATGAAAGTGCAAGCAGAGCAATGCTGAATGTTGGTACTGCTAGGAGCACATGTGTTATGTACATGTGCCTCACAGACTCACACAACAGGAGACACATGGAGTAGATCATCTTGAAGAGTCAGAGCTTTTGTAGGATAAGTAATTGCTTCATCTTAAGCCGCATCCAGATGCGCAGCCCACAGTGTTGGCCAGGATTTCACTCTTTTACCAGAGCCTGGTGAGAAGAATAAGATTTTTCCAGTACAAATATTGCCACATTTAGCCACATCTTTCTCACTTGAAACAAGATTGCTCTAATCTGTTTTGCATGTGGCTACAGTCTGAGATCATTTGGAAATAGAAATTAATGCAGAGTGTTACAACTCAGTCTGCCATTCTGCAGTGAGATCACTTTACACTGGTACTCAGGTCCTGCTGTAATTTTCAGTAATGATTTGAGTAAATTTGTTGGTCTTCAATTTCCTGCACTAAGGTGCTGCTATTAGGAGCAGTGGGTAGCTCAGAAGTACTGCCCATGAAAGTGCTGCAGTTCTGGTTTTCAGCCCCTTTCTCTGGGAAAAGGAAAGAGAAGAAGCTCCAATACTGTTGTCATAAATGTACTTACTGTACAATTTATTCCTATTACTCCTATGAAGCATGAAGTCTTTCTGTTTTGCACTTAGGTGTGGTTGTTGCCTAGATGATCAGCAATAACAAGGAAATTTCTTGTACCTCCTCACTGAGTCATCTTTGCCTTGAGTGTGCTATGTTGCTCTGCCTTAGTACGAAAAAAAAAAAAAAAAAAAAAGGTGCAGGTTTTATAGAGTAAACATTGCATAGCAGTGGAGAAAGGATTATGTATATTGCTCTGAAACTATAAGAAAGTGTTCTCTTCTGAAATTTGAAACAAATGACAGTCTGTCAGGAGACACAGGTGGCAGATGTTGGCTCTGCTCAAAGGTGAAAGAAATCTTTCAGTTTAATGTATGGGTATACAGCCTTACAGAGAAGAATTTATCATTGCAGTACATTATAAGTACCACTCAACTGAGATTAGGCAATTTTCTTGAAACCATTATAACATCTTACAGAAAAACCTCAGTCCCTTGCGCTTTTGATGAGTGTAATGCTTTGCCTATCTGTAGGCCCACCCAAACATGAAAAGAGGAATCAGAAATTTCTCTCCAGGTCCCCTGAGCACTGCAGACACATAAAGTGGGTCTCTATTCAAAGCTCCATAACGTTGACAGGAAATGGGGTAGGAGTCAAAAGTAAATCCTGATTATTTTACTACTGACAGTGCAATGGACAGTTTATCCTGATAAAAGTATTTGTTTACTGAAAACCTGCTGCTTTATTGATATTGCTTTTTCCATGATAGGATCAATGCATCTTGTCCTCATCATGCAGAATTATGTAATATTTACTTGCCATTCACCTAAAACTGTGTTTTGACATAAATTACATTTAATGTTAATTGAATTATGAAAATGAAAGTCATCATATTGAAAATGTGTGATATGTGCTACATATCCTGTGTGCAGAATTAAGGAGATGGAATTAAATACTTATTACCTTTAATGTGTTTATTATCAGTTATATCCTTAATTATTACTTTCTGTCAAGATGGGCTTTATGAATAACTGCAAGGTAGAGTTCAGAGGTTATATTTCTGGGCTGTTTATTTAAATTTGCATATATTCAGTAGTGTTTGGAAAATTGGTGTCTGATTGTGTATTTCTTCCAAATCAATTTATTTAAACAGATTAAGGAAAGAATTAGTGATTAGTTTAATAATAAAAAGTTGATTTTTAAAAAAAAATCCTTCAATTGAAAATAAACAATTGCAAAGCATTGGCTATGAAAATGGTGAATATATATGAGACATCATATGTATGGCTCAAGAGATATTTTCACATTTATGAATCTGAGGAAAAAATAAAGAATAGATTCAGATCAAAAGAAAGAGGCTGGAGCCCAGGTTTTGACTTCCATGTTTTCAAAAGATATGCAACTGGCAATATTTGTGCATGCTGTCTGATCATTTATGCTAGTAAAGAAGAGACTGACAAGATCAAAAGCTGAAAAGTCCACCTAAGCTCTGTTAAGATCACATGTCTGAGAGCCAGGCTTCATGGAGGAGTGAAAGTTGAGCAATTTCAACTTTCTATCTTTATCTGAGGAAACTCCACAGGAAACTCAGATGGTCCTTCAGTCTGCAATTGTCCTTTTTAATATGAAAATTAAATCCTTACTGAAATTTGACCATAATGAAATTAAGAGACAGCTCCTGCTCACTGCAGGATTACTGCAGGATCACTGGTGGTTTAATCACAGAAAATAGAGAGATCATTTAATTCGTTTTACCATGAAGCAAAATGTGTTGGTTTGAATGTGACCCCATGGCAAAGGCTCAGCAGAGAGGTGAGCTACTGCACAGCTACAAACTAGTGCCACTTATCCATCACACATTCTTTGCCAGGAGCTGGTGTTCATACCAAGGCATTGTCTCTATTGTGAGTTAGTAAAGCAATTTCCTTCCCCTGGGAGTATTCATCCCTGTGTTGTGAGTTTGGCCCCTTTTTTTTAACACCAAGGAAGTATCTGTAGTTATATATTAAAATCCCCACTAAAGTAACTGTAAAACATCTTGGTTGACAGCTTATTTTAAGCTGTGGCAAAATGTTAATTTAGAAACCATTGCATGATATTGTCAACACAGACAATCCACACACAGGAAGAGTACTGACATTATTAAATGATTTGCTAAAACTCTTGACATTGTAAGGCAAAGCAATACTATTGTTTCAATCTGTGCTTAATGATAGTTGAATTATTAATCTTGAACTTACCATACTGAACATTTAATATCATCGTGTTTCTCCAGAATTAAAGTGAGTGAAAAAGAGAGAAACTATTAAATGGTTGGTCACTTTCAATAAGTAGTATTATCAATTATATTCAACAATTATTATTATCTGTCAAGATCAGTTTTATGAATATGGAACCTTCATGGTGTTAATATGCATATTAAAATATATGAAAAGTTGCAATGCATGAGCAGTAGCTGATTTTCAATATTTACAATTCAAATATTTCCATAACTATGTAGTTCATACAGTTAACTGTCAGAAGGAATGTAATATTTTGAAACCAGCAGGCCTTAGAAAGAATCTACAGCTAGCAGTGTTTTTGAATGGCCAGATGGACTCCTCTAGTATGCTCAAATTAAAATTCAATTCTTGTGGAAACATGATTTCTTTTGCCACATGACACTACCCAGAGCCCAACTAATATGGTGACAATCTATTTAAATGATTGGTTCCAATGTGGAGATCCAGTTATTCCCCAAATTGTTTTTTGTTCACTGTAGAACAAATTCTGTAGAATTTGAGTGACCTTGAACATACAAAATCAAAATACTCCTTACCTGGAAAAACACAGTGTAATTACATTAATGAAATGGATGAGTGAACAGGGATTATACACAAGGACCCTACTCATTCTGGATCCCCCTAACCTGAACCATATTTTACTTCTCTACCAATGTATCCCAACACATTTTTTTTAAAAAAGTGTTTTTAAACACTGTCATAAATACATTACAGAAGAACTTTCTCAATTGTAGTCTGACTGCATCTGGTTCAAGCATTCTTTTGCAGCAGCCTGTTAAGCCAGTATGTAACCAACTCCTGTTACCATTTTCCTCCAGTGCTCTTAGGATGCAGAATCTAAAGCAATTAATTGTGGCCTTCTCTCTAGTCCTATGAATAATTATTTACTCAATAATTTTTCATCTTTTGAGAAATGTTTGCTTTCTGTGTTTTCCCTCCTGCCCTTCCAGCGGTACAGGATAACTGGGAACGGGTCAGGGTCAGTTCATCCCAGGTTGTTTTTTCTGCTGCTGCTCAGGGACAGGAGTCCTCTCCCTGCTCCAGCGTGGGGTCCCTCCCATGGGAGACAGTTCTACATGAGCTTCTCCGTGTGAGGCGTTCCCACAACATCAGTTCTCCACAGACTGCTGCCATGTGGGTCACTCTTCCACAAGGTGAAGGACTTCAGGAATGGCCTGGCCTAATGTGGGTTTCCAACAGGGCCACAAATCCTACCAGGAAACCTGCTCCAGCCTGGGCTCCTCTCTCTGTGGGTGCTCAGGGCCCTGCTCCAGTGCAGCTTTCCCACAGGTTGGCAGCCTCCTCTCAGGCATCCCCCTGCTCCAGTGTGGGGATCCCAGGGCTGCAGGGGGATCTCTGTGTCCCCATGGTCTCCATGTCTGCAGGGGCACAGCTGCCTCACCAGGGGCTGCACCATGGGCCACAGGGGAATCCCACTCTGGTGCCTGGAGCACCTCCTGCCTTCCTTCTCCACTGACCTGGGTGTCTGCAGAGCTGTTCATCTCACATATTCTCACTCTTCTTTTATCTGGTCAGTTATATCTGCACAATAGCTTTTTTATATTTCCTTCTCAAATATTTTGTCTCAGGGGTGTTTACATCATTTCAGGTTGGCTTGGCCTTGGTCTTGGTGGGCTTGTCCTGGAGCAGCCTGGCACTGGCTCTGCCAGATATCGGGGAAGCTTCTGGCAGCTTCTCACAGAAGCCACCCCTGCACTTCCCACAACTACCAAAATCTGTCCATGCAAACTGAATGCGTACCTCTATAACACGAAGGTATATAACCTATTTTTTTCTGGTTTGCTTGTCAATCTATGAACACCTCTGGCTCTGTTTTTTTTTTCCTTGTCTTCTCTTGTACATTAAAGCAACGAGTTCTTTTACCATATGATTAAATTTTCACATAGCTCTAATGTTTCAATAGCTTTCAATTTTTTCATTTATTTTTTGTACTGATATTTTCAATTGTTGGCTTGCCTTATCCTGGCTGTTTCTTGGTTGCCAAAGAAATTAAGGAAAGGTACAGCATTCCATTTTCTTCTTTTTACCCCACTAGCAACATTCTTCTGCAATCCATCCCGTATATTGAGGGAAAACCAAATCTTGTTAAATGTGTACTTTGTGGGCCACCTTTCACGTTATGAACAGATCACCTGCTGGCTTTACACCAGGAGCTCGTACTTCAGCAGGAACAGTCTCACTGAGAGATGCATTAAGTTCTTACATGCTGCCATGCTCAGACTAGTCTAGTCTTGGTAACTGCACTTTATGATTACCTCATCTATCTCATGACATTTCATGTCAGATCTGAAAGCACAGTTTCTTGCTCACTGGCATTAACCTCAGAACTGAAGATGACAGGCTGTGTAACCTCTTATGTACTTTGGAGCTCTCACTACACCAGTTTTCTGTCCATGCACAGTAGTAGTTCATTTTCCTCAGTAGCACAAGACACAGCTTTAATATTCCTGATTGATTACAGCTAGTGAGATAAGGCACAAAAGACTGTTTTAAAGTGACATTGTCAAGAGGATTTTAGTACTTTAAAGATATGTTCACAGAAGGACATGTATATAAAAGAATGGAAAAGACAAAGTCAGAAGCAATCAATTATAAAGACTATAAAAAAATTCAAGTGTATGCTGTATTTCATATAAAAGTATTTGAGAACTTAATTGATGCTCAACAATAATAGGCCAAGATGTGTCGAATATACAAAAAACTGCACATTATACAGGTGAGTCAATGCAGGGGTTTGATGATTATGGTCAAGGAAAATAGTGGTTAATATTTACTGTGAAGCTGCCTAAAAGTAGTTCACTTCAATTGGCAAACAGAAGGATAGTATATTAAAAGGATTATGCCTTTCTATAATCCTATTTAATTATTGCCTGAATAATCTGTTAATTTACATATATTTCAGCATGAAAAATACTTTGAAATTAATTTAATTCATGATCTATATTAGCGTTTGGTACTCTAAACCCAAAAGCATTTGGATATTATATTTAAGGATTTTTTTCTAACTAGATTTGTGATTTTGTTAGCTATCTGTTATAGTTTTAGAACAATTTTGAGAACATTAAATTTTAGACGTTGTTTATGAATTGCTTACGGCCAATAGATTCTTGATTCTTGATTAAGCAGGCTCTGATTCTGCTTTTAAAGTGTTTGATATGTCAACCAAGAATGCAGGGTGTTATTTTTCTTCTCTAAGAGTATAGGAAGAAAACCTCAGAAGATTGGTTGGTTATGCTTGCATTTCTGTTTACAAATACTTGTAAAGGTACTATATGAAGTATAGATATAGACTTAGTATAGATATATATGTAAATTTATCCAACTACCTGGAAGTATTAATTAAAGTGTATAGAAAGTAACTGAAACATAAAATTATGCTGAGTTTTCAGGTATATATTTAAATACTTTTATTTCTACTATGTTCAGAAATTGCAGGCAGTGAGTAGAAAGGCTCCAATGGACATTTGGACAAGGGCCTACTTGTCCAACTACATTATATCAACCTTCATGGAAGCTTAATTCAGAGACAGAAATTCAATCGTGTTTTAATATCTGAATACTGCTATTGATTTGTATGGTTTGTTTTTTCAACACTCATTGCTCTCCTTTAACTTAGGTAGTGCCAAAGAGGGAATCCAGCTATTTTAATCTCCAGTCAGAATTTTAAAATCTCTGGTCGACTTCTCAATTTACTGTGAATATGTTTTTCCCCTGGTGGAAAAATCTTGTGTTGATGATCTTGCAAATTTCCAAATGGTTTAAATAGACTCAAGTACCATCCAGTTATAGTATATATATCTAAATAAACTCCAATTATTTGGAGTAGCCAGTAAAGGCTTGTTCATTAGTCACTTTAGAAGGAGATGATCTAAATTTGTTATGCTACTCATTATAATAATACAGTTATTTATCTCCTGAAGCTGTGTAAGTGTAAAAAGGACACTGAATTGCCATTTGGACAGAATTCCCTCAACTAAACTATATGAATCTTGTTTGTTTTTTTCTTTTCCAACTGGCTTTCATCAATCTGCACAATCAGGACAGGTTTATCTAAGGACTGGAGAGTTCTTGGCTTAAATAAATGAAAGTTGGTTTTGGAAATACTTGCTTCTTGCTTTTCTATGACACTGCCAGTTACTGTAGATATTGGATTGGGGTTTTTTTTCTGTTTGGCTGTATGGAAACAAGAACATGAGAAGGTCACAGATGATTTTATTTTTCCCTTTTAAACTTCAATTATCATTCTTATGTAGTTAATCATGCTTAAGGCCTCTCACAAGCTTTCTGGGATCATCTGTGAATTGTCCTTGGTGCAGAATACAGGTAGTTTCTGACAGGTCAGTTCTGCTCAAGGAGCAAGCCTAGAAAGCCCTCAGAATGAAAAAAGATAAACAGCTCAGTTATAAAGCAACATAATCATCAAATATTGGCATTTGTGACTTACATGTTAAGTAATTAACGGTGCCATAAAATTCCTGCACTGAATATTAAATGGAAATTTTAAGTATTTTAAAGGTGACTAATGTAGCATGGCAAAATTATATAAAACTGACAGCTTCTGTAAAAGTCTAGCAGGAGATGTGGGGACTGGTATACTCCACTAAAATCTGGTAATTCTTCTCATATAATAACAGGTCTTGCATCTGCATTTCAGTACAGTAAAACATAAAGAATGCTTCTATAACTGGCTTGCCATGGATGATACTGCATTCTCATCAGCTGTTCTTCTGGTTGTTGCTCTTATGCTGTTCTTAGTTTTGCTGATTTAGTGGGAGAGTTTACAACATAAAGATGCGGCATCTCGTTCTTGCAATGAGAAAAAAAAAAAAACCCAGACAAGGCAGTGCTGTTCCAGAATGATGTCAAGTGGGCCCTAATCAGCCTCCTCCACACTATTATAGAGAGGGAAGACGAGGAGTTTGAGGGTTTTTCTGCCTGGTATATGAAGTTGTAACAATGCCCAGAAGTAACCGATAAACAAGGCAAAATTATGTTCAGTATAATAATCATGTTTAACATCATACTGGTGAAAGCACCTAGATGTGATGGGCTGTCTGACACTGGCATCAAAATTTTATCTTTCCTTTCAAATGGTTTGGTTTGAGCAGGAAGTCATCCATCATTCTTTGAAGTCTTTTTGATTTAACCCAAGTTCCCTGTAACCTGTGGTTTGTTGCTTCATTTTCCTGTATTTTTTTTTTTGCCTTTGAGTCATTTCCATTGGGACAGCCATATTTGTATTGTCACGTAGGGCAGTCAGTGACTATTTCTTAACCTTTATTTTATAAGACATCGCTGTTAATTTTTGCTTCATTAGTTAATACTTTGAATAATTTAAGTATTTAAAAACATTATTTATAATGTATTACATTCTGTGATGTTTCATCATTTTCATCCAGCAACTTCTCTTACTACTGAAGCACAATAAGTTTAATTTTAAGGCCAATTCTAGCTAGAGATTTGATGAGTAAAATTATTTCTCCTGTCCTGTCTCTAATGTAATGCAGTTCTAGCCTTATCTTTGCCATGGTAGTCACTGTATAGGTCTCTGTCAGCACAGCTATCAGCTGTGCTCTGTAGAGCTCATGGTGAGCTTAACATGAAATAACATTGCATAAGAACCAGATTCTGCTATTGAATACTGTTCAAAGTCTCTGCATTTTTGTATTGCTTTGCTGAAATATTTTAAAGTTGCGTATTCTTAAAGCAAAGGAAAAATCTGACCAAAGTATCTAATTCACTAATAGTTCTTCATGGCAGACATTTGCCAAGGAATTTCAATGTAAAGGAGGAATGTAGCAACATAGCAACAAGAGGCTTCCAATTCCACTGTATTTTGCTTTTACATTGAAATTCAATTGAAACTTGATAGCTACAGACTTAAAGAATTTTCATATGGACTCCAAGTAACAAACTTGTTTGTTTTGGGTTTTTTTTGCTTGGTCTCAAACTACTGTCAGGATGTATAAGATTGCTATTTGTCTATTTGCTGCAGGCAGACTAGAATGTGGGCTATAGTAATACTGTGTTAAGGTAGGAACTACCTTAATAGAAACGCTAACAGGCATGTTTCATGGAGGTTCATGAGGTTTGGGCCTAAAATCAATGCTGAAATTAGAAGGAAGAAGTGAAATATGTGATGTCACAAAGTTATTCTTCCAATGTAACATCTTATGGCTCAAAAAGCGATAACACCATCTTTAAAATTTCCCAACACCTTTTTTTCTTAAAAAAAAAAAAAAAAAACCTTTTTATTTTCTTCCCCCCCCCCCCCCCCCCCCCCCCCTCCCCCCAATTTTATTGGTCACCTCTTGACTCATAACAGTCTGGGTACAATTTAAGCATAGTGTATATGAAAAAACGACACTGCTGGCCAGCTGAAACCATATAGACTGAATTTCAGCCTCAAGTGAATTTGACAGCAGCGTTATTGCAGAGAGTGCTGTAATAACAACATTATCACCCTGGCTGGATACATACATGAATGTTTCTTTAAAAAGGAACTTATTTGCAATTCAGAAAACTCAGCTTGGACTTTAAGCATCAGTGAAATGGATTATAGCTTCACAGTGATATGCTGGTGGAGGTTTCAGTGGTTTAGGAAACCTCTTGGTTAGCCTGCTTTAAGACTCAAAGGAGGCTGTTTCTGGAGAGGTCACTGCTCCCTTTGATATTATAAAAATCACCCTTGCCTGTGATTGTCTGAAGAGATGTGTTTTGCCTTCAGAATGTAGCTCACTGAACTAAATGGAACAAATGCACTGACTCTTGTAAGTTCCTGGGATAAAAGCCCAAACTACCTTCTAATTAGTCAGCTTTCACTTGTGCACGAATACGTGCACACTGGGCAACATACTTCAAATCCTACATGTTGAAAAGAGTAGTTTTTGTAGTAAAAGAGCATGTTTCAAGAAAATGGACTGAATTTGATAGTCATTCTAAAACTGCCTTCTTGTCTCTTCACTTCCCTCCCAACCTTTCTATCACTGTTTGTGATAGAGAGCATACTTTTGTGTGGTTGAAAACCCCTTATGTCTCTTTTAGTTCTGCACCTCATAGAATAAGGAATTTTAGCCCAGGCTATGTGGGTTGTTGAACTGGTGCAGGGAGCCCCTTACAAAACCCCTAATTATAGCTACAGTGTTCCTGACATAAGATGATGTTTTGCACTTTACCTTGTTTAGAGATATAAAGTGCCTTTATCATGGTGAATCTTTTCTTTCTATCACTGGGGAAGCTGTGGGTGTAAAAATAACCACTGTTTGAAGAGGTTGCATTCTTTCTTAAAAGTGACTTCATTATCTTTGAATATGTCTGACACCTATGTAAAACCTTGAATAGACTGTTGGTATTGAAATGAATGCTATTTTTCATTTCATAGCTTTGATTATTACACTTGGTGCATGGGTTGCAGGGCTATCTAGATCTTGCAGTGAGGTGAAATACAAAACAGAAGAAATGTTGCTCCTTCCAGAGAGCTTGGCATTATTACAGGCTTGAAAGTGAGAAAAATGTTGGACCTTCATATATACATGTATATGTCTCTGTATGAAAATGAAAAACATTTTTTATTTACTATAACTATAGTCTTCATTTTGGAAAATATGAACAAATATCCAGGGGCTGGCATTTAAATCGAAACTGCCTCCAGGCATTTCTTATTTGCAAACTGAACCTGTGCTGCTGTCATAAACTCCACATCATAGAAACCACTAACACTGAGGCTGATCAAAACATTTGCGTCTTCTCAACATTTCCAGTATAATTTCTTGAAAGAATTCATGCAATATTAGGAAAGTTTCCAGTGTACAGTAATTCTCTATTATACATCACTTGCTCTGTAAGATAGGTTTTTCTTTCTATTCACATGTTCTTAGGAGCTCCTTGCATAACTGGCTGGGTAGTAACATTACCTCAAGTAAATAATAGTGCCGTCTAGGAGAAGATTGTCTATAGTTAACTATAAAGTATGGCAGACCATTTTTGGGGGGAAGTTAACACTAAATGAGTCAGAACAAGCCATAATTTTAGACCATTTTGAAATATTTTCTTCCTCTGTTGTCAGACAAGCATTCTCAGAGCTGAACCCATTTTCTAATGGGTTTTGAAATTCTGGTGAAGTACCATGTTGCATCACTCTAATATTATGTAATACTGTCCTCCTTATGCCTTTTGCTTCTAGTTGTTATAGCAGAAATTGTAGCTGGATTCAAGGTCACCGAATGTTTTCCTGTTAGTTTCCTTTTTAACTCGTGGTTCTCTTTGTGGCTCTCATGGTATCTCTTAATAGTTATTAACTATTATTTCAGCAAAAATAATTGCTTCTGATAGAAATGATTACAGAGAAAGTGTTCCCAGGTTTTAAAAACAACAGCTTTTTCTAAAGAATCTATGAACTTCCATGGTTTTGAACACCATCTGGCAAAATGATATCAAATCTATCATCTATCATATATATCAACATATCATCTATCTTTTGATGCCCACCTGAAAGACATACCAAAGCTGGTTGGGCTAAAACCAGAAAAGTCCAGTTTAAATGTACTTGAGGGAATTGGAGGTAAATTTCTCAAAGGCTTAATCTGTATGGGTCACACTGGTCAGTGCCAGGCTTCTAGTATGTGAAAGCAGTAAATTGTAGCAGCTTGGTCCTCCCTTCTCAGTGGCTGTTGAGGCAACAGGAGCAGTCGATTTAGGTGATGTAGGCATGACAGTAGATGGTGCAGTACCTTTGGCTTGATGAGATACCATTGTGTGTTTGTGCTCCTACCAATGCAAGTGGAAGGTGACTGGTTACAGAAGTGACAATCTGCCAATGGGATGTAATTTATTAAAGATTTTAATTCAATCACCTGTACACCTCATAGCTGACTCTCTTCCATGCTTTACAGTTTCTTACTGATGGGAAGGAGACTGACTGGTCTGGATGCAGAGGAATCCTAAGATTTAAATAAAAAGGAGTGGAGGAAAAGTACTGTGACATGATTAGTCACTGAGCTGGAGCTGTATGTTGTGACATATACTCTTACCTATAAAAGATCCAGGTGGGGACTTGCAAACAGGTAGCATGAGACCCTGTCCTGCAGTCTCTAAAATGCATTAAGCTTTTCATATCAGACTTCAATAATGAGTGAAAAATCATTAAAATAAGTTCCCCTGTGCCTTGTTTTACTATCTATAAAATGGAAGTACTAACTCTCACTTTGTCAAGACATTAAGTGAAAATGGGAAGAACTTGTATTCTAGAATGATGAAAAGAACTTAGAAAGTTGATGATGACAATAAATTAATGAGGTCTTACTATCCTATGGTCATAAAATGAAGCTATAGGGATGAAAAGAAAAAGATAGAATACACACTTTCCTAAATAAATTTAATTATGGTAAACATGGGGTCAGGAATTCTTAGAAAAACAGCAGATAAGTATCCTGCTCAGATAATTAAAAGCAGGACTATAGTAATAATACACAAAATAGTTAAATCCAAATTACTTCTCTTATCTCCTATTTTGAGTGCTTCATTTCAGAAGCAATGTATTGGCGACATACAGTATTTGATAACAATATATGTAAGGAAGAACAGTGTGTACTGAAACATGCAGGAGTGGTGTTTGGCATGCCATTACAGTTTTTAATTTATTGTAAAAATTAACCTGAATTAAAGGCATCAAGTGACCTTACTGATATGCTGCATCTTTTGAGCCACAAAGTACAAATCAAAGATATGTGGGCATAAGGTCAAAAGATTATAATGTAATGTAATACTGCACTTAATGGATGGGGTTTGGAGTATGTTCTATAGTACAGCATCTTAGGTAAATGAAGCATTTTTTAAAAAAAACCTGTGACCTTAAACTTTACAGAATCACAAAATTGTTAGTTTTGGAAGGGACCTTTGGAGATCTAATGTAACCCTCCTGCCAAGGCAGGTTCACCCAGATAACCTTGTATCTAACTCATTCTAAGAGTACCATTTGTCAGGTGTTGTGCTTTTGCTGTGAACATTACAACAAAAAACTGCAAATAAAATGTTATCTGATGTTTTGTTTGTTGTTGGTTGGGGTGGGGTTTTTTTGTTTTGCTTTGGTTTCTTTTCTCTTTTTAAATGTCAAATATTGGTTTAATGGCATCTAGTTCCCTCTAGAATTACCACAGAGGATTTCTCCTCTGCATCAATGGCTAACATCAATTAATGTAATATAAGACCCGTTTGTTTCTGAGGTAACTCTAAATTTTTATCTTTTTCTATGCACATACATTCTGAACCAAATTTATATCATTATTTTTCCCCCTGTTTCTCTGATTCTATGGAATGGCTTTCCAATAAACAGCAGTGGTAAATCCCAGCCAAAACTTCCTGTCAGTAACAAAAGGTGCATTTAGCAAGCCCTGAGTTAATTTCAAATTCTATTTAATTTATTGGAGTTATACTATGATCACTGCAGAGGTGATACACTTGGGAGCATTAGTACACAGACAAATTATAATCTCTCATGCATGCTTTTACTCCAGTTACATGTGGCTAGAATTAAGTAGCAAATTTTGCTACAAATCAATTACTACCTAATTGTATTTTGTAAGTGGTCTTCAGTCGAGAACTATTGATTTTCTTTCTAAGCTGTGCTTTTTTACTAATTCATCCATGGAACTGTATTCAGAGAAAAATAAATGATAAAATTATACATATTGAAAGAAGCGTTATTTTAAGACTGCTGAAAAGTGGATTAAAATATTTATCTTGGGATTAACAGTATACTGTTCAGTACACTCATGGGTTTAGTTAAATACTTCATATAACTGATCCATAAATTTGAATTCCCTACTGCTTCTAATAAATTAAACCATGAAAATACAGTTTTGAAAATAGTAACCTACCTTCTATCAAAGTTACCTCTATTCAAACTGAATCAGGAAAAGCAAATCTAAATTCACTTGTGGGGACTGTTATGGCTAGAAGTATTTGCTACGTCACAGGACCAGTAAAAATATTGTGATTTAAATGAAAATTAAAGAAAACAGCTTGGGGAGACTCAGAGTGCATCTAGGAGACCAAATCATCATCTCAGGTTCTTAAATTGCAGTTTTCCTATTTCCTGTATAATGAAGTTTTGAGGGATGCTGTGCAAAATTTTTTTTTGGCTGACTGTATGTTTAAAACATGTTAAGAATTATTTTGCTTTGTTCTAAGTAACGCACATGAGGAATTAATTCTAATTATAGATATTCCTTCTACATGGAGGCACTGGATTCAGTTTCCATTCTTTGCTGCCATATGAACTGGAAAGCAGGCACCTCTCTCTTATTAGCTGTCTCGGAGTAAAACCACAGAGGCTGGGAAGGCAGAGACTTAGGAACCTCAAATCTGAGCCTAAAATTTGGACATTAAGGAGTTGTTTGTGTCCCTGTCTTAATTTAGTATAGAAATACATTGAAGAAATGCATAAGTACATCCTGTGCATGGAGTCATGTTTGGATAAAATAACTGTAATTATTCCCTGTGGTGGGAATCCACTCTGTCTAGATGCCAGCTGCCTGAAAAAGCCACTTTATCACTGCCCTCCTTATCTGCACAGGAGAGAGAAAACAAAATGAAAGGCTCTTAGGTCGAGATAAGAACAGGGAGAGATCACTCTGCAGTTACTGTCATGGGAAAACAGACTCAGCTTGGGAAAATTAATTTAGGTGAATTTATGACCAATTAAATCAGAGTGGGGTAATGAGAGGAAAACTGTAGATCTTAAAACACCTTCTCCCACCCCTCCCTTCTTTCCGGCTCAACTTTGCTCCTGATTTTTTCTGTCTACTCTCTGCAGTGGTGCGGGATGATGGGACTGGGGGCTGTGGTCAGTTCATCATACTTTATTTCTTCTCAGTGGGAAGACTCCCCACACTCTCCCCCCTGCTCTGGTATGGGTCTCTGCTCCACCATGGGCCTTCACGGGCTGCAGGGGCACAGCTGCCTCGCCATGGGCTGCACCTTGGGCTGCAGGGCAGTCTCTGCTCTGGCATGTGGAACATCTCCTGCCTTTTCTTCCTCACTGGCCATGTTATATGCAGGGTTGTTTCTCTGAAGTATTGTCACTCCTCTCTGCAGTCAAAGCTCTAGCTGTGTGGTTTTACCCAACAAACACCTAGGTTATCTGGGAGGCTCTGATGGGCTCAGCCTTCAGCAGTGCCTGTGGCAGGGCTGTCTTGCAGGCAGCTGGCACTGGGCCTTTCATACACAGGCAAAGCTTCTAGCACCTTCTAACAGAAACAGTAGATGTCCCATCCAAACTTTGCCATTCCCACAGTGTAGTTTCATATTGTGTCAGGATATGCAGATGTGACTGTTACAATGAGAAACACTTCCCTAAATGTTTATGATTGAGTGACACCAGGTACCAGTGGGAATATTGAATTCCATGAGACCAGACTGGTCAGCTGATGGAGAGCCTGGTCTGAGGCACTGCTGGAACTGCTGACCAGGTGAGACTGCACAGGCAGTGTGTCTGCTCTGCCAGCACCAACACAGCAAATAAAGCTGGGGGACAAAGCATTACTTGTAGGGTATTTGAGGGATTGCTAGAGGAGGGACAATTATAAAATCTATTTGCTTCTTGTCTGTTCGAAACAATGCTGGAAAACAGCCTTTGAAGAAGTCTGAAAGCTTTTCCTGCTAAACCACTAGTTATTGCTAGAGACACTTCAAGAGGTGAAAATGGTAAGGATGATAATAAAAAAAAAAATCGATCTTGAATGAAGCAGTGAAAAACAGTCTATATTCTCAATGTAGCAGCAATGAGTATGAATGTATTGCAAAAATATAAAACTATTCCAGGCCTTGCCTAGAATTCTTGACATCCATATTTATTTATGCAAACCACATTAATTTAAATTCTTTGCAGACAGGACACATGAAAAATTTTGGAATTAAGTTTACTTTAGCAAGTGAATGAATTTACTGTTCAATATTAACATATAAATTTACTGGCCTGCACTGATGGCTAGGAGACTGGGAATGTCATTATTATTGGGAAAGAGAATCTTAGCATAGAGAACTTGCATGAGTTAAAGCCACTCAGTAACTAAAAATGGTTGCATGCTTTATTTTGCATGGGAGTGCGCTGTTGATCTCTAGAAATTCTAAGATATCTTCTAAATTTTCCATTTCTCTTTTTCTTTTTATAAGCAGAAGTATAAAATATGCCACCTTTGACATGCTTTAAATTTGAATTTCACCAGATAGAAGCATGTAGAGTGGGTCTGAATTGAGATGTTATCCCAAATTTTGAGTGTGTATTTTTTCCCTTCCTCCAAATTCATCTGGGATATTAATTTCTTATTTGCTGAAAATTTCAAAAAGTCTGCAAGAGGAATATTGTTTGCTTCCATGTTCCCTCCTTTTGTTCTAAGTCATGTCCTCACTTCTGAAAGTAATCAGGATATTCAGGAACCCTCCATCTCTATTCTACCTTTAATTCTTTAATTCAAATGGACTTGAAGACTTTAAAGAAAATGGGACTGGATTAGGTAAAGAGAAATTAGCTAAAGAGGGACCTAGATAAATCTGAGGCAGTTTTTCAGGGTAAACCCAAGCTTCTTTCTCTACGGTTGTGCTGATTTGGGTTAATGTTATGTTGTGAGTGTCAGAGACTTCCCAAGGAAGAAACTGCTGCCTTGGAAATTGATGAGCTGTGTGGAAAGTAGCAGGATCATGGCATAACTTCATCAACAAATGGAATTCAATAGAAACTTTAGGTTCTTGGTTGTCATATGAAGTATTTCTCTTCTCTCGTTCATGCATGTTGGCCTTAGCAGCTCTTCAGATGCCCATTTCTTTTCAGTAGGGTCAACACTTGAGAACTGGAACAGGATTAAAAGTGTGTATTGCTGTGATCAATGAAGCCTGTCACAGCTGGCAAAGTGGTGCTGAAAGAGAGAGAGATAAATTACTTCATTGTCCAAGCCTCTGGCTTATGGTGGTCCTTCTCCTACTCCATATGGCAGCTGCTTTTTCATGACAGGGAATCATATCCCACTGCTCTCAACACCTCTCTCTGAAAAGTAACAGGAATTAGAAAATAATTTTCAGTGATTTTTGGTTTTGATCATGCACTGATTCCTAGAAAAATGACAACATACAAGACAAGCTGGGCCTAAGGACGAATTTACTTTCTCATTTTTTTCTGTTGCTCCAAAAATGCTTTCAACATCCATTGTGCTGAGTAGTACTTATAGATGAGAACATGTGTGTTCCCAGCAATTTGATGCTGCACTGCTTTAGTTTGACAAATGGGAAGAAGTGGCTTGTGTCATGGATATTGACAGTATCAATCACAGGGCTGTCATGAAATTAAGAAGGGCCATCACAAGGAGAAAGATCCATGAGTGTTTATGTTCATTCTCCTTCTCCATATTTCATTGTCAAGAAGCTGTTAGCTGGTATTGTGATGCACACAAAAAAAACCCCACTGGAAATTCTCCTTTACTCTGGGTACGACCAGAGAAAATGACAGTAATACTTTATGGTTAGATATTGATCAGAGTGGACATTAGTGTTCATTAAAAGGAGCTGTTCAGTATGAAAAACAGCCTGGAAAACAAAATTGCCCACGGGTAGCTCTCTTAATGCACTAATTCCCACAGACTTGTACCCACAGGCTCTGCCTTTCATGCAGTGCTCATCCCAGCTTTATTGCTGTGCAGAGAGCCCACAGCAAGGATGGGAAAAGTCCTCTCTTGCCTGTATCTTTACCGAAAGAAAGACACTATTTTTGAGAACTATGTGAGCTGAGGGAACCCTACAAATGAGTATTGTGCTTAAGCAGGCAACCATGGGCTTTCAGCAATTACTGTTTTATGTTAAAATGGTGATCTGTGGATTTCATCCATCCGTGTGTTGAATGTGACCTTACGTGAGATGATATTTTATGCATCTGTGCACAGCTTCAGTGTAATTTTTAACTGTGGGTCCCAGTGTGTGGGAGTCTGTGCATTGTGTATAACCACGTACACATGTGCAGTTACTTCTGAAAATATGATGAACAATGTGAAAACACAATCTAGTCAACCAGCACATTTGATGTACATTCTGATAGTTGAGAAGAGGCCTACTCAGTTCTAGAATTTTAAATAGATTAATAAACTTGATCCATACAAAGAAAATAGTTAGTAAAATCTAGAAATTTCTGGTCTGGCTGTGTTTTCACCCTTCAAATGCTTTTCTGTCACTGGCACCCAGAGAGATTCCAAGGCAATTATATACATCTTTTCTCATCCTTCCTGTTCACAAGTATTAGATCACCTAACAAGGAAACCAGATTTTTCCAGCTCTGTTAGCAAATGCAGACAAAGCATAAAGTCAACACCTTTTCTTTTACATTTCTCCATGCTACTTATCACCATAGTACTTATATGTCTCATGTATTACCACTGGTTCTTCAAAATACATCTGCAGAGGAAGAGAATGCACTTCCCAAGGCTTCAGAGAGAAGTATAATTAATGTATCCCTTAATAAGGCAGAATATCTGTGCTAAAGTGGGGAGAAAAAGGCTGCCTTTTCTGAGAAGTGTCCTTTTATCTTGTATAAAAATCTATTTTCCTGTCCACACCGTGTGAGTGTAATGTAAAGGAAGCCTGACACTGAAACTGAACTGAGACCTGGTATTACATTCTAACTCATCATGACCCATCCTATCCATGTGGTTTGGGGTTTTTTGGCTTTTGGTGGCATTTTATAGATGTTATTATGATTTCAAATTATTAATTAAATTTCCATGGATGAGATACATCCTTTTGTTTCTAATGAGATTAATCACTGGGGTTTTGTCCCTTAACTTAATAGTAGTACTGTCTGTGGCTATGTACAAGGTGCAACATTTTTTTTTTTTTTCATTCAGATCCTTTAGAGATACCCTGACTTCTGTCACTTTTTAACAGTTCTAGAAGGACATATATTTTAAAGGGTATGATTCCAGTGGTGGTACAGTGCAGCACAAGTCTGTAATATGGATCTTGAAAACCAGGGTATTGTTACAGTATATCATTATCTGGACATTTGTCATAGAACAGGTTTTCATAATAAGCTTCAAAGAAGGTGGAAGCCCAGATCTAAGCTTTAGATTTTTCAGAAGTGCTTCTATAATAGGAGCTTTGTATTCTCTGCACTTTGACCAATAATCTCCATGTGACCATTAAGATTGAAATAAAACTGGTTTCTCTATCTGGCACTGTAAGGTGAAACTAGAAAGACCGAATTTTAAATCTTTTATTCCATGTCATTCATTGAAATCCCTCTCGCTTCCCTGAATTTTCCTTAATCTATCTGTTATTTAATCAAAATTAGAGGTGGGCAATAATTATCTGTGAATCCCTTTCAGTAGGTTGATTAAAGATTAAAGGACATCAAATCTGAAGCAGGTTAAGGAGACCATGGAGAATGCTGCAAACCACTTTTGTAGATTGTATGCCAAATGATAGGTCATTAAAATAGCCTTTTTCAGTGCGTTACAACATGACATGGCTGCTCCAGAATACAGACTGAATGAAGAATCTATTCATAACTCCTACATTTAATGGGTTTACAATTTTCTGAAATTTGTTGTGCTTATGGGGGTTTTAACTCCAATTCTTGAATATCTTATATTTCTAGACATTCTGAGTAAATAACAGACAGACAATATGTTTCAATTATTTCTCACTTCTGTAAACAAATACTTCAAAGAATTAGAGAAGAAAAAAATCTATAAATTTTTAAGTCTCCCTCAATTTTTGTGGCTTAACAGTTTTAGAGGTGACTAAGATTTTTGCAAGTTTTATGTAAAATTCCTCGCTATCTCTGTGATGAAATATTTTTTGTGTGTTTTTGTAGACGCAAGTGCCTAAGTCTAAAGGAATATCTTCTCTTTAGTTTCTTCTCCAAGCATGTTAGAGAAAATACCTTTAATGGGATAAAGTTCCTCATTTTTTCAAGAGAGGATATATTCTAGCTATAGGGTAAGTGCAAGGAAGTTACTTAGGGCACAGACCGATAAAGCAGATTCTGTCTCTCATTGTTTCTTAGTTCTAAAAATCTTAACCAAAAGACAAGTATTAGATATTAATACATCTACTATTAGATATTTCATCTGTTGGGTTTATTTGAAGTATTGCTTTGTGCTATTCTTTTTGGGTTGTTTGGTTGTTTTTTTCTGTTCTAGAGGAGACTGTAAGTAGCTTTAGATATATACACCATGGTATCAGGTGATCTTGCAACCAGGAGGTCAGATGAGTGAAAAGACATAGCATTTTTAAATGTGTTCCTTTGTCAGGAGGCTGACAGTTCTCCTGCTACGTACATAAAATCGCATATTGCTCTGAATGTTAACGTGGTTGTCAGGAGCAGTTTCGCCACTCTTTTTAGCCTGTGTCATGTAAGATTCCTTTAAGCAACTAAAAAACCAGCCATAATCCATTTGATTTTCTGTCTTCCCATGAGGAAAAGTTTTGACAGATGATAAATAGCAACTGCTGACAATCATCAATGTGGAGCTATCATGCTTTTACATTAAATACAAAAACAGAGTTGTAATGTCACTAGGGATAAGACTTTTGACACATAAGAGACAAATATATAATCCTCAGAACTAAATCACTATTGGGATCTGAGGAACTGCAACAAAGCACAGCTGCTTTTAGAATCTCACAAAGTCAAACTAAAGCTAACTTTGATATCTAGAATTGTATGCATGTTCCTATCTGGGATATCTTGCTGCTGAGCCACAAGCTGCTGTTATACATGCAAACGTCAGTGAATGTATGTGCACAAAGCAGAAAGACACTTTACATCACTGTCTTGTTTAATTAGGGCCAAAAAGGGACCAACATCAAAATAAAGACTGGTGCTTTCTGAGCCAGGGCTAAAATGCCAGATCTTTTCATAGCAAAAAGCCAGTCACACTAGTCACACTGAAGTATTTTATTCTGTGCAACTTATTTCTTGCAAGTATTTTACCCATTTACTCATAAAAGAACAATTGTTAAAAATATAAATAGTATTTCTGCTTGCTGGCAGTTTTAGCAATAAAACCTGAATTAGACTTTTGTCTGACTGAGTGTTTCTAAAATTTTTCATCTCTCCAGATGGAAAAGTACCATCAATGTAGTGGTGCTTTCAGCATAATCTCTCTTCTAATGTAAAGCATAATGTATTTTACAGCAATTTTCAAAACAGAAGTCATTAATATATAACCCTGTTCTTATAATTGATATTTGAGTCTGTTTTTATTTCTAATATATACTGTCAAGTTTCAGTTCCATTCTTTACCCACCAAAGGCAGGAGAATGGTGAAAGAGAAAGTGGTTTAGAGAGAAATTTGTTAGTCCTGTGTTAAAAGGAGATATTACATAAGTCTTGTGGTATCAGCATAAAGCAAACAGTAGGCCAGTTGGGTAACAATGAACTACGTGGAAGGGCTAATCGAATTAAAACATGGACTAAGAAAATTCTGTCATAATAGAATTTCTTTTAGGGAAGAAAAAATAATATATGTGTTTCCCCCACATTTTCTACTTTTGCTATCACTACTTTTTTGTCTTGATTTGAAAATGCAGAAGGATTAGAAATAGTACCATGTTTATACCAGAGCACTTTTCATAAAATGAGAAATAATTTCAAATGATAAATTTGTAAAATGTAAGTCAAAAGACAACACCTTTATGCACATGCCCTTTGATGCAATCATTTTCCTCCTCCTTTTTGTCATTCTCTGGCTGTGATTACAAAATTCTCTTGGGTTTTATGTAGAGGACAAGCAGTGAGGCTTAGCTGGGGATATATTTGAGACTGAGATCTGAGATTGGAATGTTTTTTCACCACTGCCTCAAAACTTCATAAGGCCCACTTGCCTAGAGAAACATATTCTATAATAGCTGTAAGAGGAAAATCTGTCCTTTTTCCCATCCAAGGGGTTCTAAATCATAGCTACTGTCCCATACTGTGACAAAGCTTTACATAATGTGGAATTTCTGGCTTGATTTACAAACCTGAAGGAATTTTTGCCAGCTCATCTACCTCTGTTTACTGAGAATCACTGCTGTCTGGCATTATCTCTATATATAATGTTCCCCATTCCCAATTTGGGAACAAGAGTCAGGTGAGATACACACACTCCCCATGTAAACTTTTTTGCATTAATTTCAGAGACCTATTTTAGTTAGATATTATGAGACTGCAGCATCCTTTTTATTTTTAATATATGGGAATGAAAATGGTCTCTGTATTAAATTTAGAAATGCGTTTTAATGTCTTTGACTTCCTAGATGTTTTAACTAGAAAGTTTGCATTAAGTCACTAGAAAAGGAAGTTTAGGGAGATAGCAGTCAATATCATTTGTATCTGTTAGATAAAAGCTGCTTGCATTAGTGTTCCATCATGTCTTAATGTGACAAGCTTGAAGTTAAGACAAGAGAGAATCTATGGAATGGATAATTTAAGCAGAAGTACCCAAGTGTAACAGACAGCAGAGAAACCATATTTCCAGCTTGTGAAGTCTCAAAGGAAGAGTAGTTTCTTTCATATAATAAACACAACATCCATCCATTGTCAAATGTTCTCTTTCATCCTTCTGGGACACTGACCACTCATTTTTAAAGGAATCTTGGGATCTTAAAAGTGTGTTTAAAATATACTTTTCCTTCCACTGTCTTGCAAATCTTATAAAATTAAAGTTTGAAATTTAGAATTTTAGACGGAATTATAGTGAATATTTGTTCTGAAATTTAGGACTTACTGAAAATGTCTGGAACCACGGAGATTCAGAGCCGTGCGATGAATAGCTTTAATCAACACATCAGACACAGATGACAAATGTACAGTTGAAATGGAATCCTACCTTGTGCTGTAAGTTTTGGTGCATTTTTCTCCTTGGAGTGGATCTGTTAACAAAAACATTTTGGATTCAGAAAAACTAGAAGGAAAGTAAACTGAAGAAAAGTATATGATCTCCATACTATTTAATTTTATTTTAATATAGGCACATTGTTACTCTGATTTAAATTTATGAGAGAAACTATTTAAATCTTCATCAGCTCTACTGAATTCATGAGCTCCAGGTCTAAATAGCTACTTGTTTTCTTAAATTTTACAGCCTGCCAAATGTGTTTGTTTTTTTTTCCTTTTATCCATCTAAGTAACTCTTAATCCAGGCAAAATCTTCAATGGATAAGTCTAGTCTGGTCCCTCTGATAGTTTTTCTTCTTTCCATGCAAACACTGTGACTCCGTTTGGCTTTCATCAGACGATGTACATGACACTGTTACAGGAAGGAGCTCTCTTCTACGGGAGAAATAAATAATTGTGAAGTTAATCAAGATGGCACAATACACACCAATAACAATAAAACAACTGTATTAATTGCTTAGTTTTCTAGAAGCCAAGCAGCACACTGTAATACCTTAAGAGAAAATACCTGGGAAATGTAAGAGGCTTTTTTGGGCATGTTATCAATCTACTCAGTATAGTAGCACCACTTCTACTTTTTTAATTCAAGAGAAGTACATTGAACTGAACTATCATTTCTTTGTAGTTAATGTGGGTGTTCTAATCTGTCTATCAGGGGAGTTTTTGTGTTTCTGTCCTTTGTGGCACAGTTGCTAGTACCTAGAAGGAGCTTAGTTAGTGATTCAGTTTCCAAAAGCTCAGAAATGTGAGAACCACACACCACCATAAAGAGTACTCATTTGGGTTTTATAGCTACAATATTTTTTCATGAGAAAATATTGCCTTACTGTGTCTAGTAGCTCTTTATATTCATTTGCTTGGCTGAACTTTTCTTGGAGACTTTTAGCTAATGGCCAAAAGGAAAACAGCGTGCCAGACTACATAGTAGTTTGGTAGTTAATAGGTTTTTTGGGATGTAGGCAATTGGGTGAGAGTTCTGAGTAAGAAACAGAACAGAGGAATATCCAAAATACTGTGTTACGCTGCATTAGAGATCTCCCTTGACTTTTAATAGAGAGCTTTGGGTAGTCTTCAAGGTGGAAAAAACCTATATTCCTACTAAACTCTAATGCGAAGTACTTAAAACTAATCTTTGTGCTTCTAGAATCGTCTTTCCCAAAAGTCTTTTAAATACAGAATTGTTCTCTCCAGCTTGGACTTCTCACTTTGGATGTCATACTCTGTCTGTAGCTGCATACATGTATAGGTCTTACAAAACTTGAAAGTCCAAGCTGAAAGAGCAATCAGTCAAGTGAGCCTTTCTGAGTGGGAGGGAGGAGAGACCATTTCATTTATGAAAGCAGGTATTTCAGAAAGGTGAGATTATATTTTTCACACTCACAATCCTGTCCCCTCCCTATCAAAGACATCTCTTTCATTTTGCTTTGAGCAGGTGTTACAACAGAACTGATAAGCCTTTCTGCAGATTGTGTTACATGTAGCACTGTCTGTGATGCGCAGGAAATTCTGAATGGGAGGCAAAGGGATGTAAGTGGGTGTGAGTGAAAAGCTATAAATGTATGTTGTGTCATGTAGGAGCTGATTATCAGGGGCTCTGCACACCTCTATAACCCCTCACTGGAAGTTTTGGATGTTATGCCTTTAAGCATTCAAATAAAGCCTCATAGCTTGTCAGAGTCATCTCTGATGTTTGGGTTTTAAATTTTTACATGGGTAAAAATGAAACCAGTTATAACCTTATTTTCACTGCAGTCCTATCTTGCAGTTTCTGAAGAAATAAAAATAAATGAAAGAAGGATTCCTAAAGGGCAAATATATATGGAAGGGGGAAGAAAAATCTTTTTTTATATATTTTTTAGCACTTCTTCATGTTTGTGCTTTTATTTTTCCTCTTTTGTGCTTTTGTGCAATTTCTACTTTCTCATTACTGACTGATTTCTTCTTCCACCTTTCCTCTTTTTTTTGTAACACTTTCATGCAATTCTTTTTCTGGAGGCTTCCCCCAGGCCTTTATCTCTCTGGAAAATTCTGTTCCCTTTCATTAGCATCCCTTTTATTTGATTCTCTGTTCTTTTATGTGTCCTACACATATTTTAGTTCTAATTTGACATCTTTATTTTTTAGGGGGGCTTTGTTGGTTGGTGGGCTTTTTTCTTATAATTGATTTTATGAGTTTTGGACAATTATTTTTTCCCCTGCATTTTTATGATGTCCCTGTCTTGCTGTTCCCACAGTATTTCTGCTGGTCAAAATGCCCAACCTCTCAGACAGTGCTGTTTTTTTAATCCAGGCATTACTGACAGAAGATTTTGGGATGCCCTGAGTGGAAACTAATTAAAACCCCTGAAAATAAAGTAATTCATATCTACTGAAGGTGTGATCTAAGTTGCATTAGCAGCTTCTGTATGTAGTTATTTAGAATTAATATTGCAAGACAGACTGTTTTATGTAGTATCTTGTAATTATATATATATATATATATATATGTGTATATATATATATATCATCACATCATCAAGATGTGTTTTTGCATTTTTAAAAGTTATTTAAGTGGGGTTTCTTTTATGATGATGACTTTTTTCTTGAAATGTTAGGTATTTAGATTTCTGTGGCTGATACTTACTAGGTTAGTTTAAATATTTTTGAATGCTTAAAAATCAGTTTTCAAAGACCTAGTCAAGTTGTCACACAAATTTTGGCCCACTTTCAGCTTCAACATTGGTATTAGTTTCATGTGGGAATATTAAGGTATTTATAATCTGCCTTTTTGTTTGAGAGCCTACCAGGTTTTAGAATATATAAGAAGTGTAGATTGCACACTAAAAAAAAAAAAATCTCTCATGCATTTACCCACAGTTTACCCCATGGCCTGAACACGAGCTTACCTTTAATTAAATGAGTGTTTTCACTGACTGTCTCAGAAGTCTACTGGCTATCAAATTAAGCATGTACTTACATAATGCACTCAGAGTTATGCCTCTTAAAACAACATTTTCGATAATTTGTGCAGGAATTTTAGCAACACAGTTGTCCTTGATCTCAGTCTGAACTGTATCTCTAAATTTTTTCAGCTGCTTCAAAGTCTAATGAATTACAAGTTCAATACTAACTATTTTGCATACAGAACTCTTGCTTAGTTAATAGAATATTTTCCTGTTAAAAATTGCAGAATCAGACTGCTTTTGAGAATCTAAAATAAACAGAACTGCTGCAGTGTGCCTTGGCAAACTATTCCAATGTCTAGCTGAATTACTATTTGTACTTTCTAATATCTAATTAAGCATTTTGCATGAATTTTCTATCAGACTGTCATCAATCCATGCCTTTCCTCTTAAGATGAGATATAACACTACGATTATTTATAAATCATTTCTAAAAATCTGCAGCTGACATATCTGAAGCTGTCTAATCATTCTTCACAGTGAATAACCTATCCTCCCAAGTTGTAAGATGTGTTGATGTCCATCTAGTGCTTTATTTCATCCAGTGATGTAATTTCTGAAGTGTAATGTGGTGATCAGAATTTCACACAATATTAGACATGTGGTCTCAGTAGTTTTTCATGTGGTACCAGAATGCCTTCCCTGGAAAAATAATTAATTCCCTTTTTATTCTTTCCCCTCTACCTTATAATTTCTTGCTCTGTACTTTTGCTTGCCTTTTAATCACTACAAAATATTTCTGCAAAAAATTGTGTATGATCATGGAAAACACTTTGAACTATCTTATTCTCACTTTCTTTTCCTGGTCTCTATTCTGTGTTGTGCTTTAATTTAGATTTTGGACTCTGTGCTTATGTTTTGGTCCCCAACCTCATTACCTTTTACTTCTTTACATGGAACTACATAAACTACTTAGCATCTCATAAGCCTAATTCTATCCAAATCATTATGACTTTGTTTGCTCTGTTCCTCTGTATTTACTACTTCTCAGCTCTGTGTCATCAGCAGATTTAGCTGCTTTTGAAAGGATGCCCTCCCACAAGGTCATTTCTCTATTAGCCTAATTAAAGGGATCCATGTGTGACCACTTGCTGCACTTTTCTTTCTTATGGACCCCTTTTCTGGGTCAGGCAGTTTTTCAAAGGTGTGACAGACAAACAGTTTTATAAAGGTGTGTAAGACAGCTCTCTAAACTGTGCAGTGCAGATATCCTGGTCCCAGGGAATTATTTTATACATCTTCCTGGTTAAGTGGCAGTGGGAGGAACAGAAGCAGAATTCTGCAATTATGGGGACACAATATGAAACTTGTCCAATAAGAGAAAAATACTATTTCATTAATAAAATTTACAATTATTCAGGGCACAGAAGGAAAAAATCTCATTATCAGTATATCTGTGCGCTCAAACCTCATAGCATCTGAGCTGCTTTAGAAGTGATTTAACTCAAATATTGCAAGCAAAACTTTAGACAAGTTAATCTTGAGAAGATCAATAAAACAAGAATTTCCTTTGTGCGGGACTCTGTGCTGCTCCAGGTATCCTGTTCCCTCTGCCATTTAAAGCTGCCTCTTATGAATTTTATTGTAAATGTGTACCTACACTTCAAACAAAAAGATGTAAAATGAAGTTGTAAGAAAGCTATGGTTTACAACATGAAATCATCATTGGATGCACCTGTAACTTTAGGTTTATTATCAGAACGTCAATGCCCTTAAATTGAATCTCTTTATATGTTTGTATTTGCCATAAAGAAAATTTATTATTTTTCAAAAATTTCAACACCTACTCAGTATGTTATTCTTATCAACATTTTATTTTTATACCTGGTGTCTCTCACTGTGATTTGATGTAGGTAACTTTGTATGAATAAGCCAATGGAGAATTCAGCCTAGATGTCTTAGAACTATTTTCAGTTCACCTACAGCGTGACTCTTCTTGGTCAATTTAACCAGAAGGCATATTCTGGTGTAGTTTAGAGAATTCAAAGGACTCCTTTAATTTCAGTACCTTGAACACCTCAGCATGTATAGGGACTAAATCAGAGGGAATTTAAACTATTATGATTTTGCATGGCAAAACTAATTCTGATTAGCTCAACAAAACTACTTACAATGTGATTTGTATCTCTGTAACTGAGATGGGAATTTGGCAAACAGAACATGCTGGTGTATTTACTGTATGTCTCAATGTAGAGGTATACACTTCATGAAAAACAGCCATGCAAAGAGACAGTATGGCTACAGAGGGAGAGCATAAGGTTTATTTAGCTGAGAGCAAAATGAATTCTTTGCCTAAGTATTCCCAAAAGAAGGGTAAGGCAACATTCCAGAAACTGCAATACACACTCCTCAGGGAAAAGTGAAATGTTAAAAGGTTTTACTTGAGCTGATAATTAGGCAATTATGACTATTAACTTTGACAGAACACCAGCATTAAATGCATTAGATCCCAGAGTTTGGATGTAGAGAGCTAGGGAAATAGTAGGGTCTTTGCTGAGCCTGTCTGAGAACCAGCTTCATACAGGTTGGCAAAGAAGAGCTAGAAGGTGTGAAAATTATTCCCTTACATATGTAAGAAAAAAAAGAATGATTCTGGAAAATTTGTGTTCAGAACACAAGAACATAACTCTTATTAGAAACATTGATAAGAATTTCCTCAAAATCTTTTTAACAGTGCATAATTTTAGCAGTGCAGGATAAATTTGGGCTCTTAAAACCATAGTTAGGTTCATTAACTACTCTGTTTTCCTCTACTCTTCTACTGGGAGGTTTCAGGAGCAATGTAATACAGTCAAATAAAATGAAAAACTCTCTGAATCCTGAAGAGGGGTACAGGGTACATTCCTACATTTCCCCAGGGCAGATCATGAGAATGGGTGAAATGAAAAGAGCAACTTCAACCAAACCTCTTCTATGATAGAACAAGCAGTAATTTGCTCTAGAAGACCAAAGAGTGCTACAAACTCTGCTCGGGCTTTGTGCTAGTCCCAGAACTGTCTGTATGTGAGTGGAGATTATTCTACATCAGCGAATGCAGATCTCTTTTATGCCACGTGGTTCGATCAGAAATCCTGTCAGTGAAGAGATGGGTCTGTTGTGCTCTTTCTCTAGTAAAAATTAAAACAAGACCTCCAAAATTTTGACTCTGCAGCCAGAGACAAAACTCAAGTTAAGTCAAGTCAGTTTTATGCTGTGTTCTTTGAATATGTCTATTGATTTGAATTACTGTAGCATACAGTTCCTTTTAGCCATGTCTGGCAAAATTATGGAGGAATTCTATTTAGGCAAAAAATATACAAAGTCATGATAAATTCATGAGGTATAGAACCAAAGAAAAACTCTGCCACAGTTCCAGAACTAGCTAACAATATTTGGCATTCCTAATAGCTTTTTTCACTAGAGATTGTCAAGAAACTCTGTTTGTTGAGACCGTGTTCTGGATTTAGTGGCTCCACAGAAATTTGAATCAGCTGTGAACTGATCGCATCACTTCTTCCTGTTTCTTTTCTCTGTGCATATTCTTGAGAAAAAACTAGATGAAATTCTACTCCTGGATGTCACCAATTTAAAACTAGCAAGAGTTATGTACAATCCCAATGAATAATTTGGCTTATAGTTATTCAGTTGAGCAGTGTGACAGCTGAACAGAAATGTTTTCTCAGATATACAGGGAAATCCTATTTTCTTAGTTTTGTGAAAAAGCAAAACATTTTTCTTCTCACTTTAGCCTTATAAAGAGAACTCAGAACAATTTTCACAGGTAGAAAAGTTATTTTTACATGGGAATATCTGTGAAGTGAAAAATACCTCCTTACGTGTATTTGTGCTCTGTTTCCTGCAGAAGCATGGCTCATGCTCACTTGATGGGACACCATCTTAAATAATGGGGTTTCCAACCTGGACTGGCACAAAATTGTTGTGAAAACATCAGCCCATGATGGGAAATTCATGCGCTTATTTAAGGTGTGTTTTAAACTTTCAGCTGTGTCATTGAACACTTACTTTTGTGTATTGGGGTTATAGATGTGAAAGGTTAGAAAGCATGCAAAGTAGATGAAGAGATATTGATGCACTGAGAGAGGGCTCAGAGTAAGTGCCTTTGTAATTGCAGGATTGCAGGATCATCAAATTTCTACTGTGAAAGCTTAACTAACTTGAATCTTTTATCTTCTGCTGGGTTCTGGGCTATGCCAATGCTTAAAACGTACAGTCACAGGGTACTGTGCTCTAAGAACTGAAAGATGCAGATTTTATTTTTGAGTTGCCTACAGACGTGCTGTATCCTCTTATTAGGTCACTATATCCTTCTATAAATTCTATTTCTCAGTAGGAAATTAATTTCATTATTCTTTAAAATATATGAAGATCCAAATGTGACCTCCTTTTTTTGGTTGTATTTTAACATGAATTGGGATAGGTGGTGGAGTCACCAGCCCTGGAGGTGTTCAAGAGGGTCTGGATCTAGTCCTAGGTGACACAGTTTAATGGTTTAGGGGTTACAGTAGCAGTGCCAGGTTGATGGTTGGACTTGATGATCTTGATGGTCTTTTCCAACCTTGATGATTCTAGATTCTGTAAGTCAAGTAAATCAGAAAACGCAACATGTGATGCACACAGACCTATTGAGGGCCTTTAGTCTGCAACAGGCTATATCACTATAAACATTGCAGTCAAATTTAATTGAGTCACACACACACACAAAAAACCCCAAAACCACAAACAAGAAAACCTTAATGCAACAAAACAAACACTCCATCAAAAAACAAGACAAACAAAAAACACCTTAAAGAAACAAATCAAAACCACTCAAACCAAACAAAATTATATGTACAAAACTGAACAAAATATCAGTGATTTAGCCAGCTTAACATCATGGTTAAAACAGCTTGACTTCACTGACACTTGATCCTGCTTTGATTTCTATTTTTAAAACCCATATCTAGCTTTTGTTTACATACATCAAGGTAGACAAAGATAAACAAGTGAAAGCTCCTTTGCCTCAGAGATGACTTAGTTTCCTGTGGTAAGGCTCTAGTCAGCCCCAATCCCAAATCTCTGTAGCTGTTTCAACACTGCATTCTGGGAAATATAATAAACCAGGTCAACTGTACTGTGTTTGTTATAAAGTCTTTTGAATCAGAAATTGGCTTATGGCACTTCGAACTTGTGCAAAATAGACATTCTCACCAGTAGGAAGAAATCTTCCCTGCCATATTGTTTTTAGAGTCATCATGTTCAGGCTTCAATTAAAAAATAAATTTAAAAAGTGATCAGTTAGGAGGAGGAAGAGATACATCAAGAGAAGTCCTCATATAATTAATGCCAACAAACTGATAGCTCTCACCGATTCCAAATAGTAGACCACTGTCTTTGTATGAATTCTAAATCATCTCAGTCTGGATTCTAGTCATGAAGGCTTCTACTAGAAATTATTATGGAATCTTTGATTTGCATTTCTCCTTCCAGTAAGTCTATTCATAACATGAACATTATTAATCAAGAACTATTTCCAAGATTTGTCCTGTGTTCATGCAATCAGAAATTGATTTTTACTTCTCTGGAACTGAACTCTGAATTGCTGGTGGCTTTTTTTTTTTTTTTCTTTTCCTTCATTCCTTGCTCCATTTCTGATTAAAATAAAGGCAAAATTTTGTAAAAGTTGTTCAGTTGCAGTATATCACTAGAAAAGTACACTGAGTATAAATCCAGGGATCTGTGAGAGCAGAACAACGTGCTGAATGAAATCTTGGTTGACATGTGCCAGGCATCTCCATCTCCCCTCTTACACTGTCTAGCCCTTAAACTAGGAAGTGAGCAATACTGTGAAGTTTGTATCATCATGTTCCTGTTAATGCACCAGTATGTCTAGCACCAGATACAGGAAACTAGAAAGGTTTGGCAATTGCAACTTCTCATTTTCAGTCATTCTTGGAATAGACTGAGGGAGTGGGAATGCAACCACTCTTCTTTTTCCCTGTAGAGACTCTGTCAGGAGCAATATAAAAGATGTACCTATAAAGAAGTGCATTCATGCAAACATCCCTGAATTATCAACACTGTTTTCATCACAAATATAAGCACAGTCATATACTAGCTACTGTGAAGAAAATGAATTCTATCCAAATCAAAATCTGTATTTATTTATTTATTTATTTATTTATTTATTTATTTATTTTTCAGATGACCAACTAAATCATTTGTTTGGGCAAAAATATTGTGTGGTAGATTTCTTTCTGGCATTTTTGATTGTTTGTAGTCTGGAATTTTTTCACTAGAAGTCCAATATGTAACACTGTTAAATCTAGCACTTCAAGCATGTAAAAAATGAGACCATTGAGATGAAAACTCATCTTTTCCTTTTAAAGAGGAAAATATGAAGTCCTAAAAATGTATAACTACTGAAAGGAATGTGTTTTCAAGGATACTTAAGATTTAGTTCTAGTCTTAAAAGAGGAAATAAGATATCTTAGTAGAAATGACTGGCTAGCAATCACACTTTTAAACTTTTTACCTGAAATATTTTTCTGAAGACAGCTTCTAGGTCTCACTTATAAAGGGGTAAATGCATGCAGGGATGACAACCAAAAATCCCCAAAGGAGAAGATGAAAAATGAGTGTGCCTGGTTTACATTGTTTCTTCTATTGCGAAATCCTAGCAGGCAGATGTTTATTGGTTGTTGGATGAGCTAAGGAATGTTGAAAACTTTAGTTGATTATGTCTGCCTCCACCATTAGTCGTCTTTGTGACATCAGGTCTATAATAATAGATATTTTAAAGGAGACAGTATCAGTCCAAGGAAACTGAAATAGGTTGCTTAAAAACAGATTTCTATCTAACTTGGTTGTGATGTTTCTGCATTAAAACATGTAAATTGATTATAACTGTGTGGGTGTTGTAAAATATGCCTTTCTAAACCATTTACAGGTGGTAATATATCACCCAAGTCTCTGGGTCTCTAGGGAGTTTCACTAATTACTTTTCCAGAAATATAGAGGTCACTTGTCTGCTACCTTTTATTACTACTTACTTGAGCAACAGCTTTGAATGGTTATCTGGAAAAGGAAAGAAGAAGTTTAAAACCTGGAGGGAAATATGTTTTTAAGTATTTGATCCTTGGTTCAAAATGTAAGCCATAAATGCTGCAGGAAGTAATATGGAAAATATGGTAATTGAGATAAAACGAGAAAAAACAGGCTGGAGTGGAAAGGAGAAAACTTAGTTTTGCCTCCAGTTATCCTGCTATGCAATAATCTCTTTGTCTAGTAGACAGGAAAATCTAGCAATAAATATATTGTAATTTGTGGTTATATAATAAGTGACAAAAGTACATGAAATCTCTATTGTTGCATAACTTCTGTTCCAAATTGCATTAGTAATTTTTAGATTTACCATTGCCTTTCATTCAGAGCTGACAGACAAATAAAAGTACTGATTATCTGTGGGTTCGGGGTTTTTTTTTAATAATGATATAAAGCTATTTGACATATGGGGATGGACCACTGTGAATGTTACAGTAGAAGCTCTTCACACAAACACTGTACTCTTTCGATAAAGACAGTCTGTAAGGAAAAAGCCTCTCATGCTCCAGAACTCCACGTGATTTTGGTACAATATTCTGACAAGTTGTTGATTTCACACTGAGGCTTGCTGAGTAAATCCTATGAGGTGTTGAGTGTCCTGAACAGCAGCCAAAGGATTAATGCCCTTTGCAGGAAGTGCTCAGGGTTATGCTGTGGCTCACACCTTTTTGGTCTGGGGTGTGCATTGCTGAGCACTCCATGTGACTGTATAATTATAATAAGGGTTTACAAACTAATATTGTAACTTTTCAGCTGGTTGCTATGAAAATATCAGGCACACAAAATTGATTTCTAATTTGTATATGATATATAACAAAATATTAATTAAGCAGTGATTTAGGGCTCTGCATTGCCTAAAGCATAAGCAGGGAAGGGATTCTGCCGTCATCATCAATATGTAGATTGGATTAAGGAACCTATAGAGGGTTACCAGGGTAAATCCTATCCATATGAATGGGTCCCTAATGTAATAAACATAACATGTTGTAGCCTCAGCTAATGTAAATGAGATTGGTGGTTCTGCTGATTTACACCAGCTGAACATTCACCCATATGTTCAGTAGTAAATATTTGTTAGATCAGCCCATAAATAACATTTTATTTGCAAGTGTACATGGACACAACCATCTAGACTCTAAATGAAGCTTAGCACATGAATGATGAAAAGGTTTCTCCTGCAGAAGCAAAGATAAAAATAAATTTTTGAAAACAAGCTGGTGTTACTGCCAACTTCTCTTGTCTGTCTCTTCTTTCATGCTGATGCATGAGTGTATCTTCAGCATGAAAAGAAACTCCTGTTAAGTTTACTCTCCTCCTTTCTCTTACTTGACTTTTTCTAGAAATCTAATGATTGTGAATCTTAAACTCGGGATCATTTGGAGAGAATGTAACCTCCAAAGAACTGAGGCTGGACTGTGATGGGCGAACTGACTTATCTATGTCATCTGTCAGATGTGTCAGGCTCAGAGAATCCTTCACTTGTTCATTCCGTATCACACCAGATTTGATAATGGAGAAATTAGCTGAAACTTGGGACAGTAAATCAAAGTTTAACTCTAGAATGTGAAACAATCAAGTTATCAGCTATTGAAAATGGAAAATTATGTGGTTATTTCCCTTTGCTTGCTTTCTCTGTCCTCAAACTTTTTTCAGCCTTTATGGTTGCAAGAGACTCAAACATGAATGCCAACGGTTCAGCATAGATTTAAAGTGTTTGTGTTTATGATAGCTAAAAACATTGCAATAATATTTTGAATATCAACTATTATTGTTTCTCATGTTATTTTCATTGCCAAAGACATTAATTTTTTCTGTAATCTGTATGATATCATGCAGGCACATGTCAACTGTTCTGTTGTTTTCTTATTTGTAAGTAAGAAGTCTGTATTTTCCATCAGGATACAGTTACCAAGGGAGCAACCTAAGAATATCAGGGGATGGATATGCAAATAAGGCAAAGCCGTGTTTGCGTAGTCTAGACTGCTAATAATTTGGAAATCATGTAGGCATGACTAATATGGGAAGGAAATTCTTCCAAAACCTGAGCCATTCAGATCAAGATGAGCACTTCTGTAACTGAGAAAAAGTGTTTTGGTTTTTCTGCTAACAACGATTGCTCCTGAGTACTACCTAAATGTTACAGACTAAAGCTGATTTTATTTCATAGGATCCACTGAGCAGCCATCTGATGGTTATGCCTATTGTAGTTAAAATTTTTAAGTGAACTATTTTCAAAGTGAAAAAATCAAAGAGTTTTTCACAGCCTTCAGAGAGGTCTAAACTTCAAGTATTATTTTATTTTTGCTAGCCTTGAAGTGGATCCAGAACCTCAGTTGTTAACTTGAAACTGGTTTCTATAGTTCAGAAATATTTCTGAAACTTTACATGGTAATAAAAATGTCTTACAACCTCAAATATTAAATAAAACTCTTCTTTTTTGTTGGTCTGGACCAAATACAAAAGCTTATGCCATATGTTGGAAATTATTTCTTCAATTTGAGGTGTTATACTATGCTGCTACTTGTAGCATTTAATTAAAATTATTGCTTTCATTAGAATTAAAGAGGTTACAGATGGTAAAACTACTATATCACTAAGCACATCTCCCTTTTAAAATGGTAATGTTATATAACGACAAGGTGGCCCATATTATTTCTGTACTACCAGTGAGATTAAAAGAAAAAAAATGTACTATAACAATTTGTGTGTTAGCCTTGTTTATAAGATTGATGTGATTTAGTTATCAAGTCTAGTAAGGTTTACTTTTGATTTTCTTTCTTTTTCAATGAACTGCCAGGGTATAAAAATATATTTAAGAAAAAAGAAAATCCATTTCATGATATACATTGTGCAAATGTTTGGCTACAAACAGCATTTTAACAGATATCATCAGAGAACTGTTATATACCTCAAAGATGGTCCCAGGCTACTGAATCAGTATCGAAAATTAATCTCTTTTGAAGTACGTGGATTTTTAGATCTTTAGCTTTGCCTACATATTTATTCCTTGATAGATTTTTTTATCATCTGTATGTATTTTAAATAGAAAACTCTAACATTAAGTGCAATATAAATAAAAAAATTAATACTGTGATACACTTGTTTTTATTGTAGATATTTCTAGAGGTATGTAAATCATATATGGTTGAATCCTTCTCTTTATTATTACCAGTGCCAAAAAAATTTCTCTAAATTAATTCAGTTAAATCAGATTTCTACATGTGGAATGGAAAAGAGAATGAGGACCTTTTTCACTTTGCATTGCAGCACTAATTATACTTGTAATACACTACTTTATGTTGCGTATATATTTTTATTAAACTAACTTTTTTTATGGAGACAAAATATTTCCAAAATTAAATTAAGAACAGGTAGGCGTAAATCCAGAAAGCCTTGCAGTAAGATCTGCTTATGGAGCCATGCTTTGTCCTACCACAAAGTGTCTCAGCCCTAAGGATTAGTCCAATATAGAGGACACGGCAGTGGCTCTGCTCCAGCCATGACATTGCCATCCCTGCCTGGCCTCCTGCATGCTCTGCTCTGCTCTGGTCTCCTGCTGTAACTGCAGCACTCTTGAGGGCAGCAGTGATTTACAGCTCCCCAGGTCTGTTTGCCATGGTCTGTCCAGCAGTCAGAGTACCTTTGGGTTTGAGGTACCTGTGCCCCTTGCACAAGTCATCAGCTGGAAATGTCTGGTCACCAACAGCCGTAAAACGATGGCACGTAACACTGGAGCTGTTGGGCTCCGGCACCCAGAGGTGGGGATGGCTGTCAGGAGCAGCACTTGGTGTCCACTGAGGCCCCAGGGTGAGTTAGGGGCACTGGGTACAGTACTTTGTGGTTTTGCTTCTCTCCCATCCTGGGAGGTTGCGTGTTCCAGCAGCTCCTGTGATCTGCTGCTGGTCACCTGAGGTATGGGCTAGGACTGTGTGAACTGCTGCTAAATTGCACACAACTAAGGGGCCACAGGTTTACTAACCCTGGTCCACTGCTTAGGCTGCATGGAAATAATAATTTAATATTAAAATGCCTCTGGATCTCTTATTCTAGGTATAAGCAAAATATTATTTAACTGGTACATGTATTTATTTCTGTAGAGCTGTGGTGCTTTTCTTTTTGAGGGGTCCAAAATAACCACATATGAGGTAAAGTCTCCCAGAGGGCATATAATGTACAGTGAGGTGGTGTTTGAACTTGCTTTGTTATTGTGAAATTTACCTATGTCACACTGGAGAGACTTGAGCAAGGGAGAGATTACACACAGTGTTTGAAGAAAAGAAAAGGTAATACATTTTGCAAATAACACCTCTCTGTGGGGGGGTTTAAGTGCATCCTTAAGTGCATATTGGTTAGATAATACAACCTAAAAGTAACTTTGCTTTTCTTTGTGGGAAAAGTAGAAGTGAGCTGAGACTGTGAAAGAAAAATATAAGAAGGGAATAAACATCTTCTGTGCAATTAAATCAAATACAATTGAAGCTACAGGGAAAATCACCAGTTAAAATATAATAAACAGTCTTGAAGTCTTTAAATTCCCACAGGAAGGGATTGTTCTGTTAGAGGAATTCGGTATTATTAAGTGGAATTCACCCGACAGGGCAGGAAATCCCCTGTAGGACAAGCAGAAGTTTAAAGCTCAAGGCTGTGCATTGAACTATGTGCTTTTCTGTTAAAGAGAGATTATTAAAGTAAGGGAAAGATAAGGCAATAGCACTTCTGTTGTTGTCCAGGCATTCTATGCGTCCTGCTTTTGCCCCTCATTAGTGGACTTATCACTTGCTTAACCACTGAGGAATTGGAAATATTTCCTTGTTACAGAAAAAAATATGAGAAAAGAGGCAAAAAAAGTTCCTTCTTAATAAATGTTGGAGGATTGATTAAGAAGTCTAGTGAGATGAGCATTCAGGGGTAATGCCAGTGCACATATAAAGCATGACTGGGACAAAGATGCTCTCCTTGGACTTCCCTGGCCCTAACCCAGGGGTAAGCCTTTGGTGCAATGATAGTGGCTAGGACATGTATCTCAGATGCCTGTACATGTGTAGGACATATTTGTTAGCACATATAATGGCATTAGTATTGGCAGAGGAAGCTGTCAGAGACTTCAAAATGACAGGGTACAAATGTCCCTGTGGAATCAAGGGGCACTGAGACAGGAAGAAGCAAAGGCCAGAGAAAACATCTGTTACAAACAGCAATACAGGGGATGGAGAAAAATAGTGTGGGAGGCAGAGGCACATATGCCTTGCTGCCAGGCTTGCTGAAAAGAAGCTAACATGTTGGATATCACCCCCTGCCCTTCGATAGGAAAGGAAAAACAATGCAATCTGCCACAGCTGTAGAAAGCATTGGCAGAAAGAAAACAGCTTTAGGAATGGGGATTCAAATACTTAACACAGAAAAGCCTGAGATGGTTACCTGCAGAGGAAGGATGGGCAGAGTTGGGAAAACACAAATGAAGCCCATGTCTGTAGAAGGATTTAAGAAGGTTAAGGCAAATCAGCTGAAATTGAGTCAGCCATGTGGATTATCTTGTTCTGGAGTAAAGCAGCCATAAAGTTTAGCTGCACTTCACACAAGAGTGGGGAAACTGTATCTTATGCATACTGGTGTCAGACTTTCAGCTAAGCTGCCTTTCCGTAGTGTCCTGTAGTCAGAAATTTCAATGTGAGTATAGTTTGTACTTTCAAGTCACTCCTGAAGGAAGTGTCAAAAGTAGCAATGTGACAGGCATAAAGGGTATGCAAATTGCCCAATTAGATATAACCTACTACTGAAAAAACAGTTGCAACAGCAACAAAAGGCAGCACAAATCATCTTGCAATGTAAGAAGTCCAATTCAAAATCTATTCTACAAATGCATATATAATATACCTGACTTTTCTGGTTTTTTATTTGGGCACTGGTATTCTTCAGGACCTCATGAAACATGCATTTCTAAAACATGAAGTTTCCTTCCTATGAAGGTGTGATGGATAGGAATGTAGATAAGAAAAGTGTCATTATTTCCTATTCCCTGTCACATAGGGCTTACAGACATCCGTTATTGTCACCCTGAACTTCAGCTCAGGTCAGGGTCAGTTTGGTGGAGACTTAAGACACGAATTCTCTGACTTTAAATCAGTATGATATTAAAAGGAATATATATCCTTGTAACTGTATTTGGAGATTTTTAGTCACTGATATCTAACAAGTGTAAGTGCATTAGAGTACAGTTTTGTCCCCCTCACTTGTTCCCTTCCAATATCATTGGCAAATGACAAGACTCAACATATTTCTAAAGCTGTGGAGCATCATTCAGTTTCAGACTGAGTATCTTTATTTTACTCTGTCTAGCCAGTAGCATCTAGATTTATCTCCTGTGCTCTGGCCTAATGGTGAAGCATGTGAATTTGTTCCTTCTCTGTCCAAAAAAATTTCCTACACCCACTAGAGAGAGGACTAAATTATTCCTCCCCTTTGAAGCATTTCATTTTACTCCCTAATGTGATGTCTGGCCACATTCTGTAAGTGAATTGAGTGTTGCACTAAAGCCTGGTGTGTGGTGGTCCCATAGCCTGTTTTCAGTTTCACAGATACTCCTTTGAGAAATGTGCATTCTCTATCAGCCTACGTTGATGCAGTGTCAGAGATAAGATTCATGCAGAAGGGGTGATGTGGTGTTCCCTTTAGTGTTAGAAATCTCACTGATGCATTTTGCTTTCATCCTGAGGGTTAACATGGTTCCTAATTTCGATATCATGAAGTAATTCTCCTGGAGATCAGACTGTTCAGGTCAGATGTGCGAAGTTTTTTGTGCCAGCCTTGCTCAACAGCACAAGGTGAGATGCTTGTCCTAAAATCATCCTCTAGAGCCGGTAAATTCTTTCCTGTCACAAGGATATAGGATTCCTGTTCTCTGAATCTCCTTTAGTTCAGAGTATAATATCTTTCATTTTATTTTATTTTCTCCTACAGAAATAAGTCATAAATAATGGAGAATTTTATGATGTGTGCGGATGTGGAGCTCTTGTTCCATGGAACACTTCCAGACTAAGCAGCTATTTTTATATGATTGCTTGAGATTTTGGGGGACTATTTGATGATCTGTGTGACCTCTTCTAATCTTATTATAATCATTGTTGCTCTCTGCTTTTCCATGCTTTTTGCTGGTTGCCATGGAAACATCCTACCCTCCCTTCATTCTTAAGTGAGAGAGCAAGCCAAAGCAGTGTCTCCAATCTCCGTCTCTTTCTCACCTTTTTCCCTCTCTCACACTTTCTGGTTGTCACTGGGAATCACGTCAGCTCCTTTTCTTCATCTCCAAAAGGAGCATTGATGCCCTCTTAGCACCAGTAGGTTCGTTCAGCATTTTTCACTGTTCCCTGGAGAGAAGTGTGGCAGCACAGACTGCATCCAGAGCCAGTGAGACTCGGCCAAAGACAGGCTTGCCCTGTTCAGACTTGCAGATTACCCTGGACCTGTGTTGCAGGCCTTGAAGAGGCACAGTTTGAACACCAGTAATCTAATTTGGGTGTGCTCCCATGGAGCACCCCTTGCTGGTGCTCAGCAGCATGAAGACTGGACGCTGTATTCGTTTGCTACTGCAACAATAAGGGACTCTTGAGCAGAATAACATTTGAATGTTTATGGTTGATTTAGAAAGAGGAAATCAAATGCTTTTAAATGTTGGAGATTAAATGCAAGTTGTTTCCAGGGAATGTGTATGGAGTGCATTTAAATTTGCTTTTTATTGTCTATTTCATAAATTATATTCCTTTAAAGGATAAATTGAGTGGATTAGGAATGGAATCATCTGTAATTAACTGGGTGCTAGCTACTTAGGAGGGCACATACAGCTTGTGTTATTAAACAGCATCATGTCAGATTTAATGGATGTCATTACAGAAGTACCTCAGGGATATGAGCTTGGACCATTGTTATTTATTATCTGTGCAAATGAACTGACAAGCCACTGCACTGAGTGCAATATTCATTTTTATTCTGATGACACAGTCATGACCTGAGCTCCTAGTTTCTTGAAATTGTCCTGTAGTTCTGAGGGCTTGGAAATGGTTAATTCCCAATGAAGTTGCTTTAGGCAATGCTAAGGCAAGTGCTCTGACTAAAGTAATGCCGTGCTGGGACAGGCTACTTGGCATTAAGCAAATCTAAAACTTTCATCTTGGGGGGGTGGGGAAGGAGGAATAAAATGTATGAATCCCCCATTCTCTTCAAAATTGACACATTTTATCTTTCACATTCTCTTGTTGTGAAAAAGGAAGAATTTCTAGTTGTTGTTATTGACTTTACTAGGTGAATATAGCTGCTAAATATGAATCTATATATATGAATATGAAGGATTCAGAAATTATTTAATGTAAACATATTTCAATTTTTATCTACTGGCCTTTAAATCTTTAATTTTAATTTGATGCTTTGAGACTTTTTGACTGTGTTTTATCCTCCCATTATTATCAGGAAGAATAACAGTGTGGCCCTTTTTCAGATATCAGAATCTCTCAGTAACGGAAATCTTTTGATAGTGATAACTGCTTTTTATTCAGTGATAGAGATAAGACTTATATGGATCATCTGCTGATATATCAGCTCTTGGGAGAAAAAACCTGGAGGCTGGGCCCAGATTCTGCCCTTGGGTTTGGATTAAGATGACCCTCGGGTAATCTTGAAGGAGGCAAGTTCCAACAAGTCTTTATTTCCACCTATAAATTGAACTACAAAGCACCAGAGACAAAATGAGGAAGCTGAGCTAATGTTGCTGCTCTGGAAAATTGTGTTAGTGGATCTGATAAAATTGAGGGTTTGACATGGCAAACGGAATTTAGTGTACAATGAAAATGACTGAGCAGAATGGGTCAGAAGGTGATTCATTCAATAGAAAGTAATCATCAGAGTATGATCATAAGTTGCCTGTCCATAGGCAAATGAAAAATGACTGTTGTTCCTTTTATTGGCTCTGCTCTGCCTGATTGTCTGTTAGTGGGTCACTGTACTGAGCCAGGACTCAAGCCTATCCTGAAACTTTCCACCTGGGAGTGCTCTGCCCTTAGGGCAGCTGCCATGCTACAGGAAGGGCAGGGGCTGGGAGAACAGGAGACAGTGGGCTGTGCTGTCCCAAGGATCTTCTGTACAATTCCTCCACACACATATGCCCTGTTCCTGAACACTTCAGCAGAGGTGTAAAAGGCCTTTTAATTGGTTCCCACCTCTAGGGATAATCTTCTCTCCTTTAGCTTTTATTCGTCTCAGAAACATTATCTTTCTGTTAGTTTTCTTTTCACTGGATTTCAACACTTCAGCTGCCTAGTGAAAAATGAAACTGCAAAACTGACTGGAAGCACCAGTTCTCTGACAAAACAAGGATTCTCTCTTTAAATGTCCACACAGAGAAAAATCTTCTCAACGTTTTGAACAGTTTGACAGTCTTGTCTAGTGCTCATTCAGAGGAACCCATTCTGCATTTTACTTTTCCCAGGCCCTAAATGTTGTCACTGTTTTAAAGAGATATATTGTCCTGATTAATTTTTCTATGCCAGTTCAGCATCAGTGTACATTTGACTTCTTAACATTAGTGTCGATTTGATTTTTTAAGTCACCAGGGTGATTCAGAGGTCCAGTTGTCCAGTCCTCTGAGATGATTTACTGTTCAATTAATGATATCATGTTCTTCTGTTGTCTATAACATATGATTCTACAATTTTGGAGAACAAAGAAACACCCCACCCCCCCCCAAAAAAAAAAAAATCACTCAGACAAGAAAAAGGATACATAAAAAGGATGTGGTTTAATTCTTTTAAAACTATTGAACTATTATTGAAGCTTTTTAAATGGTTCTGCTGTACTTTTGTCATGAGCTAGCCTTCCAAAACCTACAGGAAAGACAGAAACTGGAATCAGTTTCTTTCTTCCAAGATGACAGCAATAGCCTTTTCCTTATGCTTAACCAGTAAATACTATAATATCTTACAAACATGGCTCATATGGTTATTTAAAGCAGAACTATGGTTGTTTTAATATGGTTATTGTAGCCATACGTTTTGCTTTTATGAGTTTTTATGTAGCACTATTACTTATATGGTAATCTTAAGGATATTGTTATAATTTGTTTTATGTGTTAAGTATTATAGAGGCAATTGCTAGTATCACTACAGTGAAAGGTCTTATGAGCATCACATCTGACAAACAATTGCTTGCTGCCAGCAGCCCAATGAAACACTTATACCAAGGGATACAAATCACCTTTACAGATACTTTGTTTACAATTTCTTCAAGCAGGGAAAACCATCTAAAATGCATTATGTAGACAGACTTGAAGTTTCTACATTTATGTGCTTATGTGCTCACAAAATTTGCAGGCTACTGAGCAAAAGGTGCTCCCCTGTCGTGATTGTCATAGGCATGTTCTTCACAGTTGCTTTGCCCTGCCTTTTATCAAACATCTGTGTCATTTGATCTTTTTTTGTACAAGCCCCATGGAAGGGACATGAAAGTCTGCATGCTTTAGCGGTTCCTTGGTTTTTTTCTGTCTCATGCTTGGTGTTTTATTTTATTTGTCTCATTCTAAAAGCAAAGTGATACATTTCCTTTGAGAGGGACACTCAGAGGCAGCAGTGACAACTTGCTTTTCTTGGCAGTGTCCTACAGGGGCATTAATGCCACTAAGTCCTGTGACAGGAATACATTCCTTATCCCGGACATTAATGTCATATGTGCTTTGTCAAAAGTTGTCATTGGACTCACTAGGGACACGAATGACAATGACTTCTTAATTTTTGCTTGTGTCTCTGGGAGTGATAAAGTATATTTCTGCTTTCACAGTTTTGAATTCCATGAGACAAACGATATTGCTGCTCATACTGACTGGCTGGGAATTTGTTTTTGTAGGGATTGCTGTTGCTGGGTGTTTATTTGCAAAGATGGTAGATCTTGAGACCAGTTCAGAAATGAACTTACTTTGTGAAATGCATTGCATTCAGTCAGCAGAGCTTTGCAGACATAGGTCAAAAAGACCATCTTACTAAAAGAACCAGGACCATCTCACTGTCAGTATTATAGTAATAAACAAGGAGATTTTTCTCTTCCTGAATGAATATTTCAGCCCATGTGTCATAGATGTGGTTTTAATACTGGAAGATGCCCACTAAGAACAGGAAATTTCTTAGGAGAAATTATTTGAATTCTCACAAGCAAGAGGACATTAAATCATATGGTCTAAGGTAAGGGTTTATTCACTGAATTCATAGTTAAAAAGCATGCAGGGAATGATGAACACTGCTAATTTCACTGGTGGTGTTATAGTTTGAAAGCTCTCTGACCTAGAAAGCATTGACTAGAACAGCACAGAGAGTTGACATAGACAGGAAATTGTCCTGGCAGGTTTTTCAAAAGAGTAGCAACAAGACAGGTTTGCTTACCCATTATGCTACTATGTTATGCTAGGCACTGCTGTGCCTTATAAATATTTGCACTGTTTAATTTTGAAAAATTAAACATCAAAATTCAGATTTTCCAAGCTGAGTCTCCTATTTTGGGATGAGGTTTGAGGATTTCATAGGATTCCACTCTAAGGAATTATATTCTTCAGAAACTGTAGGTTTGCATTCATGTCCTGCCTAAGTCCTCTAGGACACAGCGCTAAATTTTTAGGCACTGTACAGTGTGTGGTCTCTTCAGCTAATAGTTTCAGTTCTATCAAAACATCTGTGTGTGAATTACTGAAAGGAAATTAAATTGAATTATAATTATCATAGCCATTTATACCCTAAATTAGTTATCTAGCTATTTGCAGAGAGGTCAAAAAGCCAATGTACTGAACAGTAACAGGCAGTAAGAGCCTTACCAGGGTAAATTTTAATTGCTGGCAATATTACGGTGCCTGCAGACAAGAGAACAGGGAAACTGCAGGGCTGGTGTCCTTTTTGTGTAGGAAAGGAGCCATAAGAATGGGGATAGTAGGTGAGCAGTAACAGGAAAGTGGCAGACTGCAAAAAGACCCATTTTAAGACATTTGGGGCTTGAGATATAATGCAGATGTCACTTTTTAAATTTGAAGGACAAATAAATGGGGCAAGTTTTTTATGAACTTTCACAGAATAGTGTAGGAAAGGATGTCTGTAGATCACCTAATCCAATTCCCCTTGCCAAGGCAGGGTCACCTAAAGCAGGTTACCCTGGAACTTATCCAGACAGTGGTTGAATATCTCCAGATAGGGAGGCTCCACAGCCTCCCTGGGCAGCTTGTTCCAGTTCTCTGACAACCTCATTGTAAAGAAGTTCTTCCTCATGTTGAGGTGGAATGTCTTGAGTTTTAGCTTGTGGCCATAGCTCCTCATCCTGTCTCTGCACACAACTGAAAGAGTCTGGAACTGTTGTCTTGGCCACCTGCCTTTGAGATATTTGTATGTATTGATGAGTCTTCTCTAGACTAAGCAGGTCCAGCTCCCACAGTCTCTCCCACATAAGAGAGATGCTCCAGACCCCTCATCCATCCTCTTTGTGGCTCCACCCCTTGTCTTTCTTGACCTGCGGAGACCAGAATTGAACACTGTATACTCCAGATGTGCCTCACCATGGCCAAGCAGAGAGAAAAGATCACCTCCCTCCACCTGCTGTCCACACTCTTCCCAATGGACCCCAGGATCCCACTGGCACTCTTGGCTTCAAAGACACTGTTGGCTCATGGGCAACTTGTTATCCATGTCAACCATGAAGACTTCCAGCTGCTTCCCAGCAGAGCTGGTCTCCAGTAGGTCAGCACTCAGCCTGTACTGGTGCTAGTGGTTATTCCTCCCCAGGTGCAGGACCCAGAGTTGCCTTTGTTGAACCTCATTAGGTTTCTCTTACCAACCCTCCAGCCTGTCCAGGTCCCACTGAATGGGGGAACAGCCTTCAAGGGTATCAGCCACTCCCCGTTTCATATGCTTCAGACATGTTGAAGAAGCATTCTATCACTTTGTTCAGCTTGCTGATAAAACAGCTGGATAAGACTAGACCATTTTAAGGCTCCTGGGCAATGCTACTGACTACAGGCATCAAATCTGTTGATATGTTGATCATATCTGAAATATTGTCTCGCTGGCTGGGCCTCCGCACAGCCACACATAAAAGTAAGACATGGTTTCTATATGACTATAGGCACCAAGAGAAAGGTTACCCTGGAGTGATCCCCATATGAATTAAGCACCCAGCTCAAATTTATTATACAAGCTAAAGAAAGACTGCATGCTGAAGTACCTAGATTATTACGTAGGGATCATTTGAAACATTTTTACATCTCTCTGATGAAAATACTTGACAAAAGACAGCTCTTCTTTGGAAGAACTATGATATTGCTAAGTAGAATGTCTGTGCTTTGAAGCTTGGGAAAGCAAGAGTCTAAAATACTGATACTATGTAAAACAGCCCTGTCACCCATATGACATGGATGCCACTACATGTTCTCCACCAATGATTGATGTGACAAACTCCATATGTTAAAAGGAGGCTGAGGAAAATCTTTTTTTTTCTCCAGATGGAAAAAATATGTAACTGTGGTACACAAACACTCTTTGCAGAGCTTCTCTGTTTCCTCAGCAATAATAACGTATCTAAAAATAAGACTCGGATCTGGAACAAGAAAAATATCATAGCCTACCACCGCCCTAGTTTTCAGCACAAAAGAAATGTAGACATTTAATGGTGTCAAGGGAAAGTGGAATTTTATTTATAGTAATGATGCTTCTTATTATTCAGTACAATTATCTGGAGAGAGAATAAGAAAGAGTGCTCAAGGTACTACTTTCCAAGTAATTAACAAAAATATTTCAAACATACATAAAGACTGGCAGATCATTCATCAGTGATTGTTTGGGGAAACTGTTCTCAGTAGTTTAGCCACATGGGTTTGTGACTGCACCTTAAGGGAGCCCCATATTTAAAGAAAAGTAAAATAATTACAATTGCTAGATGGGAATATTTAATTATTACTAGATGAAGCAATACAAGATAGATAAAACATTTTATTGTTAAGAGATGAATGATGATAGCTACAGTTACAATGTCTTATACATGATTTTTGTTTGTGGAATTTTTTTGTTTCAAATTTTCAAAAGAGAATATACCTGATGGGGGTCACTGTTTCTAGAAAAAACTGTGTTGCTTTAAACTGTAGATTTCTAAAACTTGTGTAAGGTTTTCTATATGGATTTTCTAAAGCTTCTATATGGGAAAAGAAATGTCATTCAAGTGTTGATGAATGTTAGGTTACCAATTGATACCTATATGTCATCTTACAAGATGAAGAAATAAATTATCATTAAGCCCTTAAAGCTAAAAAATGTTCAAGTCTGTTCAAAGAAAAAATTTAACAAACAATTTTGCAACAGAAACATTAAGAGTTAACTGAAATACACAATGTCTTAATGCTCATTAATTTATCTATGTACTAAGATGATCTGATAAAAGACCTCTTTTTTACGTTTTATTATTTTATACAGACATCTCACAATTCACTGAGTAGCATTTTTGAGCAGCCAGTGTTTTCAACCAGCACCATAAAGAAGCATTAAAACATTTAAAAGGTGGCAACGTTGGTTTGTTTGGGTTTTTTTATTTCCAAGGAAGAAAATGTGCTGGAAACATTTTTCAGTTACAGAAATTCTTTACTGTATTTGAGAATGTAGAATATTTCTAATAGGTTTCAAGAATTCTTTTTGTATACTTAAAACCAAAGGTTTGTGAGAAGAGAAGCATTACTGATTTAAAACCTTGGTAACAAACTGATTGACAGTTATCCTTACTTTAAATCTTTACACTGTTTTACATACTTGTGTTTTCTTCTAAAGCATAAATGTTAAAAAGAATTTCTTCTCTGTAAATAAAAATCATGATCACAACAGCTGCTATCCTGTAAGAAGAGATCATATCTTGGTCTCTTAGAAGTTACTAGTTGGTAGTTTGCCTGCAGCCAGTCTTTTCCTGCTTCACAATTTATAATATGTTTATAATTTGGAGTGAACAACTACTGTGAAGTAGTCTGCAGAGTGCACTCATACACATATTCTCTCAAAAAAATAATAACATTTCAAGCATTGAGTAAGTCAGAAAGCTGTATCTTAACTTCTGTGTAAGTACAGTTGGCAGCACATAAATTTGGTGTTTATAGCTATGTTTATTTTATACATTTGGGGTTAGTAATTTCTTAGCAAACAGTGGAATTAAGAAAACTCTAGGAATTTACTTTACTCCTGGAAGTTTCTAACATTTATTTCATTAACTAAATAAACACTTACTACAAACTCTCTTCAAAGGATATCAAGCATAAAATATAGGTAATGTTCTAATAAACTGATATTAGAATTGGAACATCTTTTGCATCAATTTTGAAGTTGCTTCTGTACAATGAATGAAATGGCAAAATTGCCAAGTTGCCTATTAACACACAGGCAAGATTTCTCACAGACAAGTATCCCTGAAAGAAAATCAAATTTTCAGAACTGAGAAACTACCATCTACACCAAGAGGTCAAGAGATTTGGAGGGAACATGATTGTTAGATCCCTACCCTAAATTATCCATGACTTTTCCTGTTTCCTTTTACAAATAGTATTACACTTCTGTTCCTTTTTCAGTATGTTCATTTATGTTGGTTTCAATCTCTTTCACTCCTTTCCTAACTTATTTTACAGCTTTTGCATTTCTCACAGCTGGATAAAAAGCAGGATTTTCTCCCATTGCAGACACAGCCCATGCTGATGAACAGTAATTCTATGCATGAATCATGCAGTGAAGCATATGAGGAGAAAATTTCAATAACTTTCTAGTTTTTCAGGTAACCAGCACACACAACTGAAATGAATTTCCAGGTGAATTCAGATCCTATTATAGGACTCCCAAAGACGACAGATGATTTTCAAAGTTGTCTAGTACTAACATGTTTCCCTCAGGAATTATAGCATTTATGGTTACATATTTAAAGTATCTCATATGCCAATAAGCTCAAAATTCTAAGATCGTAATTTACATCTATTTTGCTCTACCAAAAAAAATCCCAAACCCCCAAAAAACCCAAACAGCTACACCCCCCCCCCCCCAAGTTTAAGTCAAAAATTCTGCAGTAAAATGTTTTGTTTAGTACAGAGCATGGCACTCAGATTTCCCAAGCTTTGATGCATTAAGTACAAACTGTTGCAAAGCTATATATTTGGGCCCTGAATTTTCACTTATTCCTTTACATGTAACTAACATATTTTACAAATCTTTTCATGTATGTTGAAGACTAGAGCATCATATGAGAATTTTTGAGTAAATCTGTGATATATAAACTTCCAATGGTTAGCACAGAAAAAGATAACTGTGCCCTGCTACACTTATGTAGGATGTCAAACTTACCTGATGGGGAAACCAGAACACTGAGGAATGAAACAAAGTACCGAATAGCCTTTTACCTTTAGCCTCCAGGAAAATGATAATTGAAGCTGAAGGAAGGCACATACTGCCCTGATTGAGTGGAATGAATATCACAGGCTTTCACTAGGACTTTGCTAGAGTTCATACCCTGGGCTTTTTGAGCAGAGTTTTAAGCTAGACTGTGTTGTTTGCCTGTGTTTGGTTCCCTTCCAGTAAACGTGGAAGAGCTGGGATCCAGGGAAATACATGGAGATCTGTTGTCAGATTTTTGTGACCCGAGAAATATGGAGCAGAGTCTGTTTGAATGTCTGAGAGCATTTTCCCATTGGAATTGCCCCAGAGGGATATTCCCATGACTCATGCTTGTCCCAGCATACACATAGAACAGTGAGAGGCAGAAGCTTGACTCTCTCCATTATGACAGGCTATATTTTGTGAAAATAGTACTTTTAAGGTAGTTAAATGTAATTCTTTTTAAAGATTCTTTTACAATTTTTAAATGTAATTCTAAATGTAATAGTTATCATAGTTCTTTAAAGTACAGTTCTTAGCTGGGTCAGTTTGTCAACATACATCAAAATACATGGAATGGAATCTGATTCCACAATGTGACAGTTGAGGAAATCCTTGCAACATTGGGGAGGCTAAAAGTTTGAAGCTGCTCAACACTAACCTGTCACAGCAATATTTTTAGCCTATACACCAGAAAATGTTTTGCTCATCAGGTCTGGGTTTCATAGCATGAGTGCATTTCCTTTTGGACCGACTCCTATGCAAGATGATGTAAGGAGACACTGTTTTCCAAATGGGCACAAAATTCCCTGTGAAAAAAACTATCATTATTTGTGCTTGTTGAGATCTTTCTTAATCCTTGTAAAGATCTGTTTGATAAATAAAATGCCAAGGAAAATTGTTGCTTACTCTGGTTGCCAGATATAGCATCAGTACGTGCTTTGAGTTTAACCATGCCTACACATTTCAGTTCTCCAAATAGTTCAAATGAGAACATACATGGCTTAAATCAACCTGTCATTTAATCTACTGTAGCCCTCTTAAATATAATTCACAGCTTGTGGAAATCACAACATGTTACATCAAGATCATATATACCTGGAATGATGGTGGAGTCTCGTGCAAATGTCCCTAAAGGTCTAAGAGAGCAATGAAGTGCAAATCAAAAGAACTAAAGACTTTCCTCAAAGCTGAGGAAATTTCACAAATTCCACATTTCCTCACAAATGATCTGAAAAAAATACAGTAAATATGTATAAGAGAATTTGAAGTGTTGTGGATTTTGCCTTCACACATGAAGTGATACTAAAACTTGATCTATAAGAATTCAGATTAATTTTCAGACTAGAGAGCATCAAATCAGCATCATGTAATAAAAAGCACATTTAAACCAGCTTTCAATGCTTTAAATAGCTATGATTCTGGAAAAATTGGCTGAAAACATGGTCTCCGATTTCTGTTAGGCTTTTTGGTTTTGATGCCCTGCCTCTTTTCATGAGAGTCTGGGAGAGGCTATTAAAATGCAGGAAGAGGGTGGTTTCATTTTCTCTGATACTGCAAACACAAAATACTCTAGACAGACATTTGCTTTGTACAGGACATGGTCAGGCTGGGTGGGAGCATCAGAAGAAAGCTCCTGTTCTGTCAGATTAGTCAAGGAAAGGTGCTGCTGCTGCTGTGGGGCAAAGGGTACTGGTGTCTTTGTTTCCTGGGAATTCCCCCATTGCTGTTCAGCAGCAGGAATGGAAGCTCTGCCTTTCAGACTCCTCTTCTAGCTTTTAGCATTTACTTAATTGAGCCATGCTAATGGTCTTGGCTAAAGGAAAAATGATTAAACAACAATTGATTTTAATTTGTTGAGCTGATATGCACTTTTTTTTCCAATGTGGCAAGTTAGTAAAAGAGCAAACCAAATCAAATAATTTTCCCTTAGTCTGCTGTTGCACAAGCATAGAATTAAAAGCAAAATAATTTGAGAACTGAACAGTACTTATGTTAGAAAAAATAGTTCTTTAGAGTTCCCCATGCTCTGTGTTCAAACCCACATTCAGATTTGGTCTTTCCAAGGACCTGATACTATGAGACAACAGGTCAGACAAAAAACTTGGTTTGTGATGCTTCAGGAAGTCTTCTATAGCACAATGGACATGCAAATATAGATTTGTCCTTCAAAACAAGTAAATCCTTTACAAACTCTGAGCTCCTATCTTAGGAGACTTCCACTCTGTAGGCTTCCACTCTGTGCATAGTCAGTATGACCATATCTCATTTTGAGTCTATGCAGTCTGAAAAAACTGTTGGAGTACCACCTGGTAACACTGAAACTGTTTTTGTTCATTACCAACAGATTTTCTGCTTTCAGCACTTACTCTTCCTGCTGTATTGGTTAATTATGACTGGCCAAGAAATGTCCAAATTTTCTCTCTCTTCCTTGGCTGGTTGAGTGAGAATAATTTGCCTTGTGCAAATATAAATGCACTGACACACTACAGTACACTTTAAAAGCCTCTAATACTAAAAGATCCTAATACCTCTGGCTACATATTTGGAATTTACTTTAGTAAACATTCAAGCCAGCAAAAACCAAATAAACAATTTTGGGTTTTTTCAGAAAGCAAATACACAAATTACATTAGTGTGGCCCAAGTAAATTAATTCATAAATATGAACAAATTCATGGAAAATTTTGCCCCATTAGCAGTCCCCAGAGATCGTCAGTCTTAGATGGGGTCAAGGACAGGAGACTATAATGGTGTTAAAGTAAAACATGCAGAGAGATAACTGCTGTGTGATTTGGAGATATAATTCACCTGAAGTAAGAAATGGGATCTGAAATACAGCCCCACTCTCTTAAATAGAAGGCACTCAAGCTTGTTTTTGTAGCAGGTTGCAATTTTCTTAAATAGTCTGCTCTATGTGTTCTTTTACAGCCAAAATATATTATATGTTTCTCTACTTTTTGAAATGGGTACTGTAGAATAGTGTGATTACAGCTTTTAGCATCCTCTTTTTGGCTGCCTGGGTGTCCTTTGATAATTGAAAACTTGTTTATTGGCATCATTTTCTGGACTTTATTTAATCACTGTCTCTCCTCTAGGAGCTGCTTTATCCCTTCTGAGGGCTGACTCTTTGCATAGGCTTTGTCTGTTTCCTGGCACTGGGCAGGCTCTGTTCCATGCAAGTGGATTTGTAATTTAGAAGCAGAGAGTGGCCACCAGCTATTTTGTTCTGGGTTCCAGGGGAAGCTGCTCATGCAGGGCTGGGAAGTGCCCACTGGTATAGGAGGGATGAGTGTCCCCTGCACAGCTGGGTGGCTGCCAGCTGCTGCCACCCTCCCTGGGCAGGCCACCCTCATCCCACTGAAGGCAGCAGCAGGTGGTCTGGCCCCATTTTTAATTGGGAAGAATTTGTTTCACGTTTCTCTTCTTATCAGAAAACAGAGCAACCCTTGTTAACACTGAACACTTAGATTCCTGTTTAATCAAATTACATACAGTGTATACTAGATTTTGCTCTGATTTAAATATTGCCTTTTCATCCTTGTCAGTGTAATACTTCAGCTTCATTTCTCATTAATCCTGACAGGAAAGAAGAGGTTTCTATCTTGGATTACTGTTTCTTTATGGGACCTAACAAAGGGTGTTTTTTGCTGGCAGACTAAGAGAGAGGCTGCCATAAGCAACTGAAGAGCTTCCTGGCTGATATGCAAGAGTTTTCAGGGGCTGTGTTTCCTCCAGTATAATCACATCAAATTTCTTTTTGACCCCTTACAAAAAGCTGCAAGCAAGATTATTCTAATAAGATAGTTAATGGAAGAAGTAAGAGTCATCAAATGTAGATGCCCAAGTGGCTGTAGCAGCTGAATTTTCCACCTATGAGCCAGGAGAGAGGGCTTGTGGATCAATATTGATTTGTTCTTTTTACTGCATCTGTGAAAAAGATAGCTGAGAAGTGATTTTGAATTCTTTTGTTTGGTTTATAGGTTTGTTCGGTTAATGCTTTTGTGGAGCATTAACCTTTTTTTATTATGGGTTTGGGGTGAGTTTTTTCTGTGTTTTATTTGAATATGTTTTATTATTATTAATTGTGTCATATTAGTGCTTTATATTCTATATTCACATCCATAGATAAAGATATCATATATATGTGGTGAGCATATTCTCTACCAGTGAAGGTGGAAGCTTGGAAAATACAAAAGCCATTCAGTGTGTTGGAGTAAGTTGGGCAGGGAGTGAGGAGCAGCCAGGCATGCACACAGTTTATATTCTTGTAAACAGAGTACAGGCTGTGCATTCTACTGCCCTTGTGCTGTTCCAGAATTGCCAAAAATTAATTGTTGGAAGTGCTCGGGAGTGGATTTTGAATGTGCTTTATTTGCACTAGGAAATGAAATACATGGAGACATGCCCATACATATACATCCAGCCTATTTCTAGGTGTGTGATACAGGAGAGACTTCACTTCCATACTCAATGACAGATTCTTTAGTGCTCTGGCACAGACACAGCCAAACAAGACAGGCAGGAGAACTGCGTTCTGAGTTTTTAACAAGCCCACCTACTCAATTAACTTGTGTTGGTGATAGAAAGTTAGACTATGTGGATGGTTATTTATTTATTTTAATAAATCACATTATTCCTAGTGCAGCAGAAATAGAAGATTCTTTATGCTTCTCCCCCAAAATTCATACTTTTTGGAGACTGCTATCTGGAAAGGGGCCTGTTTGTACTGCCCAAAATAATGCCTTGTGCTGTTATTTTCATCACTTTATTCTTTAATTACTTTGAAAAGTAATTCTATCCTTAGCCAGTAAATTTTAGTGTAGTCCATCTCATTTTTGTACAATGACACTGACAATTTTTTTCTGTACATGGCTAAGGTTATAATGATTCAAAAATTCCTGATACTTTTTAGCACTGAATGTCTTTTATATTTGCCTCTCCCCAAAACTTAAAATCATGGTTCTTTAAAAAAGGTTCAAAATTATAAAAATTTTGTTATAGAGAGGCATGACACTACTTAACCCTTGGTCACTCAGAATTTTCCATGCTGAATATTAAGATTTTTTAATAAAATTCAGGCTTTTAATAAAACTAGGGTTTTTTTAAAATAATGAGACCAGAAAATTCATTGACAAAATACGAATGCGTTGGTGAAAACAAGTTCTGCTGACAATCTCTGGAATCAGGAAAAGAAACTACATGTGCTGAGTAGGTTGCTGACTATAGTTGTTTTGTGATCTTTTTTTTTCCCTCTGTTCTAATACAAAATGATTCTATTAAATCTTCATGAGTTTCTAGCAGTTATACTTTTAATTTCTGCTGTTATGCAGCATTTGCTTTTATTAGCAAGTAGCCAGTTTTCCCTTTCAAACTTTCTTAGTGTGAAACACATACTATCTGTTCTTAGAAAATTATTTTTGCAAAGCTTAGGAATGCTGTCAAAAGAAGACAATTAGAAGGAGGCTGTATTAGGACCTCAAATGTAAAGGTATGAAGTTGATAAAATGCTACCTGGTACCTGTAAAACGGGTGCAGTAATCAGAAGTATCTCGAGTATTAGGAGCATCAATCAGAAATAGATTAAGCAGACAGATTTCTGGTTTATTTGGGGTTACCTTTATTTCATCTTTTTCTTTAAGAAACAGCTGGTATTTATTTCTCATCTTTTGCACTGTACAGTTAGTTCTGATATTATTCCTGTAAGTGGTAGCAAGCCATGCCATCCCTGACCAATCCAAAGGTATGTGTGGGTCAGTAAATTGATGTATATATCCATAATGCAGATGTGATTACATTAGACTCTTGAGAGCTTATGAAGGTTCTTCCTGATTTGTTTACTTAATTCACCTGGAAAATAGGGTGATTACTGTTGAGAGTGGCCTGCTGTATTTTAGACAAGATCTTTGATTCCTGAGAAATAGATATAATAGATATCTCTTATGAGATATCCAGCAGTGTCTCTCTCTCTCTTATGTCTCTAGACTGTATCTGAAAAGCTGCTGGGCCAGATGGCACTGTAGATCTGTAACATTCAAACATATTTTTGGCATCCCTGTGCATGCATAATATCCTGGGTGAAATATTTTTGCTTGCCAGGCTAAAAAAGTGTGTAAACTTCAAAATTACATCCAATGACACCTGAATATCTTTCTATATTTTCTTGGCCAAGTACCTATGGCGTACTTGGCTTAACCAATGAAAAGTAGATTAAGCAAAAGAATTAGTCTTCACTAAAGCTGTTATCTGACTTCTACTCAAAAAAAGTAGTTACAAAAGTGGTACCTTTTAAAAGTCTTTTAATATCCTGGATTTCCCAGTCAGGGAAAGCTGTCCAGAATTTACTTGTAAAGACTTGTAAATTTAAGACTTACAACAGTATCCTGTAGAATTTTTATGCTTTAATTCATGGCCCAAACTGTCTATTACTCATGTATCCTGTAAGTTTCCCCCTTAATTGTGGCACAGTCAGGCTTTTCTGTACTACAAGTGATAAACAATTTAAGACCCATGTAAATAGTCTGACCACTCTATTTTGCTGAGGCACAGAACTAATGTTATTTACCAAACACATGGCATTTGGTGATATTTACCAAACAGATGACACTCACCAAGAAGAATAAGGTTATTAAGCCAATGGAAATTCACAAAGCATTTGGAATATAGGAAATTTTGGAAAATGTGGGAAATGCCAGCTGGAATTTTAAATCCTAGCTAGTTACAGAAGAGGCCAGAACTGAGCAGTTGTTTAACTAATTGGTAGTAAGGCAACTGCAGGGGAAGCTTGCAGAATGGTGGTTGAATTTTGATGCTTCTTGTTCTTCAAGTAATATGGAGTCAGTGGAGTTGACTTTATTAATTGAAATTCAAATCATGATCTCAACACAAGTTTGTTTGAAGCACCTATAAGCTATGTAGTTTCTTTTAGGTTATTTGTGTATAAGTACACTCATATTTAGACTTTATTCTAAATTTGTCTAGAGTAATATTATTCAATTTACAGTGAGTACTGAGGCATGCACTGTAAAAGGCTAAATCCCCTGGGAGGCTTGAGTTGTGCTCTCTGACTTTCAGGTATTGCTGTCTTTTAAAACGCATATAAAGGTGGAAGAACACTTCTTTATAGCAGTTTTATAGTCAAATCAGCATCCTCAAAGATTTTCCAGTACTTCAATCCCATTTTTTCTTTCTAGTCAAGCAAATTTGATTTGTATTTCTGCCTTTTGGGAATATGCCTACCAAACCAGCTAGGCATCAGTGTCCCTCTCCTGGTATGGCTGTACCATTACGCAGAAAGCTGGCAAGCAGAGAAACATAAATATGTAGTTCAGTGATCAGGACACTTGCCAGAAGGAGAGGAGTCTTGGATTCTTATCTCTCTCTGTTAGATTTTACTTTAGTATTTGATATTAGGCAGCATAGTTTCAAGCCTGTCAAGCTGTTGAATCTAGTCTAGATTACAACATTCTGTTAATTCCTGAGTTTTCAGCTCTAAGCATTTTGGGAAAATTGCAGTGGAGACAATGAAGTTTAAGTACCTTCATGATTAGACAGAAGCTGCATGGCCATAGTAACTGTATAAATGCCTTATCCACAGATGTGTGATTTAAAAGTTTGCATCCAATGACTTCATTTTAGAGCTAACTTCAGTGTTCCTCTAAAAGTTGATTCATCCTGATACAATCTCCAAAAATCTTCTTTAAATTCTACTTCCAGCAATTAATTTTAACTCTTTGGAAATTAAATGCAGAGACATATTTAAGAAAAACATGGAAATCTAAGCAAAAGCTGTAGAAAAACAAGAAGAAAAAGAAAATAGAAGAAGTAGCCTGAAAAGATATAATCCTCATGATCCCAAACAGCAAAGTATAAAACTACAGGCAGGAAAAGAAAGAAACAACAGCAAAGATGTGAAAGAATTCTAAGGGTCTTGCATGAAGTGCATAGCCAGGCTAATTTATAGAGAGGATGGAGCTGAAAAGAGTTAATGGAAATATTATAGATAAAAAACTACAGGAGGAGAAGCTGACATTTAAATTTACATTTTCTTCTGGTTGAATCCTGATTGACTTGTTGCTATAAAGACTTGAGATCAACTTGTATTTTCTTCTGTGGTTATTTCCAAGGTCAAATATCAAAAACACAAAGCTTGCATTCCAGAATAATTAAAGAATTGGGCATTCCCATGAAGAACCTGGCATTTACTAAGCTAACAAAGAGGTGATTTGCTCCAGCATCTCCAACCCTGACTTTGTAGGTTTATTGAATATGGATGTTTTCTTCTAGGCTGTAGGGATCTGTTAGCTGTAGGGATTTTGACCAAGGACTGCATTCCTAAGTGGCGCAGTGAGCACTATGCCAATGTGGCATGCTTTGGTTTTTGGAGTTGTTTTTAGAGACCAGTAAATGACAATTGTATCACAAGAAAACACGTCCTGCAGATGTGTCTTAAGTCTTCCTTGCACTCCGCATCTCTGAATGTAAGCCTCTTTGGAGGTGTTGAGTCTTTTGACACACCCCCCCGACTAGGATCTTCTGTTCTCCTGGACAGAGGAGTTGGTTTCCTGTGCTGTAAAGCATGGTGTGTGACTGTGGAAGCCCAGAAGATAAGGGCTCCCTTTGGTTTTTCCATACAGTAATGTGATCTTCCATATAGTGTCTCCTATCTGGCAAACCTAGAATTTACAGTCTTATTTTGGAGGGTCTTTCAAACTTTATGTCAAGGTCTTGGGACATTTAGACTTTTGCCTTAAACAGCAGTGCTCAAAAGCAGTGTCTTTCAGCTACAAGAGTTTTCAAAAATCTGTAGGAATTAAAAGCCAAATATAGCTGGTTTTCATCAAAGCAAATAATGTATTTTCATAGAAGTTATGTGAACTGTTAACTCAGACCTTGGCAGAAACTGAGGTTGGAACAACTAGTTTTCAGGAGAGGAGTTTTGTTTTTGGTTTTTTTGTTTGTTTGTTTGTTTGGGGGTTTTTGGGGGTTGTGTTTTTGGTTTTTTTTTTTACCCTCTTGAGCATAAACCTATTTCTGCTCCCATTGAAGACCCCTGGTGGCTTGTATGGTCTCTCAGACCCACTCACTCCTTTGCAGCACTGAATTTGGACTATGCTGAATGAAAATGACTCTTCCTCTGGTCCTGTAGATTAGAATCAAAAGGAAAGGCGTTTGTGAGGAGGAAGGAAATGCTGTAGCCTTCCAGGTGGAGATGGAGAGATTAGAAGAATAGTGATGAACCAGTCTTAGAACTCTGTCTCCCTTATGTGACCTCAGCAGCCTTGCTCTTTTTTTATTGAATCCTTAAAAAATGTATTGTGTATATTTTATAGGTATATTATATGGCTATCATAGAGCCCTTAATATTACTGCAGATTTCTGATTGATTATGGCTTAAAAATTTCTATTATTATTTGGGACATAGTATTCCAGAAATGTATAATTCAGTCTCCTGAGCACAGATGTTGCAATGATGGTTTCTGATCCCCAGATGTTTTTATTATAATCCGCTCTGTGTAAGGAAACTGCAAATAATGATGAAAGTTCAAAGTGGTAGGAATTGCAAGGAACTGAACATATCATTGCTCTGCTCTGCATTCCACTCAGTCTCCTAGTGAATATATGTTGTAGATTGTTTCATTCCCTGATATTCAGAGCCCTATATATTTTAAATATACTCCTTGCTATAAACTCTGACAGCTACATTCCAGTGGAATCACAAAACTGTGACCAGAAGAGGAAATCTCACTAACAGAGAGGGGAACTAAGCTTATGAAACTTACCACAGGAATAAATAAAAATTACTTCCACTATCACAGCATTAAAAACTCAGCTCATTGAACTGGCTTTCCCTCATTACATTTCTTATGCATAGACACACATGCACACAGTTCTATCTCATTTTTTTCTGTTATCTGGAGAAAGGGAATTATGTTTATTTTTAAAATTCTTTTCTGAGTCTGGGTGCTGTGGTGATAATCAACTTGTAAGAAAATAGACATTTAACAGCTAAATAATACTAACTTACAGTTTAAATTAGAGATATCTACCTGTTTTTTCAGATCCCAGTAGGAATAGAAGAAAACATGAGACTATCATGAAGTCCTTTAGTTTAGTGCTTTACTCACAGGTGTTGAGAGGGACTATAAGACTATAAAAGCTTGAGATGATGTGGAAAACTATACACAATGTTTTAATCTTCTTTGACTGAACTTGGATCAACATTTTTGATATATAGAGAGAGACACTTCCAGTTCTTTTCAATGACTATGTGAGACTAACCCTTTGATTATTGTTAGGAAAAATAAAACTAGATACTTTCTCTTCTTTTCAGAAAATTATGTCTTGCATGAATATTGATTCTCTTACATAGGTGAGCAAAATAACTTATCTTGGTTTTTTTGAGTTTTTTTGAGTTTAACTCAAAATCAGAAACTGTCATTGGAAACAAAGATTGATGTAGCCTGTGACTGTGGTATTGAGCTAATATTTTATTACAATTCTTGATGTGTCACTCAACTAAGATTTCCTATTTGAAGTGGGGCTATAGATCACTGTCAGAAATTGTTTCTGTTTGTACAGTTCTGTTTTGTACTTGAGTCTGTGTAATGGTTTTATTGGTGAGTGGCCATAACTGGATAACTACTGCTACTTCACAAGCATCACTTTTCTTGTTTTCTACAGTGTTTAAACAGACATTCTTTTTGGAAGGATTTAATGACAGAATATAATGAATATACCCCCAAATATGTTTAGAATGCATCTAGTTCCTGGAATTCATGATACTGCGGTGACTTTATATCTAAAATTCTGTCAATAGAGCATGGTAGGTTCCTAATTTAATTCATTTATTTAGATTTTTAAATCATTCATGTAGAAAAATCTGTGTAGAATGTGCCCAGTTTAAAATATATTGAACATGTTATAAAGGGTTATACATTCTTATTTGACTACATCTTTAATGATTTGCATATGATATATTGGACTCAAGAGCAGAAGTACTAGTATGATGGTCTTAATTCATCCATATATTTATTCTTAGTGTCTTTCTTCTGTAATTGTTTAATTCTCACTTCAAGAGCATTTCTTACACTTACAGACCTTCACAGATTTTTCTTGTTTTCCTGTCTGGTTGCATAAGAAAATACAAGAATCATGTTACTCTTCCTCACAAACAGGAATTATACTAAGGATAAATTTTTCCAGTTGAATGTGTTTGGCACCTCAGTATGTGTCTGAATTTCAGAATGTATCATGACCTTTATAGTTTCATCTCTATCTGACTACACTATGTTTCAAAGAAAGGTCTTACTAGTTCTATATCTGAAATAGATTATCTAGAGATAAATCACTTAGAGGTGTACTTGCAGCTCTGTCAAAAATCAGTAGTGTTTCTCTTTTTCTTCTGCCTGCGATGCTTATCTGAAGCATCCTCCAGTTGATCATGTTCAGAAGCATCTAGTGTTTTTTTGTCTTAGGCATGCTATTATTCCAGTGGAAAATGTGAAAGAGTATGATACTTACCTCTGAAATTGTTCAGAATAAAGTCAAAGAAAAGGTAACTTCTTATTTTATATCATTCATTCACATATTATTGCAAAGAGCTGTTCCATTGATGTGTATTAACAACAATTTCCCTATGCCAGAGTGTTAATTATCAAATAATGGTATTTGAATGAAGATACCCATTCCAGTTTGCTTTTTTTTTTTTTAACAAATACCTGGTTTTACACAACATTCTATTTCATACTGGTAACAGAAGTTCAGGAGGTTTGAAGATCAAATCCGATCAGCATTCAAAAAATTGAAATCCTGGTCCATTTCTCAAGCTATTGCATTTCATTTGTAATACCTTAGCTACATTTAACTGCCTGAAGTGAGTTTCTGTCCCAGGGCAAGATACTTGCCTATATGGAAGTAGTCAATAAAATTATTACTCTAGGGAAATGAAAGAGATCCACACTTCTGGCACTTGAAAATCCACATTCAGTACTTGAATGACCCTGTATATTCATCACCAGAATAAATATAGCTACCTGCTGTCTTATTGAATATTTGTGCAGATGGAATGAAAACATTAGAAGTGGGTTGGAAGTCCTTAGAAAAGTGTGAACTGTAGAAAGAAGGTCTCATATCTCTGTAGTTTAAACAAACATAGAACTCAAGTCACATACATCTCAAGAAAACCTAAAGGACCCTGGTCACGATGATAAAAGATAATGCACTTCTGTAAATTTGTAAAAGGCAAAATTTTATAACAAACAATCAAAATAATAAAAAGGCATTTAAATGTCTCTCTAGAATTCACACATCAGTTAAAAGCCTTGGTTGTAAATCTGAATAATGCTAAATAAATCAAATCTGACAGTTGTTTCCACTAAATACCTTCTGCTGTGAACTGAGTACCAGCTGGCTGATATTTTCAAATGTGAAATAGGTTATGGAGTTGGATTAGCTTCATCCCACCTAGAAAGGTGAAAATGGTGTTCTCACTTTCAGCTCTGTTCAGGTGATAATTAACTAAAGTACTAAAAATGATGCAACTATTATATGAAATTATAAATTTGTCATTAGTCTGCATATCCTGTTAAAATCAATGCTAGTTTAAAGTCAATAGTGTCCATGAGATGAAGAAAATTTGAATCTTATTAGATATTTTCTTATGCTCTTATTCCTCAAGAAATATCTCAAGGACTTCTTAAAGAAATAACTGATGAGTTACACCTCAAGCTATTTACTGAAATAAAACAGGGCATTCATAACTTTTGCAGTCACTCTTGAGCAAGAATATGGAATTGGTCTTTTTAGAGCTAAAAGAATACTAATAAAGACCCCTGGATGATCCACTCTTTTTTGCCAATTGTCAAGAGAGGGTGTGTACATTTCCAGGCTTCACCTGCTTGATTTCCAGTTTCCACAGCTGATGTGTTTGGCTGGTGTTGCTCTCCCTGATGCATTGCTTTCCCTCTGAGGAACCCCTGAAGAAATGCCCTGAAATGATGCAGTTCTTAGATTCTCATAAAACGACTCATAATTTCTACGCAGGTTACCACAACAGTTTTGAGTAAAATTTTACCCTAGTCAGCAAAGTCGGACTAACACATGAAATTGGAGAAAACCAGAATGATTATACTATTGTTGTATTTATTGTGTAGTTATATATTGCTTCTGATTTTACTATCTTAGTACATTTTTCTTCAAATACCTGATTATGTTAATAAGTAAAGATGTCAGTTATGAAATCTAGACTTCATTAAATATTTATTCATAACTCACAAAACTTGTTCCTACTTTATTACACAAATAATTGAAAAAATTACAGAAGTTTTTAGTCTGTATGAGCCATTCATGATTTCGGTAATAATTCTGAGGAACACTGCTGCTGACATGTCACCTTGGGGGCAACCTCAGTCATTTATTTACTTTTTGATGTGTTTGATATAACACTGTCAGAACAGGAAAGATGCAAACCAATTAAAAATCCTCCCTATGCCCAACTGTAGTAATTTACCAACACAGAGGCCTTTTGATGCATTCAGTTTTATTGTGAAATGAAACACTGTGTATTTCTTCCAGCTTTTGACAAGATTAATTTTGAATCTTTGTGTCAGGAGATGTATAAGTGTTATCTGTAAATGAGAAATGCATGCAAGGTGCTCAACTACTGCTGAATTTCAATGAACTTTGTGGTTCTAATGTCATGCAGCTCTGTCAAATGTTAACAGAAATTAAAAGCAAAATTCATATGGAGCTTTCACAAATCACAGCCTTATCTGTCAGCATTTTATAATAACCTAACAGTTATGATCTATCAAGGTATTAAAGTGCAGTTCTGAGCCCCAAAGGAGAAATCATGACATTCTCAGACCAGTGAAGTGAAAATAAATATTTTTATTGAAAAGAATTGTCAAGGTTTCCTTTCAAAGTTTTCTCTCTAATTGCATTTCAAACAACTTCAGTTATAAGTGTTGGGAGCAAACAGAAAAAAAAAAAACCCTCTGACACTGTTCTAACTTTGAATACTTTACATAACACCAGTTTATGTTTATTTAACATTTCTTCCTGAATTTTTAAAAATAAAGCTGATTTTAAATTTTTGATAAGGTAGTTTTCTTTACAAGCACATTAAACTGGCACTATAATTCTCATTTAGCAAGGCAGGAGAGACATTAAATACATGAAAGCATTCCATCTTATCTGTCAACAGTTAAATTTCTGTAAAGGTCTGTTATATGAATCTAGACACTGTATAAAAATGTATGGCTTTACATTAAACTGCTTGGACAAAAATTTCAAGATCTGTCAGGACTATGAAGTTCATTGTGCTGATTGAAAACTGTATTTTCTGCTGCTGAAAACACAACAGGCTTAGAGCCAAGTTCTGGTCTGCATTACAGCCTGGTTCTGCTGCTCCAAGGTTCAAAAGGCTAGAAAGCCAATCATAACAATGATCAGCTGGATCAGCTTCATCTGACTCCTCCCTAGCTTTCCTTGGAAAAGTGGAGAATTTCAAGCATTCACTGTTGTAACAACATCTGCTTGGAATTATCAAAATAAAAAATTATCTGTGAAGGGTTTTTTAAATTAGTTATCATATTGTGTTGCCTTTTCACTGAATGGTTTAGAAATACATGTTTCCTTAGGTGGGGGACATTAAAGGTCAGTTCTTTTTTATGTGTATGTTTGTAAATATGCATATGTATTATATATGCATACACACACACCTATCTGAGGGCATAAAATTCACATACCAAGAAGATGCTGTGATGTTTAGGATGTACACTAATCACACTCTGCTACTGAAACTATTTTATTCTTACCTGAAATAGTTGAACATGGACATGATCAGGGGCAGGGTGAAGTACTTTTGGTTGTACAGCTGAGTGCCGTTACTATGGAACTTCAGGAGATATTCTTTTGTTTTCTTAATTGCTAAATATTCTTTGCAAAATCTAGGAGAAGGGATGCAACTTCAAATGCCTGGCTTTTTTCAGTTACAAAGCTACAAGACTGGCTTAAACCTATTCCTTTTCTGCTTCAGTACAGTATGTGATTATACAAGCCAATATACCTACCTCTTAAATGACTAATTTAAATTAAAGTGGATTTGAAAAGTCAAAATAGGTATCTGAGTAATGGAAATAAAAATGCATTTGGAAGGTCATCGCTTTCTCATATCTTACAAGTGATATATAAAATTTCTGTTTGTTGTTTACACTGAGAATCTAAGGGGAAGAATTCCCCTGTAGCCTATTGGTTGGGACGTGCTTTAAAAATGTGGGTTCAGATCTCTTGAGCTGGAGGTAGATGTTGAAACTGTATTTTTCATGTGCCAGGTGCAAGTTGTTATCAACTGATCTATTTATTAAAAAGAGGTTGTCTTCTGTTATGAGAATCTCTCCTTTCATTTCCTTTGCAATTCTACATACACAATAAAAGACCATTTTGATTTTTTTCATTTCAGCAACAAAAGTTTCTAATCACTTTAAGTTTTGTTTGCTCTGAACTACTTTTTGAGTAACTATCTTCTCTTTGAGTTCAGCTGACAAACCACTAATAATCTGTCTCCTTGTGTTGTAAAAACTTAGTTTGAGGGAAAACTCTAATAGCAATAATAATTTTATAGCCTTTGACGAGATGCCTTTTTACTACTTCTCCTCTGTAGAAATACCAAGAAGTTTTTTCATAGCATGGTCTCTTTAGGATAGTTTATTTTGTCATTTTGCACAAAGACACCCCCTGCACCCTGTGTGTAAATTCTTAGACAGTTAATGTGAATCACTGCTTTGAGAGTTTGCATATTAAATCTATATAGTGCTGTCATCAATCCAACAGAATTAACTTGTGGTCAAACATGCTGTTTAGGAAAAAGGAACAAAGTGTTCTGCTTCTCTAGGCATGAAAGTGCTCCAGAGGGAGCACTCCAGAGTGCTCCTGTCGCTTTGGATCTGGAAAGGCAGGTGGCTGGGACTGTCCTGCCCTGTGCAAGAGGATCAGAGATCATGTTTGCAGGTTGGGGAAAGCATTTCTCCTGTGCTGGGAGAATTTCAGTAAAACCAAAGTAGAATGAAAGCACACTTTTTAATCTGGGAGATTTCCTGCCCTCATTATAAACCTCAGTAGCCCAAGGTGTTGCAGTTTTCCACAGGTCACTCATCTCAAAATCTTACTGGACCTGCATTATTGCATTCATTATTTTCTCAGAATTAGCTTGGGTTTTTGATTCTGGCACTTTATATTTCTGACTGGACTTCAACTCCCTTCTTTAGCTTTTTTCCTGTATTCCCCAAATCTATTTCCAGCCCTGATTAGATACAGGAAGTGTAACAATACAAAAACAATTAGTGAAAAATAGAGTAAAATTTATTTCCTTACTAATTTTAAGAATAGTTATGGATGTTTATTTATAGGGAATAATTTTCTGTGTTCTCTTTACTGTGTGATTTTTTAAAAGGTTACATGCAAGGATTATGTATCTCCTGAAAAGGAGCACTTGTATTCCTTGCACAGACATTCTTAACTTAAATGCATGTATGAAAGCAAAAGTAGAATGCCTGAGGAAAGCCCCCAAACTTTTCTCTTAAAATATAAAAGGCAGGTTTTCAGTTTTTTATCTAGGTTATAATCGTTACTGCATTCTAGCTTCTAGACAGGAACACTTTTAGATTGAACTAGGAATAGATAAAACTAGAGTAAAATTCTTAGACTATCTTTCTTTAGTAAAGAGCTTCTGGTGAAGGTGAGTTGGTAGAAGGAAGGAGATTTCTTTCCTGCTGTGATCTCTCTTTTTTGTCTAAGAACAGCCTCAGTATTGTAGAAGTACTAAGAACTACAGAAAAAACACTATAAATATATTCCAAAGCCTGTTATTTCTGATGGAATTTCATACAATATCATATCAGATCTACAGTGACCTAAAGATATTGAAAAACTGGTCAGGTTTAGAAACCAGTGTTATGCACAGTTTGAATTCATTTCCATTTGCAGAGTTTTCATCCTGAGATTACTCCCTTTGAACAGCAAAAAGATTCTGCTTGGAAAGATAAAACAGATATTAGAATTTAATAGGATCTATAGTACAGAAAAGACTACAAAGTTACATTTCTTTGCACATGTAAACATTCAGTAATTGAGAAAATTGTATTTTATAACAGAAACATTAAATCCCAATTTAAAATTCATCCCCTGCTTTTGCAGAATAAGTGTTCAAAGTATGATTTGGGTCTTTGAAGTTACTTTTTTGTCACATTTAAAACACTGTGTTCCAATAGAATTGTGGGGTAACTTTCCAATTTTACATACTTTCTCTAAGACAGAGCATAACTTAGAGTCTTAGTTTTGAAACATCCTTGTTTTTTCTGTAGAGAATGGACGCTGTAATTTTATGGTACCAGGAACTACTATTTTGTAGCATAATTCCTTCACAGCTAATGTCTCTTTCTTCAAAGGTTTTTTATGAGATGGAAGTGTCTGCAATTACTTAAGGGCATATACTACATGTTTTCTTATATGAAATCTCTTTGGCTTTTATAGATAATACCATTTTTAAAACACAGAAGAGAATTTGTGGATAGCAAGCACAGGTGCTCAGTGTCTCTGTGTGTGGTGGATTCTAGAATAATTTTAAACTTTTACCTGTACACACAGATAATTAGTATGTTTGAAAATTATGCAGAATTGGATCACTGGACATTTTCTTGTGTCTCAAGAAACAAGATCTTTCTTGAGATCCTTGTTACTTCAGCTCTTGCCCTTTGATGTTGAATTTGAATAAGTAAAAAAAAATCAAGAGACTGTTCTGGAACAAGGGTATATAGCTTTGCTTTTGGCTATCACAAATGTGGTTGGAGACCTTGTACACATTGTTTTACACAAAACCTTTAGTCCACAGTAAATTGTGAAGAGCTTTGGATTTACAAATACAAAATCAGGTAGACTTCATACCTTCCAAGGATTTGAGTGTTGCATAGTTCTGTCTGTTCCCTCTCAACCCTAGCAGGTTTGCTGTTTCAGATAGACACTAATCCTTTAAGTTACTGCCTGGTCTTAGAATCTACATAACAAAACTAGAAGTTCAGATTTAGTGACTGGATGAAATCAAGACTAATTAAATTTGATTTTACTTTATTATTTCCTTTTGAAAGTTAGTTCATATAAGTTTAATTTTAATTTCCTGATAAAAATCACTGCACTCTAGTGAACAAAATTTCAATGGGCTGCTTGAACAAAAAAAGATAAACAATAAACACTTCTTTGTTGTCAAATAAATTTTGAAAATTTTTTGCTAGTTTCGGACCTTGCTTTCAGTGAGATGGTCACCATGTCTGCTAAACACTTCAGGGAAAATGAAAGCAAAAACCAGATAACATGAGGAGTGCATTAAATGTGAGAAATATTTCAGTATCCAAATTCAGCTAGTACTGTCAGGGATACATAATGAGGACACAATAAAGAACCTGAAGGAATAAAGGATCAGGCAGTGTCTTTTGAACAGATGGGGACATAAATAGTCTAGTATATATCAAAAGTGCTAGCACATTGTGTTTAGGAATGTAACTTTGCTGTGTTCATAAAAACTTCATTTAATACAAAGCCAAATATACTTGCTTAACAAAACGTATATGTCTCCATGAAAAACTTAGTATTTGGTATCTTTTATTTTTCTGTTCAGATAAACTGAAAAGTGAACCCTAAGAATTTTGGTGTCCAATCCCATTCAGATTAGGAGTTTCTAGACAGCTTTTAAATCTCAGCTTTAATGTAGGACATCATTAAAAGCAAGGCACTCCTGGAAACATTCTAGCACCTGATAATTCCCTGAAGGCCCTTCACTGTCATTATCTAAGGGCTTTCTCCATTGTATTCCAACTCTCCCTCCATAACATCCCATCACTATGGAAACAATGCAATTTCTTCACTGGGGGAGAACAGGTAAGCCATTAACCTGGCAATGGAATAATTGTGCTGATTCCAGGGCTAAACCTGACATCCTCTATTTCACTGTCAGATGGAGAGAAAAAGTTAAAATAAAACAGTGAAATCTACATTTAAATGTGTCTCCAGTGCTTGCCACTGGATCTCTTAGAAAATGACACAGAGGAAGGAAATCTCTGTTTTGTCCTCCTTGATATGAGTCCTTTCTTAGTGTGGTTCTGAATGCAGCTGCAGGTTTTGTACTTTCTCTAGTTTAGCATTTTTTATTTTTGCTTTTGAATCTCTGAAACTAAACCCGTTCCTCAGTCCCTGTGTAAACAAGTCCATATGTTACATGTTTCACTGAAAATAGAGTGCAAGATGAACATTTGGTAGAAGTCACTGAAAACACTTTTGGGCAAACCTGGTCTGAATTCCAGGTTTATGACAAAAGCTGGAGTCACATAAAATCTCGTCTGGTTCAGCTGAAATTTTGTTTTCAGTTTTCTCACAGCCTTCATGTAAACCATTGGCAACAGAGTTGGCTTTAGCACTGTCAGAGATCCGGACTGGCACAAAGAAGCAGTAAGGCATGGATCTTTCACCAGTAAGTGTGACACTAGGCACCAGCTCTGTTCATCATTACTGCTCTAGAGCTTTGTTCTGCACCTTTTGAGATTTTCCATATGATAAATGAGTTACTACCCTGGCATAGCAGATAAAGCTGCTGTCTGAACTAAGACAGGAAAGAAGTGCCCAGCAACTTCTGCATCTCTTTCTGAAAACATGTCTCTTACTCTCCTGTAGCCCCTGCTTCACACTAATATCTTTAAGTAACTATGTAAAGCAGTTTTCACTGTACTTTTCTTTATACCACTTGTATTTAATAACTTAATTTCTAATATTTTTCTTTGTTTTCTGGTGCAGTCATTATCCTCTTTTGCTGTTCCCTCTAGAACTCTTCTGATGACAATATATAAAATATAGTTCAGCTCCTTCTCAAAAATTATTCATAGCAGATAGAGAATAAGAGAAGTGTGAGTTTATCCTCTATAGGAACTGTCTCCCCATTGTCTACCCACCTTCTACCAGAGGGATGCTGGCTGGCATGTAGTAACATGTGTATCTCCTGAGATCCTCCAGTCTTGGAGTTGCCTACAGGATTTTGTCTGTACACATAGAGCTTCATTTATGTTGTTGGTGGGGGTTTTTTGAGTTCAAAAAAGTAGTGTGTTTTGGACAAAATTCTCTATCATTCCTTACCTTAGAGGTGAAAACAAACTTCCATCAAAGCATTAAATGATTGTTAAAAAATTTGGAAACAATGTTACAAGAGAGAAAATTATTTATATTTTGAAAAACTAATTCTAGATTATATTTAAGAGACACGATGATTTCTAGTTTTTTTGCCCTCACTTACTTGAGGGACAAGTGATTCAGATACCAATATGACAAATATTTGTACTTAACCACAATGAAAAGTGCTTTATATTAAAGACAGCCTTTACATCCTCCTAACTTCAGTCCTTTGCTATGCCTGTTTCTCTCTGGTTTTTCTGCTGCACTTTTTTGCTCAGGTCTGATCCCCAGGTTCTTTACCTTTCTTCCATTTACTTGGTCCTTGTTCAGGCTGCTGTAAATGTTTGCACTGTGAATTCTATTAGGAAATTTCAATCCCCATTTGACCTGGAAAAAATTCTTGGAGCAAACAATGTTTATAGTTCAACACGTTTGTTGTAGTCAGTGAAAAAAACAACCAATCCAGTCCCCCTGTATTCCTAGCAGACTTGCCTAAATAATAGGCTTCATGGCACCACTGGATGTTCTGTGGAAGCCAACACTGCTTGAATATTTCTCTTTTACTGCTATTGTTGCTTTGACAGCTTTGATTTTATAGCAACTTTAATCATGTGTGTCTTATTCCTTCACCTCTGGCATTTTGCAAATATTCTATTTCTCACTTTTTGCTACCATAACTACCTTCATCAAATTATTATTCATCAATCTTTTTCTCTGACACCCACAGGGGAAACCCCAAAAGTATACTATGTCAGCTAAACAAGAAAATGTTTAATGTATACATGTAAGAAAAGCTATTAATTTAAAAAAAAAAAAAATTAAAAAAAACCCTGAAAAAGAAAAATTAGGTATATAAGTTAATGTGACCCCAAGGCAACATTGGCAGTAACTTATGTGCTGACAGTTATGAGCCTGTTTATTCTATGCTCAACCATACATGAGAAAAAGTGCCATCAAGTAGAACAACAAAATGGACTTGTGTTATCCTAGAAATACAAAGTAGCAATAAATCATATGAGGAACATTAATGCTATATTTACATTTCCCCCCCAAAAAAATAATAATTTTCTGAGGCTTTTTTTTCCTTATAACATTTGTTTAGCTCATTGTTCCAGGAAAAGCTGTAGGAGGTTCTGCCTGGATTACAAGAATCGATAGAGCTGTACATGCTATCAAGAGCTATACAGAATTACATCTGCAGGGCTCCTAGCAACTCCCATTTCTTGTAAGATGTATTCTTCTTCATCATCTGGCAGCTTTTAATTGTGGTGGATAAATACAGGCCCCCCAAAAAATACTTCTATGTTTTTATTTTTTAATACTGAGGAGTATTGGCTGCTGGTCCCATTCTCTCAGCAAGACTGGATGTGGACACTGGCAGATTTCTTATAGTTGGAAATGCTTGAGGGGTTTTTTGTGGGGGGGGTGTTGGTTGCTTGGTTGGGTTTTGGGTTGGGATTTTTGGGGGGTTTTTTGTAATATCTTTTTATAAATGAGAACAAAAAGAAGGTGAAATCAATGAAAAGAAACTAAATCAAGTTTTAAGTGTGTTTCTAACCCTCTGCCAGTTATCATCCTGGAAGGTACCTGATATTAAATGCCATGGGGGAAAGAGATGGTGAAGGACCAAAGATGGTGAAGGGTCTTGAGGGAAGCTGGGTGAGGAGGGGCTGAGGGCACTGGGTCTGTTCAGCCTGGAGGAGACTGAGGGCAGACCTCACTGCAGTCACAACTTCCCTGTGAGGGGAAGAGGAGGGGCAGCCACTGAGCTCTGCTCTGTGGTGACAGTGGCAGGACTCAGGGCAGTGGCCTGAAGCTGAGTCAGGAGAGGTTTAGGTTGGATATCTAGAGAAGTCTTTTCTCCCAGAGGGTGGCTGGGCACTGGAACGGCTCTCCAGGGTAGTTCAATCTGATTCTTATTGACTTAAAAGCAAACCTGTTTCAGTCCAAGTTGGTTCTTTTGATGGTACACCTGAATGTAGATCAATAAAGCAATGCAACCACAGCAGCTGCATGCAAAATGTATCAAAATTGCCTTTTGACTCAAGAAGGACCAGCCCGCAAAGCTAAGAAAACTCTGTAAAATTTTCCTTTTAAAACTTGTTTCATGTAATCAGAAATGGAAGCATGTATTTCTATGTATGTAAAGGCATAATGTTTGCTTACTAAAACTCTATCTAAAGATGTAGATTAAGAAGTTGTAAAAACTTTAAATTTTTCAAAACTTTAAAAACTGTGTTTATAAATTTTTAGTACTGTGGATATGGACCCATCAAAAGGATGACCCTTACAGATTGTTGTTCCCACAGGATTTTCAGCAAATACAGTTTCCAAAGAAGTAGGAACAGCAATTGTTGCTTAAAAGGATAACTAAGTGGTAAAATGAAAGAAGTATTTTTCTAAACAATGTCTGAGTTTCAAACCTAAACAGAGAACACTGAACTAAATGCTGAAAAATTGGAAGTTTTCACTAGCAAATCACTAATGATGGAGACCTTTTGAGTAACAAATCTTCTCCTGAAAACCTCCTGCATTTTACTTCAAGTATAATCAACAGACAGAAGAGAATCCATTAAATCCTTAATAATAGATGAAAGCATCAATTGATCTAAGTAGCAATTTAAAATCGACAGAAATATTAGAAATTTAGAAAAACAGTGTGAGTCCATTGCTTTACATCAATCTTCTTCACTTAAAAGTGATGTCATCTCTACATGAGATCCATGGGAGTAACTTCCAATTAGTAAAAGACCTTAAGCAGCTCAACATGCAATGATGACATTAAAGAGAGCTTGTTATAATTGCACACCATAGTTAGCTGAACAAAGAGGTAATGGGAGAATTTTGCTATACAGCAGCTCAATACGAGTGATGCTACTCCTTATGCTTGACCATTTGGTCTGTTAGATTTTATGTAATTAATTTCTCCTAAGGTGTTGAAAGCTTGTATGTCATTTCCCAGCAGACTTAACTATGATGACACACAAAGCTTAGTGCTTTGTCTTTCATTTTATGAAATGGGGGGCCATTATGGGTAATTGTAATATATTTTTGAAGTTAGGTAGCTCTTTTGTTTATGGTGTAACATAATCTTCCTATTCAAGTGCAAAAATTAGCAGAGTGATTTAAATTACCAATCTAATTCAGTCCAAATTAAGTTCTAGCTTGTATCAAAACAAGAATTAAGAGCTGTATTTTTCTTAGGATTGTGCCAAACAAATGAAAAATATTTTGTTAATAGGTAAACTGTATATACAGTGCATCTTTTTCTCCCTCTCCAATTCTTTATCTCAGCTAAGGGCATTGATTGTTAAATATCTCCATGGCACAGAACAATGTTAGACGTAAACACCCCAGCTGAGCATGGCAGTGTGGTATGCCAAATAAGCTGAGACACAGGGAACAATTAACTCTACTAGCTCCAGAGGAATGGTGTTCAGGTATTTGTTGCAGGTAGACAGCTTCAGTATTCACAAGCATGAATATTCTCTAGCATCAGAGCCTTTCTGGCTTTTGGCAGCTGGAAAGGGCTTGATGTAGCAGGAGAAGTGTTTGCAGGAGTTTCAAAGTAACTTTCTTCCCAATAGCCTGTGAAGGAAGGAGACAAATAAAAAGAACAAATGCCATTCCAAATGCTCTTGTCTGTTTTGATCCTGTACAGGTAACAAGAATTTTTAAAAAACAATAAAAACTTATTTTTCACCTCTAAGCAGGTAGATTTTTCTCTGAAATATGTGATTGATTTTCTGAAGAAAGCTTATGCACAGGGATTTTGTAAGCATCTAGCAAGCAGCTTGGTCCTGAAGACTATTGTAATATTTGCATGGTTGCAGGTGTCTCCTTACACTTAATTTTCCATGAATGCCCAAAACACAGTGTTGAACAGATCCCTTTCAAAAATGTTTCACTTCTTCACTTGTCAACTTTAATTGGTTGTGTGTTGATTAACATTCTCTTTTTAATTCCTTCTCTAGGACAGCAATCCTAAAATCTAAAGAGGCAGCTTTGCAGACTTTGTTGCTCTTACTGCTCTTCCTTGCTCTCTTTTTACTAGAGACAAGAAAACTTCCCCTTCTTTACCAGTGCACTTGAGCACATGTAAATGTGCTCACAATATACCCACTCACTGATCTCTCTAGAACATCAAAATTCCCTGCAAATTTTACTTGCATTTCTAGACTTGGAAGGGGTCTTTTATTATGTAGAATACTCTATTAAAAACTAAAATACTTAAGCTAATACTTTAGCAACTATTTTTCAGTAGCTTTTCTGGATAGATCTCCATGGCTATGGATACAAGTCCTGTTTACTCTTAAACATCTTTCTCTCAGCTCTGTTTGAAAAAGTCAAGCAAAGAAGTGTAGAGCAGTTTCACTTACTAAAATCTGCTCCCACTCTCTGCTGCTTTTAGGTACTGGCACACAGCACACAACCCCTCCAAATCCTGCCCTGTGCACTGCACAGGGGAGAGGACTCTTCAGTTTTTATTACACTTCCCAGTACTGCCCTCCAGCTTCCCCTTATTCCTCCTAGCCAGTCGGTCAAATTAAATTCTTAATGCCAGTGAGCTTTCTTGAGCTGAAAAGAATTAGATTCACCTCATTCTTTTCACTCAAATCTGAAATATTATGTATTAGGGTACAATACGTTCCAGCATGCAGCATATAGTGGTAGGATTCCACAATAAATCCATGCTAAGAGAGACCTGTTGTACAATTCACTGATTTCTAATAGTCACCTGTGCTATATCTTGCAGCTCATCTCAGATTATCAATAGAGAGAAGATCAATTTTTAAGAAACTATTGTAGAATATGCTTCTTGGTGTTGGTCCAGAAAGTGTACAAAACATAGACTGCTTATATATATTCTGTAACTCAAACTGATGTAGAAGATTAAGACAAAATTACAGAAATTCACAAAGAGAAGAAAGTATTAGTATATTTGCTTTCAGGTGTGTAAGTGCAACAAGAGTATATGGGGGAAGAGCCACTGAATTCTGTCCCTTGCCTTTCATGACTTAGACTTAATTTAAAATACATGGTTGAAAGATCTACTCACTTCCTGTTACCTTCTTTTATGTTATCCTTCTATTTTGTTATGCTATGCTGTATTAGACATTACGGTTTTCTCAATTATATTCTTCCAAAACCAAAAAAGCACATGGTATCTGCTGTAACTGATTTAACTTGGGGTATTTTATTGAGGTCTGTGCCTGCAAAGAAAAAGAAAAGAACATAAAAGAAACTGATGAAAAGAGAAAAAAACAAGAGTGAGTATTTTTCACCAAATCCCAAACCAAACAGAAATCCATACACTGTTCCTCTTGTATGCTTGTAGGTTTGCCCTAAATAAATAAAAGAATGAACAAACGAGCCTGAAAGGGTTGTTGCTGTAAAAACTGAGGGAGAAACAGTTTAAGAGACCTGTCTCCAGTCCTGAGGGGTCCAGGATTTGACACATGCCTTTGAAGAAAGAAGCAATGTACTTATATTTTCAGAGAAGGCAAACAGAAGAGAAATTTCTTCTCCTGACATAGTCCTGAACTGCAACGGAATGGTTAGGCCAAGAAGGCAGAGTAATTTGAAGAGCTTATCTTTAGTGAATATCATCCTGAATGATTAAAGGGATTTACTTCATATATCTAAAAATATCAGCCACTGCTGGAATACAGACTTTTAGATAATGTATTTTATATACTGGTGGCTTTTCTGGATCAGGTGCCTTGAGTTTCTGTGTTTCTGTGATGCTTCTCCCATTTTTCTTCTGACTGCTTTGTTTAAAGGACTCTGAGCTTCAACTATTGAGTTCCAGATCCTGAATTCAAACTTGCTGTGTGTTCAGAAAGAATCAGAACTGTAGGGGCATTTTGACCCATTTCTCATTATAATTAAATATATTAAACAATTTTAGCCTTGTTCCTGTTCTCTAGAGTATCCCACTATTAATCTTTCCTACCCTGAAAATGGGCTATTTATTCCAACCCCTTGCTTCCTTCCTATTAGCTAGCATTTAATCACTGACAAGAATTTGCCTCTTACCTTGTGGTTACTAAATTTCTTTGATAGTCTCTTGTGATGAACTTTATCAAAAGCTTTCAAAGTCAGAAGTATATCATATTAATTTCTGCTTCTTTATCCATTATTTTGTTTACCATTTCAAATAATCATAGTGATCTGAGAAGCATAAATTATCCTAGTCAGAGCCAGGTTTTCTTTATATATCATATTGTTTTATAAAGTAGATTCATCTTTCTTTCTTTTTTTTAATTTATTGCTTTTTTTTTTTTTTTTTTTTTTTTTTTTTTTTTTTTTTTTTTTTTTTTGTGGTGCTGTAGTGTATTTGTAAAGTAATGGGAAGGAAATGTGTTGTACCCTCTTCAATGATATGACTTTATTTTTCTAGTGCTCAAGTAAGCTTTTCTGCCCACATATTTTTTCAAGTGCCCACTTTCCTGTAATTCATCCTAAAACAACATCTGTTTCTGTTTATACACTGGCTTCAGCAAAGGTATCTCACAGCTTCTATGTTGAGTTGGTTGGGAATATGTCATGTTATGATTATGACAAATATTTATATTTTTCGATTGATTAAAACAGAAAACAGTTATATATCATTCAGTACAGCCTTAGCTTGGAACAGAAGCTCTATAAAACAGAAATTGTTCTTCACTGCAGCTATTAATTTTCAAAATTATTTAAGATCAGAAATTCAAGTAATTTAGGCAGATAGATGTGCAGCACAATTTTATTTGCATGAAGTCAGATATCTCTCCTTGCCAATAGGCAAATAAACAAAGAGAAGAAAGATGGAGGCAGCTTAAAAACAGAGGTCATGAATTATCTTTTGAATGCTGAAGAGCCCAGCATAACACAGAAAATTTAGCAATCAGTCTCAGAAATTTTCATTCTCCTTGTTGAGTAAAACTCAACTCTTGTCAGTCTCATGCTCAGTATGTGAAAGGGTATCCAGGTCCTTTCATTGTCTGGGGAAAATAGTGCTCAGTGTTTGGGATACACTGCAGCCCTGATTCTGAACATTGGCCATAATAAAAAATCATAGTTTGTATTTTTTCTCATAATGTTTTTATGACACTGGGAAATAATTAAAAATATTTACTCAAGAAATGCCTAAGTACTCTTACATATTATCCTAAAATGCTAAAGAGCAACAATTCCAAATTACACTTGCCTTGTGTATTCTGGTAGATGATTGGCGCACTGAAGAGTAATTAATGTGGCACTGAAAGTGCACCAAAGTGCACATTAAATGGTAACACCAGCTTTAACAAAATGTTTCCAGAGCCTGTCACAACAAGGTATTGAAACCTGATTATGGTACTTAGGTACTACCATGGTATGAATAAATGATGATAGAATAAAATTTTCTATTGCTGACTGTAATATCTCGTGTGCTCTTTCAGCTTCCCCAGCAGCCTCCTCACCACTTCCCTGGTGCTCTTCTCTCCCTTCAGTCAATACCAATGGTTCAAGTGACAAATAAAACTCCTGTCTCTCAGTACCTTTCAAGGCTACAGGTTGGAACAAGTGAACCATTAGTCACTTCATGAAATCCTCCTTTGTGCGACCAGGCTGAAAGCAGTTGCACCTTTATGCATATTTTATGCACATTTATGGGCTGCATTTCACAGCGCTGTATTTAGTTCCATTACAGTTTTCCATCATATTGCTCTTTTATTATGGCATTAATTATGTATTGCTTTTACTTTATCTTACAGTATTTTTTCCGTTATTTTCATAGTTGTGTTTTATAATGTGTATAAAGTTAATTTGTAACAGTAAGGTTAATGTTATCCTGGCACTTTAGATTAGCCAAATTGTTATTTTTTAAATGATTTCTTTTGGGTACCTCTTAAATTTCCTTAAAAAAAAATCAACATTAAAAACTCTGAGACACTAAATAATTCATAAGCAGAGGGAATTTTTATAACAATAAAAGAGCTTTTTTAGGAGAATGAGCTTCCACTGTCACCATTCCAGGTCATATGAAGCAGCCATGTTGAAAGAGGGCCACAGTCAGCCTGGGAGATGTGGTGAAACAGTAATGAAAATAGTATATAGACTTAGGCTCACAGCTATATAAATTCTTTCTCACCAGAGATAATTTTGATTCCCACATGTGACGATGCACAGCAAGCATCTGAGTTGGCAGCAACACGCGAATGAGTCAGCCATCAGTTGTGGGTTTTTCCAGAGATAGTTCAGGGCACTAACAGGAGAATCCTATGCCTTTGGATAAGAGTCTGTTACAGAATACTCTGTTTTTATCAAAAGTGCTAATAGAAAGGTTATACATGCCAAATAAGAGTGATGCAAGTAAAAGTGAAACATTGTGATCAAAAGTTGATTGGATACATTGTGATTTCTTGTGAAAAATAATAAAATTCTCGAGCTTTTTTAGGAGATGAATTTAAAGTTATTTCTATTACACTAACCTAAGAGAAAATAAAAACTAATTTTTGTGTGGTGTTTAGAAGCTCTGACAGGACTTACAAAAGTAACACCATCCAGACTTTGAATTGCAGTTTGAATTTGCAGTGGATATCAATCTGCATATTATAATGTCATAGAGGTAATTTCAGGGCTGCTTTCTGTGTTCTGCTTCATCTTGCAAATCCCAGCAGAAGGAGAAGTGTAGAAGTCCCAGAAGTACTGAAAGGTAGCACCTTTTGCAGCCAAAATTCATAACATGAGCTTCTTACAGTGAAAAATTTCTAGAGCTGCAAAGCGTGAGTGAGGTTCAGTGACATAACAGAAGAAAGTTCTATTTCACATAGAAGCTTGGTCATTGTTTTTTAAATTTACCTTCCACTCATATACTTTCCAGTCATAGTTATTCTAATTTTTTGTGGGAAGATTTATTCAAATCAGTCCTAATTTATAAGATAATTTAAAAATTGGCCAAGTCGGTATTAAGGATGAGTAAGAAAATCTGCAATATTGATGGGAACAGAAGAAGAAAATGTTAATCGACAAAGCTTTGATTATGTCTTCCCACCTTATTTCTAGAACTTAACTCTTTAAATGTACTAATTTATGAATTCTTTCTTAAAAATGTAATGCCTACGCTAACGAAGATGAGTAAGGTCTCTAATTACTAAACACAGGCAGATCTCAGAAACTGTGGCTGCTGCAGCTTTTGAAAATCAGACTAACATTTCATATTGAGCTTTTCCAAATATTTTCTTCTGTTTACAGAGAGCAGAAAAAATTCTTGTGAGTTTGGTGATTGCTTGAGAACATTCAATTTGAAGAGATTTGCCCATTTGAAGCAAAGAATGAAAAAAAGAGAAAAAAAAGTAATTTTATCCTTTGTGCTGTTTTGCTGTTCTTAAGAGCACAGAAATTCTTTTGTTTATTCCTTTTCTAGCTGCAGGCACAGCTGGAGTTTGGCTCCCTTTCCTACCTGAACACTGGTACCTCTTTCATATCTAATTTGGGGTGGGCAGAAAAGGAAAAATATCTAAATGTAATCAGGGAAAACAAATATTTATTATTTAAAGATAGCAGGCAAAGTGATCATATACATACTTCTTCCCTCATTAGATTTGCCATTTGCATCCTTTATTTAATTATAAGGGTCATGTTGCACATCTATTCTGTTGTTCCTGCTTCAGTGATATTATTCTTCCCTGGCATTTCTATGACAAAAAAAAGTCATAAATCTTTCTGACAGAAAAATTCGGGTAATTTCTTCTCAGTTACACTTCCTTGTTTTATACATGGGGGCTCCTTGGACCCAAATTGTGGCCGAGCCACTTGGACGCAAATTGTGGCCCACCCTTTCTCCCTCCGAACCCTCTCAGCCCTCCCTGGGGTGAGCCCTGGGCAGGGCCGCGCTGTGGGAGCGGTGCTGTGGGAGGAGGCCAAGGGCGGCTGTGGAGCAGCGCTCTGCCCTTGGTTCTAGTTCTGGCATCCCTGCTGCCATTGTCCCTCTGCCCGTGCTGCTGGAGGCTGTGCCTCCCCTCGGGCTGAGAGGAGATGGGAGCATGGCCCAGCCTGGTGGAAATGTGTCCTGCCTGTGACTATGCCTCTGCCCAGCGGCATGGCCAGGGCCCCGCCATCATGCCATGGTTGGCGCAGGCTGTGGTTTCTTCCTCTCTTTCCTTTGGTTTTGTGCTTTTGCACTCGGTGCCCAGTGTCTCTGGTGTACAAATCAGTCCCACTGGCAGCTCCCAAAGAACAGCACGACAGGGCTGGCTGGAGCACCAGCAGCACCCTCGCTGCCATGGCAGAGCGAAGGTGACTCTCTCTCGGTACTCGCAGCCATGCTGAGGGAGAGCAGGAACAGTGAGCTGTCTCACAAATGCACCCTAAGTACCAAATGTAGGTACTGCTGATGCCTTTAGTTTTAGCTGTCATATTTTTCAGATTCTGTGCTGCCTTGGTGTGTAACTCTGAACTTCATATAAAGTGTTAGCAAGTTCCCTTCGCAGGGTGGGTGGACAAAACAATGCTTTTCCAGCCGAGAACTGAGGACACCTTTGCAGCTTCAGGCCCAAAAAACAATAAATAACGGGGAACAGAAGGGAGCAAGCCAGAAGGATGGGACTTCATGACCTGAAGCTGTAACTGGAAAATTAACCCCAATATGCAAAAGGACCAAAACTTTAAAAAGTGTAAAACTTGTGATGGGAATCCACCTTGGATCCATCCTGGGTGTAGACCTGGCCAGGCTCTTGTACTGCCCAAGGTGTATCCTTTAAAGGCCTTTCAGTGAATACCTACTTTATTCTTTTGACTCTGTCTAGTCTCTGTTCCAGATCAGCCTCTCTAGGCATCACTGCAACAATAACATGTGAAGCTGAAAGCAGCACATTAAGCAGAAATCACTTTTTAAAGATGGATCATATCTAACAGCATTAAACTCATTTATAATTGGGCAATAATTTAGAATTCATGTAACTTTTAAAACAATTAGTTACATTCAAAATAGTATTTTGTAATGCATCATCTTAAATTACTCTTATGAATTTAGATATATCATTAGAATGAAAATAAATATAGAACTTAATTTAATACTTGTGAAATAAGCCTAGGTTTTATGCTTGTGCCTTGTGAGCATAATAGAAAACAAGGAAAATAATTCCATATTAAAATCTGGGTAACTGCGGGGCATTTACTAAAACTAATATTATCTTAGTTAACTTTCAAATATAAAAAAGGGCTGGGTAAATAACTGTGAAATCTGAAGTATAATTTATAATGAATTTGTACTAATGATATCTAATGTTCCTAGTTAAAATGAAAGCTTTATTGAAAATAAATGTTACTCATTTACTTCAAAGGGACTTACCCGATATATGTAGTTTGACAGTAATTTTAAAAATAGAACAATATTGGCTAATAAATGCACAATTTAAATATTTTCCTTATGATAATAAGATGCTTAATGTATAAAATTTTATTTAATTGTATAATATTTTTAAAAATCTCCACTTCAGAGTACTTTAGTTGCAAAACATCTAAAAAGGAATTTCCTAAAAAGCTCTTTCTCTGAAGAATTCAATAGTAAGAATTTCTTAAATCAAGAGACAAATAATTTTATTGAAATATTATATTAGCTATTATCCTGGTACTATGAGGTATAGTTTTCTGGAAATGTTCAAGAATTTAGATTTGTATTTAGTTAATTTGTATAGTCAAAATATACATTGGTTCTGATTCTGTGAGTACAATCAAATAACTTAAGCAAAAGGGTTGTGTGCCATATATTTTATTTTTAATTTTTATGTATAGGACATTAAAATTTGCATTAGGTCTGTTCAGATTCATTAAGGAAAAAATGCTGCAGAAGGAATCCCATTTTATAAAACAGTCATTGTTTTTAATGAATGTATTCATTAAATATATAAAATAAATAAATTCATGTACTGTTCTACTGTAATAAAGTGAAAATCTATCCCATAGATAGATTTTCCTTGGATTTTCTTTGCAGGCATGAAACTCCTAATTTAGTGTGGCATCTTCTAAAATATTTCCTTACATATATTTTTTCACATTTTACAGAGGAACCATTCAATCATCCTTATGGCTTGCAGTAAAAAGATTTGTTCCATCGTTAAGGGAACTTGCAGAGACCTTTGCTCACATCATTGTTCCATGGGGAATGTTGGGTGGGTTTTTTTATTTGTTTCATTTTAAGTGAAGCAATGCTTAGTATTTCTGGTTAGAATTCATAAAATGGGTGGTGTTGCAGTCTCACACAGCCACACATTTTCATGTCTTATTTAATATACATTAAAGAATCTTTAAAAAATTAAAAAGTTCTTTTCTCATACTTATCTAAAACAGTATATTATATGTGTTTAATGGCAAATTCTCTAGTACACTTGCTTTTAAAGATGAAAGTTATAACTTGGCTTCCTAGAATATTCAAGGCATAGCAGAGTTAGATCCATAGAGTGTACTGATGTTTTCAGTTTTTACAGATGGTGAAAGAACATTGTGGGGTTTGTCTGATTGTGGGTTTTTGGGGTTTTTTTGTAGGAAGTTGTCAAGATTGGTAGTAATCATTTTACATCAACTGTTTTCTGCAGGGTCACCTACAGAAATGCTTATAAAAAAACTTCCCTGAACTGAAATTAAAATTTGAAACCTTTCTTTATAATCTATTCTTTAGCTGATATCCTAGGGCAGTTCCTTGATTTGATTGCATTTTGCATCATTGAAAGCTGATTCCAGTGGATTGGATCAGTTCTCCAGTGAGCTGGAGCCATCAGTGATGCACAAAGAATGAGAACAAGCTCTTCCAAGGGAGGAACTTTCATGCTAAAGAAAAGTTATAGCACTAAAATTCTAGCAAGAACCAGGCAGCTCTAGTGTCTCATCCAGGTCACAAATGCTTTACATACAGCATGTTAAAAATGCTTTGACAAGCAAATATTTTTATTTATTAAGGATATCTATTTTGAGGAGAAGAGAGGTGCCTTAGTTTCTGTCTCATGCAGAGCAACCAGCAGTACAGTGTAGCTGGCCTGGATCATCCAGGGAGGGCTGTCTCATGACCTATCTGTCACATTTCAACTCACCTTTACAAATATTTGTACCTTGGCACAAATGGACCTTCCAGCTGCTTAGTCCCTGTGTAAGTTGCATTTGTTCATTCATAAAAGCTTTGGCAAAGGGTGAAGAAACTTGATCTCATAAATATTAGCTGGTCTAAGTCTGATTTACAAAACCATTTCTGTTCTTTCTTTCAGTGGCAGCCCTTCTCCCTCACCTGCTGCTACCAATTTGGTTGCAGCAGTTTAGTGGCATCCTGAGGTAGCCAAATGTGCATGTACCAGGTTGGTCTGTGACAGAAATGCCATCCTGCCCTCTTCATGCAGTGTTTGTGTGACAATGTGGATGGGCTCAGGGAGAGGGAAAATAAGGGAATATGCAGGTATTTTGTTAGATGAATTCCACTTGTGGTGTCAGTACCAGTTGCAAGGATGATACCATCCAATTCCTTGCAAGAATGCTTATTCCAAATGAGGAGATCTCTGTTAATGGAAAAGCCTCTGATTTGTCTGCATATCAGCAAAACTTATTTTTTCAATAATTGTATTCTAATGTTGTGGCTTAAACAGCACTTCACACGTAACCAAATTATAAAGGAGTGTTTTCTTACCTTCCATGTTTTGTGAAAATTTAAAGCTTCTCTGCTCTTTCTTGTGCATCTTGTGCATTTTGTCTCCTCTGGAAGTAAAAAGCTATGAGACAGTGCAACAAGGGTTCATAAAAGTCACAGGATTTGCCATAATCTTCTGAACATGCCTAGGGGGTAGATTTTGGGGTCATGCATGGAAGTTTCACTGCAAAGTCCAGACTACTGACTCACTGTATTTTGACATCATTCCTAGTCCCTCTGAAAAATAACCCCTCAAAATGTCAGAGCATTACTGAGAATATGGATACTGATTTGTGGGCTATGGGGCTGTCAGAGACCTCCCAGGGAATTTATTCTCTTTCAGATTTTGGGTAGTTTGCTCTCATTGGATTCTTCTTCACGTATTTCTGTGCTGAGGACTAAAGGGGAAGCATGATTAGTACCTGTGCTGCTGTTGTACACTGTCAGCTTAGGATGGCTGCAGACCTTTTCATCTAATCAGCACTCATGTGTCAGCTAATGCAAGCGTAACACTAAACATGTTCTGATCATTCCCCAGAGAAATGACATTTCATCTCTGGGTGTACATTGTGAAAAATCCTAAATGTTTTTCTCATTGGACTGAACACTGTGTGAATACCAAAAAACCCAGCTAAATTCAAAAGGTCACATTAGACAATTCTGAGGTGAACAGATGTGACTGTATAAGGTTACAGCTAGGTACTTCATGTGCACTTTTTAGACTTGTGTTGGGAATTGCATTTCTGAAACAGTCTCATTGGTGCTGTTATGCAAATTCAAATGTAAATCACCATGAGACCATAAACTAAACAAATCTAAACCCTTAGTAATACATTTATTGCACACTAGATGAGTCAAAACAAAGCCCAAAAACATAGCCTTCTGTTGAGTTAAACCTTAATTAAATGATAAATCTAGAATTTTATGATCTGATAAGTAGTTTTGATTTAGATTTTTGAATGCCGAATTTTTCAGTTGATAGCAGATTATCTGAGGAAAAAAACTTATTAGATGGCATGTTCTACTAAGTGAAGTGTAAGGCTGTTTCTCTAATGAATGCCCACAGTTCTCACCATCATTGATTACAGGTGTGCATGTACGGTCAAACCATGAGCAGACTTCTCTCTGTATTGGGATAAACAGAACTCTGTCACAGTAAACAAAACACAAGGCAAAGTAATGTATTTTTGCTTGGTAATTGGTGTCTAAGGGAAAACTGAAAGGATTTCTCATCCCCACAGTTCAGAATCTCTCAGATACACTATATTTTCACTAATGCAGAAGCTATAAAAGTTTCTGGATATCCATGTTGACTGTTCTGATAACAAATAGCGCATAAACTTTGCTTTTGGATTAGTGGATGCCAATGCTTCAGGATATGAATTCCTAACTGGTTGGATTCTGCTCTAATTCACAAGTCAAAAACCTGTGATACTTCGCACTGACATTAACACTCTGAAGTTAACAAGTTCTGTGACTACAGAGAATCAAGCAGAGATCTCAATAAGAAAAATTATTTTAGTTTATATTATCTTAAAATCATAGTTCCTGCATTGGAAATATACTCAGTATGATGGTTTGTAAAGATAAAATGCAGAGAACAAAAAAAATCATATAAGTAGAAAACTAAATGTAGCAAATGGTCCCATATTTATATCTCAGTAGCCAGAATTCAAACAAACATCCTTGGTAAAAACACATCAGTGCTTCCAATTAAGGTAATATAATTGCATGCTTTGAAGTGGAACAATGGAAAATTCTGACAATCTATTTTATTAATATGAGGCACAGACTTCAGAGATGTATAAAAATAACATTTAATCTGTTTAAAACATCTGCTACTATATACTTTTTGTATAACATTTGTGCATTTTGTGTAAACACACACATTAGATCAATAAATAGATGCCTAAATAGATAAATATCTATAATATGAGATCTGGTCCTGTCTTTTAAAAGCCTTAAATTTTCACACATTAAATTTAAGTGCATTTTTAATAGGCACAAGTACTATAATGAAAGCATGAGATTCTTAACCAAGGAAGGAACCACCACCATCATGGCCATAACTGGCAAAATTTGTATAAACTGTAAATAAAAACTATTGATGTTTCATTTATTATACTAATGGTTGAACAACATAAGTAAACTAGTGGTGCTTTTTCTCATGATATCACATACTCTTTTTTTTCTTCCTCCTTCTTCTCATTTGAAAATTTGTGGTAGAGCATTCTTCAATCAGAATCACCAAAATGGGTGTTTACATTCCAGTCTGTGCTCATGGGACTTGTTAGCCTTGATTACAAAATTGAGCTCTTATAAGTTAAACATCTTCAACTAAAACCAGCTGTTTTGTCATAAATATTTATGTATGGACAGAGCTCCACATTAGTCGTTTTTAAAAGATATGGGTTACAGTTGTCTTCTTAGGGTGCACTGCTACAATATGTTTTACAGACAGCTCACAGTGTCTTTCCATGGGAAGGGAAAGCAGCTTCCTAACAAAAATAAGTGTTTATTCTGCCTGTTTAACAGTCTGGCCATTGAAGCAGTTTTACTGTTCAGTCACCAGAGGGGAAACGGCCAGGCATGCAGATTTCAAGGCAGAGGGAGATCAAGTGGTTTCATCCTCAAAAGGGAGTCATTTAAATCATTGATACTGCTTCTAGATGGCATAACACAGCTTCTTTATGCCAGTGCAGAGCAAAGGGGAAAGGGCATTGAGATACTACCTCTCCCTTTGAAAATGTTTTAAAGCCTCCTAGCACTTAGTGGCAGGTTACAAAAAGGGCATGTGGGAATCAAGAGCAGTGGTCTGACTCTGACACCAGATGCCTGCAATTGCCTCAGTTTGCTGCTCCCTATACCTGGGATTTGTGAGCTTGGTCATCCATCAAAATCCACTGCATACATAGCCTTCCCCTGAGGGTGTAGGGACAAGGGACACAGTGTGCTGGTCTGGCTGTGCCAGCCCCATGCTCTTCCTGTAGAGGTTTGTTCCACAGAGCGCATTGGCACTGCTGACTGCCTGGCTACGAGCCTGGAGCAAGTTTCAATACCCAGTCTAGAAAGTCTGAGTAGTTTCCATGCTCCTTCCTTGAGCTGACGTTTCAGAGGTAAAGTATTTGAGGAAACCAAGGGTTTTATGAATGGGGCAAATTGAAATGAGAATATGTCAATCTGGATGTAAAAGGTGAGCGATAACATCTAGAATTGCTACCACTGGGTGGAGAACTGCAGAACTGCTACTGCGTTTGCTGCTATCTCTGCCTCTGCTTTTGTGTGTCACAGTTGCAATGCACTGCCACAATTATTAGAGTTGGTCTTGCTTTTCATTCTGACTTTATTAGTGTAAGGAGATTTTTTGCTGAATTTTGTTGCTGATGTGTAACCCCAACTGTATTTTACAGCATAAAATCTCTTGCAGTACCTGAACTCTCCTGACCCGAAACAACAAAGCAAACATATTTTGCTGATATGTTTTGAGAAGGAACTGCTCTCTATCTCCCTCTGTTTTGTACAAGTTTTTGTTCTCAGCTAGTTACGCTTGATGGCTGGCATAAATTTACTCCATTTTCTTTCACATGATCTAATGCTGCTGTAACTGAGGGAAGATGCTATCACACAGTTTGCCTGTTATTTGAGCAATATGTTCACCTTGCCTGATGAAATCTTAGAATAATTCAGGTTGGAAGGGACCTCACAAATTCTCTAGTCCACCTGCAAGCTTAGAGCAGGGCAAGCTGGAGGTCAAACAAGGCTGCTTAGGCTGTTCAGATGGTCCTTGGAAACCTCCAAGGAAGTAGACTGCACAGCCTCTTGGGAACCTCCTGTTTTGCTCCGTTCCCCCCAGTAAGAAACAAACCTGCCTGCACTGTGGTTTGATGGCAGATAGGTGTTCCTGATTACCATCACTTGCTGCATCCTCTACTCAAAACAGAGACTTTTTCCCTTAGCCTGCTACCAGGGAACTGAACCTACTTTGGAATTGCAAAGCTGTAGGTGTAGAAGGAGCCAGGTGACAGAAGCTGCAAGCCTTCAGTCTTCCCAGTCTTGGGAGTTTCAACCCCAGCCAGCAGCCAAGGCCCACCCATCTTTTTGTTCTTGTGGCTTGTGTGTATTTTAAACGAATTCTTAGTGTTTGTGAAAAGGATGCAACTGAATAACTCAGTAATGAATTCCTAGGATAATGGCATCTTTACTTTTCCCCATTGCTACTGTATTTCAGTCCTGATCTTCAGAACTTGTTGCTTGTGGGTTAAGGCAGCAGTTCAGAGACTTTGGCCCTAGGACAGCACAGTCATGACAGACGCTGATTGTGCAGCGCATGTCAGATGTTCAGGATGTGTTTAAACACAAGCTCCTGCTACATTACATAGAGAATGCCTGGGGGTGATAGTGATTGTTCAACATTCAGTATTACAATATGGCTTTTTGTTGGGTTTTTTCAGTAGCTGCTATCTGAAGAAAAAGAGAATGCTGCATTTTAAATAGGAAGTGCATATAAAAATTTTATTCCTTACAGTATTTTGTCAGTACAATGCTGCCATACCAAAACACTCTGAATTCAAGAAAATGAGAAACAGGATTCTTTTTTTACTTCTTCTTCCTTTCTCCTCTGTGCCCCTCTTGGATACTTAGAAACAACCTTGATAGGTAAAAACTTAGGTACTGGAGCCTGAGTGTAATTATGCTTTAAGTTTGGAGTGTCACTCCTATAGGTTTCTACTATTATTTAACATGCACTGAATTTCAAGTGAAATCATAATTTTATTTTTATCAGAAGTAATAAGCCTGCAGTTCAGAAATGAGAATGGGCTTGTGAATATGTAGCAAAATAGAAATATGGTAAAGTAGATCATTGGTGACAAAGTAATAATTTTCAGTGCAAAATGTCTACTAATAGAACTAATAGACATTTTTTACAATCAGGTAAAATGAATAAATTTGAGCATGAAGATGTCTTCAGAAGCTTTTTTTTCTGTGAACACAAGGCAATGATGTGAACACAGGCAAAAATTTTAACATACTTTTACAAATTTCACTTGCCAAGAGTTTGCAACAACTAGTATTACCTTACAGTTTTAGAGCAAATATTTAAAATGCAAAGAAAGAAGTGTTAGGAAGTTGGACATGTTTCTGTATAAAACACTATATACCACAGTGCTCTCAAATTTCGGTCATCAGGCATCTTAATGTTGCTACAGAAATAAAAAATTAGTCTGTGTTTAAAGGTCTGTATTTACACATTTCTCATACCTTTTGAACCATGTTTGTATTAATACATTTCTCTCTGCTTTTGAGCCAAAAAACCTAATAGGTTTTTATTTTCTTTGGTAAATTACAGACTTAATTAATTATAGTTGAATTCACCTGAAAACATCACTGACTTTTGCTAAGTGGCATCCTTCAGACAAAATGACACCTATTTTTGACTGTCAGTTGATCCATTAGTGAGAGTGAGCAAAGTCTTGTTTCTCAGTTCAGCTGCATAGCAAGCTTTTCTTTTTCTTTTTTTTTTTTCTTTTCCCCACATATCAGTCATCTTACTAGGAAAGCTATCTGTTAAAAATACTTAGGGAAATGCATGCATAATGGAAATGGCCTGTGTTTGAATGGGAGTATGAAAGAAAACTCTGTTTGTTAGGGAGGAGTTACTAATTATTAATTAAAAACAAAATTGTGGAGCTTCCAAAAATAAATGTTGACGTTCTTGACATTTTGTTTCTTTTCTCCTCCTGAGTTATTTTTGTACCACTTCCTTTCCTTCTTGAATAATATAATCTTTGTTTCCTTTACAAAATACTTCCATTGTTTTCACTGCATTTAATTTTCAGTATGGAAGCATGACCTAAAGACGGCATTGTCTGTCAAGATGAAACATAATGCATTCTAGTGCTATCTTTCCTTGGTTCTGCCCCTATTTCTTCCGTATTTCTAGGCAGATATTTGTGGTCATTTTCAACAATATAAGTAGTGAGGCATTGGAGGAGGAATGAAAAAAATGCCTGTTTTTTAATTGCAGGGCTTAAATACCTTGAATACGGTCATAAGTGGGATCAAAGGTGGCAAGAGTTTCATTATCCATAATTAAAAAGAAAGAAAGGAAAACACAAATGCAACAAATGAAGTGAAACAGACCAGAAAACGGATGGGGAGAATCAAGCTACTTCTCTCTCTGGTATTAAGGTCAACCAGATAACTTGTGTTTTAATACTCCATTTTCTTGTAGTTAGAACTTGCTCTACTACTATTGCTGGGCACTGGTTAAGTCTATTCTCCATTCTATTAACTCATTCTTATCATAAACTGCTAAGCTTGGCTAATAGTGAACTTGTCTGTGAACTCTACCAAAGTTCAGGGCCTGAAGTTGGAGATACGTCTTACTCCTTTCTCAGACTATTCCTACACATTGCAGAGTCTACTTCAGGAAAGTCTGTCAGCAGTAATCTCATATTACCTCTTCTAAACTTTTTTCATTTCCTCACTGTCTTTACTTTTCTTTGCGGTCAGTCCACATGTGCCTGTGGCAGTATTTGTCAGGACCTGCTAAGTGGGTGGCTGGGCCAGTTTCGTCCTGATGAATGTGCAGGGAGTGCAGGGAGGTCAGCCCAGGCATGTTCTGCAGTGCAGGCAGCTCAGGCCAGATTTCTGTACAGACAGAGGATTAACTATGTGAAAATACAATTCATACAAGACCCTTAACAAATTTTATGAAAATGATCTACAGTGAGGAATTTGACGAGGCACTCAGTGCTGCAGTCAGCACTAAATCCCTTGTATTTTACAACCCAATAATCAACCTGCTGCTGTGATTATCAGAGTGGAAGAGGATGAGTGGTGAGAGTAAGTGGCTGTTGGTGTGGTGCCCAGACCTACCAGGGCCCTGAAGCAGCTCCAGCAGGATGCCATCCCCATTTGACATCCCTGCAGTCTAAACAGATAGTGACGATTTGTGGAAGAGATTCGTGGAAAAGACCTTTTCTCACTTGCTTTTGTCCTCTGTTTGCTCTGATCAGAATCCTTCCTTCACTCTTCTTTTCTAATATCTCAAAGTCAGTTAAAATATAGTTTAATATTTTCACCTTAGAAAAAAATGTCAACCATCTACCATCTACCGCTTTAGCAGCATTGAATTATTCTCTCAGACACAATTGTCACCCAACTCTAGGACTACCAATGGTTTCACTAAAATATCTCTAAGAAAATGTCTTAGGTTTTTTTTTTCCCTTCTTTTCTTTAGAAAAAGTCCCATTTCTCCCCAGTAGGAGACACAGGTTTTAGCAGATTAAAAGTGCTACATACGTAAAGCCAGTGAAAATAGCCAACTTGGGTGAAAATATCACCAAACTGAATTTTTGAATTTTAGAGAATATTTTTTTTTTCTCCAGTTCCTTTTCAGTTTATGGCAGCTCTGGTATTTTCAATAAATCCGATACTCCTACAGAGGTATGAAATCCTATGAGTGAGAATTCATCCATTAAGAATAACTACACCAAGACCATGTATGAAATCTGAGACCTGTCCAGTCTTCCTTATGCTTTTCATTGTATTCTGCCTGAATTGCTGTGATCTCAAGAGTTCTGGTCCCCTCCAAACCTGCAAAGAAAGGAGCAGGCAATGCCCTGGAGAGCACTGCATAACAATGGAATGAATTTCCAAACCAATCAGGTTATTAAATAATACAGATATTGAGTAAATTCTGCCAGTTCAGCTTGACTGCAAAAAATGAAATGAGGATTGGAAATGTTCCTTGTCCTATAATTGCTGTCTCACCCTCCAAAACTGCCAGTGTGACAAAGAGGTACAGCTGAGGGTAACTTGTTTTTTGCTCTTAAGTGACCTGCTCCCTAGGATAAGATTGAATTTAGCAATCGAAGTCTATCCTCTACTTTACCCTCAACTCTTCATTTTCTACTTAGGTCTTCAGTGAGCCTAGCTCACATGGACTGGAGGATTCAGTTCGGAGAGGTTGTTCTTGCTGACATGTTTTGCTTTTGTCCTTGTCTCTTGAACTATTTGCTCTAAGATGTCAATGATGACATCTTAAGATATAAAAATCACAGAAAATCACATTTCATACGGATAAGAAAAGGTTATTACTGCAGGCAAGTGTCAAGGTTATAAAGGTTAGATGTGTTCTTTCATCACCACAGAAGCAGGGGAGTGGAATGGAGGGAAATAAATATTTTCAAAGGATAGGTTACTCTGCACAAAACATGGAATTCCAGTGTTTCCTTCAACAATGGTTTGTTTGTAAGGAAATTCAACTTCTCATTTGCTAGGAAAAGTTGAACTCTTGCTGTTCAGTGACTTCAAAAAGATTTAAGGATCACTGATCAATTGCCATGCTTTCTTGCACGTGAGGAGGAGGATATCTGATTAATGGCCTGTGACATAAGCTTCACCTGTCTACAGGAATCTGCATACCAGCGGAATACTGAGATGACAAATTAACAACGTATTTTGTATGGCCTTCACTGAAAATACTTGTGGGGTCTGGAGGTCAGTTTAGCAAGGGCAAATACATGGTTATTTTTAATTCCATGTAAGCTGCTCTCATCCTCTGAAATAGCAGAGAGGGAGTTTTGCCATCAAGTTTGGAGTGTGCACACACTTTTTCTTTTTTTGGTCTGGAGATTTTTATAGTGTTAATCATTTAAGAATATAACTCCACAGCTTTTTTTTTTTTTTTTTTCCCAATCAATGTGCTACAACTGACTCCTTGTTTGTAAGCCTGAATCTAGCCTTTTGTTTAGTGAGGATAGACAGATTAGACGCACTTCTGAATGACCTATTATAAATTATAAGGGCTGTGGTTAATTGGGAAAAAAATAACAGCTGCTTAATTTATGGATATGCACAACAGGACAAACAATTTCAACATGGCAAGCAGAATGCTCATCATTGATAGCGCTGGCATCATTTCCTCATGTGTTGCAGTTGCAGTAGTAATCTCTTTCTTTTGGGGTTAATTTAGTGCTTTAGAAAGGTGCTGGATAGGGCCCTGGAGACAGCAGCCCTGGGCTGGGCTCAGCACCAGGTGCAGTGCAGGTGGCACAGGTAGCAACCTGGCAGCCTCTGTTCCAGCACCAGCACAGATTTGCTCTCCCACTGCGAGGGAAAATTACCAGAGGAGAGAAAATGAAGGTGCAGAGTCCGATGGCCTGTGATCTGACATTGCCAGCACCAGTGTTGGGTTCAAGAGAGAAATTTGTCCTCCATTTAGAGCTGGGCTCTTCTCAGAAAGATGAGTACAAGTGTTTAGTAGATAGTAATAAAACTTTTGTCACTACACTGGCATCTTCTCTTTTGTGAGGAATATGATCATTAAAAAAATAATGTTCCTTTTAAACCATAGATTTGATATGTGCAGGAAAAGAAAGAACTAAATGACTGGAAACATGACTTCATGGTCAGGTACTCCATGCTCAGCTCTACATAGACATTGTGCTGCACTCATTAATCTCCTGTGAGTGCCTTTCAGTAAATTATTAGGAAACATCTGTTTAATATTTATTATTTTATTTCCTTATTGTGTGTTCTTCTCAAAATATTCTCCCTTGGGGCAAAAACATGTGTTGTGAAAGCTATGATTTTGATAGCATTATTGCTTGTGTTGATTCTTTTTTCTTGTCTCTTTTATTTTTTTCCCCTTTTCTCTTCTTTTTCATTTTTTGGAAACAATAAATATTTCATACTGTATGATCACAGAAGTGTAAATTGAATTTTCTTCTGACTTCCATCATTGGGGAAGTTTTGTCTTCTATGTAGACAAGTTGTAACTCCTGTAACTCCCTTTCTGAGCTTTATGGTACTGATAGAGTAAAGTTGTATTTTGAGGTTGTTGATACCAAAATTTAATTTAGTCTTCTAAAAATCTTGCCCCCAGGCTATTGTTTGTCTTGAAAGTAGTAACTGAGATTTTCCCTTGCTTTAGGAGTCAAAAAGAAGTCACTGTAAGAGAGGATAGATTTGCTCAGGGCAGCTCATGTATTACAGCATGTTGTACTAATTGGAGTTTCCTAAGGTGTGATGGCTTCATGCCCAGGAACTGCATGGCTGTAATCCAGCTGAGAGGTGACACATGTAAATAACCAAAAGCTGAGCTTCATCTGCCAAGATGGGATGGAACCTTGTAGCAATCAGTGATAATAGACACTGCTGCTTATGGATAGTGCTGTGTGACTTAGTTGCATCAAGGAATCCATATGCTGTCAGGCTATGTATATAAGTGGTTAATTTGGGGCACATTTTCAAAAAATTCACCTGCCTTCATATCCTTTGTAATTCCTCCCCCTGTCCCACAATGCTCTTTTTTAGATCCAAATGCAGCCTGATATTTCTATAAATAAATTGATTTTATCTAAGCACTTTGTATACTGGAGTTGTGGTAAAACACAGAAAGAGCTGAATATCATCAATGTTTTAGGGAAATACAACTCTAGATGAGCTGACAAATTCCCCTTAGTGACTGAGAGCAATATAGAAAATGACTGGAGAATATGTAGTGTGGGATGCCACAAATGAATGAAGCAAAAAAAATCTTTATGATGGTTTGAGAAGAATTCAAAGCCATGTACTCTTGTCACCTCTTTCAAAAGATACCAAGATATCATCTGAGAAACTGTTGTTGAATGCATTTGTACAATAAGGTGAATATCTTCCATCTGTTTACAGTTACAGATCCATTTCAATCTCTAAGAAATTTCAGTGGCATGGTCTGCTTTACTAAAGTAAGAAGAATAGTATCAATCCTTTAATACATTTCAGTTGAGTTTTGTCCATCTCATCTTTGAGCCTTTTAAAGTATATCTTGATTATCACTAGGTGAAGTTGAATTGAATTGGATATTTAAGATGGTCCAATCAGTGACACCTGGGAAATAATGGCATCTTTGAAGAAGGAAGAGACCAGTCTTGGTTTGTATTGCTGACTGGCATGACCTGTGATACCAAAAATCAAAGTGGTTTCTGTCCTTTAACCATCCACCCACAGCTCTGACACTCCTGGTGTGTACAATATGGTTCTTTGGCTCATCAGCCCTCCTACCGTTGCACTGCTTTCATTCTCCATAGCTAGACTATGATGATAGTTCTTGTTACAATGATGTGTCAGCTCCAGTCAGGAATGTCCGATGATTTTGATTTTTTTTTGTTTTTCTTAAGGTAGGGAAGATCCATGCTGAATCCAGGTGTTGCAATGCAGTATGGGATGTGTGATGAAATGCCAGGACTGAAGACATATTATTGTTCAGCAGCTCTGGGCAGAGCAGCCCTTGGGATTTGGGAAGGCCTTTCAATGGAAGTCACCTTTGAGTGTAACAAGGTAATAGGTGTGATGCTAGTCACATTACTTACCATTGCTAGTCACTTACCTTACCATTATTGAGTTCTCTGTTTCAAAACAAATCTTTACTATAATCAATAATGTCTGAATAACAGCATCTTGTATTGAAAAATTTCAAGGATATCATATGAGTTAAAAAACTGTGAATCAACCATGGATCTAATTACATAAGTTGCTGTCTTGGTACATTTCATCTGGATAGAAATGGACAGGACTGGGTATCTTCTAAAAGCCTGGTCTCACAAGATTTCTAGCTTCATCAAGGCGGTTCATTAAGTACTTACAAGCTGAGGAAGTTACTGGACCTCCCAGTCCTCTGAGATTAATTTTTCCCCAGCTGCAAAGACCAATAAATATCTATATCATATGTTGTATTTATGAGAAAAAAGTTGGAGCATTTCTGCAGTCTATGGGCAATTAAACTCTATGCAGGATAACATTACACGTGAATTAGGGGCCCAAGCCAGTATACCTTTTCTTTTCCAGACTTTAATTTTCAAGCCAAGCTGTGTATTCACTACTCCAGATCAGTGTGTGCGTTATTTTATAAAGTTTGATGTGCAAGTCTCAGAAGTCATTGAGGTGAACTGTTAGACTTGCTTTGATTTCGACAGCAGATCATCTGTGTATTTAGAAGGACACAGTAGGCTAAAACTCATAAAAAAAATTAATCAATTCTCCTGTATTATTAATTGCAACCTAAATTATTAAATGATGGAATTTTCTAAATGCAATTTATTTTTCACCACCTGTCGCTGCTAGTCAGCTTCCTGTTCAATTTAGACAAAGGGAAAGGTCCTATGCTTTTATTTTCTGTACTACATAATACTGTACTGCTCACATATAATGCAAAGGAATGTCAAAAATCTGACAAATATTGTTTTAAATGGTATCATTACCTGTGATGCTGTTGCACACAGTGATTAGTGTGAATGTCATAAAAAGGTAGATAATGTCAGGACATTTCTTCCTGTAAGAAATTCCCTATTATGTAGTGGACAGCACTACCTGTTAACATGCAAGTATTCTGCTTGCCCTTGTCTTAGAAACTAATTTCTTTTTGTTAAGAGGGACTAGTGCCATGAAATGTGCTGTCTAACTTCAATAGAAGGGAAAAATGATTAAAAAAGTCTCATCCAGGTACAGACCTGATTATGATCTTTGGACATAATCCAGTGGGAGTTTTTCATGATTATTTTTAAAGTTTAAAAAATGAACTTTAAAATATGATCTGAAAAATGAATACAGAGTACCTTCTTATGCAGCACTTCATTGTAAAAAAAAAAGAAAAGGAAGAGAATGGAAGTTTTCAGCATAATATCTGATAAACTGTAAAAACCTGCATATATCAAGCAAAGTGTAGTTTATAGGAGGCAGACTTCTCTGCATGTGCACAGGGTACTAGGAGCAGACTCATCATACTTGAACAGAAATGCAAATTTAATTGACAAGTCCCACAATTACCTGTTTAACAATAATAGTCATATAATTAGTATTAAAATAAATGTGCAAGCCAAAGATTATTATAACAAATGCAGTTTTACTGTAACAAAGGGTTGTGACAGGAAGATGCTAAATACAGAAACGTGCTTAGAGCCTGCTCTTTAATCATTCACCACAGATATTCATTTTACTCACAGTGAAATCACAGTGGTTTGTTTCTGCAGTTTTAGTGTGGGAAAAAGAGTAGCTGAAGGGCACTTGAAAATGACCACTAATATGATAATAATTGTGTAAGTAACCAAATGTCTCATCCTAACAAGAAGAGTAGACGAACACAGTATGTGCTGAAAAGCTAGGACTTTTCTCAGTTGTGGCTGTGGTTGTATCACAGATAACAGCCTGCCAACGTAGCCCAAATAACTGGCAGCCAAACTTGCCTGTTCACATAAACCTCTCCTGTTTCCCAGTTCTAATTCATTTCTACCCCTGTGACAAACAGTAGCGCTACTGGAAATAACTACATATCCACCTGCCAGTGTCATTGAGCAGGATTTTCTGCCAGTCTAATTGAGAAGGAAGTTCTTGGCTTAATTATAGGAAAGAAGGTACCTGGCTATTTTAAGATCAGTCTAGAAATTGTCATCTTGCTGCTAATTTCTGGTCTCCACGTAATTCACAGTATAATGCTTCCTAGTTTTGAGGTCTTGCAAGGGTCCTGGAGCTGCCATCCATCATTAAGGTAAAGTTAATAGGACGCAGTTTTAGTGGAAATAAGAATAAATCCCTTATCTATACAGATATGCTCCATCTTCCTAACATGAGTATTTTGAAGTGTTCACTGTCTAAACTCCCACCTCATATCAATTATCACAGTTACCCCTTAAATCTAGATCACTTACAGCCTCAGCATGTTGCCACCTGTGTCACTGCTACTATCCTCAAGCTAAGTGAAACATTCCAGGAATATCTATCATTATAAAGTCTATTCTAAAAAAGCTTTGAATTTCATTAAGGTGACACTATTTACTGGTTTTGGGGGTTGTGCTTTGGCTTTTGTATTTCAATTACTTCTTTCCGACCTTTCCTTTTATTTTTCTTGTATACCTTTATGTTGTTATGTTATTGAAGTTAATTAATTAATATTTAAGTGTCTCCAACATTAATGTTAAATACATTAAATGTTCAGATTTTACCCACAAAATTTTCTTTACTAAATATTGATCCAAGCACAGTATTTAAAAAATACCTTGTTTTTAAAGGACAAAGATATAGTCCCAGAAAAACTGACTTCTTCTCCATCCCTCTTCATTTTTCAAATGAAGTGGAGCTTCTGACACAGAATTGAAATTAATTGCAGTTAGTAAATATTGTATGGAAAAAAACACGGCTTAAATTTTGAAGGACATCTTGAAGACAAACTATCTCAGAGCTAAAATATTCGAATGATTTCACTGTTCTACTGGAAACATTCCTCCCTTTCATCTAAATTTTTTTATAAACCAAAAGACTCTTTGCAGATGTTCTGCCAAATGCGTATTTTGCTTTTTTTGAGGGATCTGGAGCAGACAACTGATCTGGTTGCTGTCTTGAAGTCCCATGCACACTGGGGATATGTTTTTGGCTCCAGTCAGCTACTTGAAAGGTATTCTGGGTTGCCTCTTCTTATCAGTAACTCCAAATAAATGCATGGAGGAGGAATAATCAGCTATTGAGTCTTCTAGGCTTAGAGAGACTTGGAAAACCATCACAGAGTTTGGTGTATAAGTGAGGGGTCTTTGCTCATCAAAGGAGAATGGAAGTTCCTTATTTCTGCCAGGAGGTTTAGTGAAGGTATTTGTCCTATGTGATTTTTCACCTGATGTTGTCTCTGTTATAATTTTTAGTCAAACAAAAAGTGTTCCTTGAAGTAAAGAAGTTATATTTAACCTCTAAAGCTGGAAGCAAATTTTTTCTTTAAAACCACAAAAACATTGTATGATTTTGTAGAGCCTTTGATAACTGAAAAGCTCTTTAATTTGTTTTAATATTTCCCTTTTTACTTTCATTCCCCTTTTGCAATTGGTCTTTATCCTAAAGAAGAAGAAGAAACATTGGGAAAATAGAAGGCAACTGTTTTCTGTAAGTGGTTTTAAGTCATTAGATTCCTTTATCTCTTGCTCACACCCCCCCCTTCTGTATTAGAACAGTTTCTATCTTATGCCACAAGCAAATGTAATTTCTGTTGTTGCTTCTTTGCAAAATCCAATTTGTTATGATGTATTATGCATGCGAGTATAATTGCAGAGGAGGAGTTAAACTGAATGACAGTTTAAAGAGGTGCATTCCTTTGGCTGTGTCACTCACAAAGAGCAGCAGAAAGAAAAGTGGGACAAATTGATGCCCTGATGAAAGTATTATTCTGCTAAGACATCACATGAAACAATGGGACTGCCCTAGTCAAGCCAGACCCTCTAGAGAACAAAATTATGGCACTGACCTCTGATACAGAAAAAATTACTGTAGCCTCAGCAGCAATATCAATGCAAAGATCTGCTGTATTCTTTGTGTATACATTTCTAGCAATTAAAAAAGTGCTTGTCAGTAGCAATCATAGCATAAACAATTTTTTCCCAAGAAATGTGGGAGTTTTATGAGATCTTGTAAAATGAGTTAGTCTTTTGCCATTTATTTTCATGGAATGGATAGAATAAAGTATGTAATAACAATAAATAAAAGCAAAATAGCAAGGTAGGTAAGTATTCCAAGTGAAATCTCTTTTAAAAAATGTGTAAGATTTTCACTGCAAATGAAAAAAAAATTATACCTTTGTAATTCTGATGCTGGGGAACATGATGTATCTGTTAAAATAATGGTAAGCTGGTTTACATTTTCTGCTTTCTTCCACAAATTGAGGTGGTAAAAAAAGGGCTTTTAAAATCAAGCTCTTTTTTTATTATTCTTTATATCACTGAACTACAATTCCTTTGTAATAGTTTAGAGATAACAGCTCTGAAAATATTTGGGCCATGTGTTTTTGCACTATTTTATGAGTTTGTCCCAGACAGCCAAATCAGATGGCAAGAGATGTATGGTGCAGGAAGATTTCATCAGTAACCTTTGATGCTGGAGACTTCATGCTTGAAACTTTCAAAGTTACTCACAGCTGCCTACTGTGGGAAAGGAACCTGCAATCCAGGATGCTTCTTCTTTCCCACTGTATCCTGTTCCAGATCTTTGAGAAGAGAAAATCATTTATTTTTGGTCTAATCTAGTTGCAGGAGGCTCTACAGTACAAAGTTCTGTATGCAATGGGAAAGTAAGAATGATGTTTCATATTCCTTGATTTTGTGTGAATCAGCTTCTCAAATGTACAAATGATAGTTTTGATGGTTGAATTGAGTGGGAATAGGCAGCACAGTAAAACTGGCCAGTTGTAGTATCACATTGGCTCTCTTCTTTAGGGACATTTCAGAATAAAACATCCTGTCCCTTTCTCCTGAACATAATGAATTACATACTGGAAACTTGCCCATTTCTCCTGGAACCTCTTCACATCAAGTATTTCAGTATTTGCATGTGAAGGTCATCAATTTATCCATGCAATCATAGTAAGCTGTTATTTTGGGAAGTTTGGTCTTCCTGTAATTCTGTAAATCTGAACTTTTCAGCATGTCTCAGTACCCAAATTTTACAATCCTTATTAAGGACAACGGGAAATCTGAGAAAAGTAGGTCAGATCCTCCTTCCTTGAGAAGCTAGTTAGGTGTAAATGCCATCAGATAAGAAATCCGTCTGAGATTATAGGTGCGACATTTTGAGATCTCCTCAAGAACCCGGACATGGTGGAAACAGGAACTTTTTGGGTTTTGGAGTTTTTTTGAATAGAAATGTCAGTATACTGCAATCATCTACTGTTCCAAGAAACACTGATTTTTAATTTTTTTTTAATCTGTATTCAGACAAAATCAAGTCTTTGTATACTTATGGGCTGAAAGGGATCCTATGATAATTTAGCCCAGTGAAGTTCAATTCAAAGAAAAAGACCTCACACATAAAAGCCTTTTTTGAGTGCTAGTTAGCAAATCCTTTATAAACAGAATCTGTTTATTATTTCGACAGGGTTGTCTTATCAAATCTTCATAGAAATGAGATCTAGCTAAAAGTGTCTTTAGAAATTGCAAACAGATATACAAATTGAAGCGAAGTCTTGCTATTCATGAAAATAATCTTTTTATTTTTGTACAAAGAGAAATATTATGTTTGGTAATTCCTTTTCAAAGAGACACTTTAGGCTTCTGTAATAAATAGTTCTGTTATCAACACACACAAAAGTCAAGTGACTACAAATTCTGATAGAATTGTCATGTACTTCAGCAAGAAATATTTCTTACAGTCACAGAGTTGCATGGTCATGAATAGAATGGAAGTAGTCAGAAAATAAAATAAAACAAAACCCTTCCAAGTTTTAAGCCTTTTTTTGCCAGCTTCCCCTGCTGGCAAAAAAATTAATGTTCTGGTAGAAGTATTGAATATGTTTTCAAAACTGACACTTGTCTTTCCCTCCCTGTTTAGTAGTGGGTGCCAGTCAAGCCACCAGCTCAGGTGAGAGCATTTTAGCCCAGGTAGCCTCACAAAAAGCACAACTCCCAAAGAAAATGTGAAAGAATCAGTATACTGATGCAGTTCCGAAATATTCAGCTGCTGAAAGCCCTCGATGTGCCTGCTCATGGCTTTTGTGGCAACCAGCCTCAGGATCATGGATCCACAGAATGGAGACTGCCAAGACACAGTATTTCACAGCTGAAAGAAGCGTTATTCTCTCTCCAAGTTCTTCTGGTACTAAGTGTAAAGCTGAAAAAAAAAAAACCACTTAGGGTTGGCTTAATAGTTCCTTTTCATTTCATAACAGATGAGATGCTGCTCAGAAAAATCAGCACTGACTTCTTTTATGGAAATCCTGATGTATACATTCATTGAGTAAAGAATCCAACATCTGTAGGATACATCAAGTAATTGATTTCATAAATCAATAGTGAAATTAATAACAATCAGCCAGTGGTCATTTGGTCCTCATTTAAAAACAATATTATCTCTTAGTATTTTTATTTTTTCTGCTCTTTTGCTAGAATGTCTGTTTGAACAGTGTAGTTATGACAGATTTCACTACAAAGGTCACACATTTTCTCTCACTGGGTGAAACACTTTTGGTCAGATAGTTCATGATATGTAGAAGCAGGTACATAAAAGAGAATTATGGGAAACCATTAAGTAAGACCTATTAGTTTGGCTCAGCCAAGCTTTATTTTATAGTGAAGAATAACTTTGTTCTTAAAGCCCAGTACAAAAGCACGGCAATTTCCTGATGATTTCTGTAACTGAAGTCAAAATGCCTTCATTGCAACAGTGGTGAAAGGTGTGCCTAATCCCCCCCAGCCCACATTGATTTAGATTGTTCATGCTGCTCTGAATGATCCCTGGTAGTTGGTTGGCCAAAGAAACCATACAGGATAGATGGGATCACAAGTTTGTCAATATAATGAAATTTAGTGCTCTTTAGGATTCCCTTTGTGGAAGAAGGAATGAAATAGAAGATACAGCAGCCTTGCTGTAGGTTATCCATAGAATAATCACTATTATTCAGTTAAGTCATTTCAAAGGTGATTTCTGCTTCCTTGTAAGCGGAGCACAGTGAGGAGAGGCTCCAGACATTATGATAGGAAAGTGAATCATTCACTGTTAGATGCTTTTACCTTATTGCTCTACATGTTATAGCTCAAAGAAGAACAAAAATCACCTTTCTTTTAAAGGTATTGCATTCCTGTTGGTGTTTAGAGTAAGTCATCTGAAAATAGCTGCTGGTGTTGTTTTCTTATCTGCTGCTTGGATGGATAGGTCAGTTTGAAAGAGCTTCCTTCCCTGACTTTTAAATATAAACTAGAGATGCAGTATCAACTCTGGGTTTTTTAATCCTTTTATTCACACTGTATCATGATATAGGTGAGCATGATTATTACTAAGGTCTTGTGATATACTAATCACAGATTAAAAGAAATAACAGTATCAAGAATTACAGATTTTAGTCTGGAGTACTTCATACAGAAATCTCTTCTCTTGTTTTTAAAACAGCTTGTAGAATTCTTAGCATTTCTAAGCAGTGTAACTTCCCAGACAAGTTCAGTTTTTACTGCCTTGTACTATAGAGTCTAGGTGTCTATGGAAATAGCAGGAGCACAAGTACTGGAGATTAAAAAAGACCTCTTTATTCATTAAATCAGCTCCCATTTAACCAAAACCATGTTGTTTTCCGTAGAACATGCACTTATGCCTTTTCATATGGGGGACTTCTGACATTAAAGTAGTTCCACAGAGCAGCCCAGACAACAGGTTAAAGACGTTCAGAAGCCAAGTGTGGGTTTCAGTGAATCAGAGCCTCTTACCAAGGGTCTGACCTGGAGTCACTCCTCGAAGCCAGGAGCAGACCAGGATGGAGCAGTCCCCTGGCTCTCCCTTGCAGGTATTCCACAGGCCTTGTAGCAGTTTTGAATGCACCCTGAGTTTCATTCAGACATCCTGTGCCTGGGGAACTTCCAGAACAGCAGGAGTCAAGGCTGAGCAGCAGCAGCCCCAGGGACTCATGTGCTGCTTGCTCCTGCCCTTGGCCCTTGTTGGGACTCCAAGCAGCAGTGCTCCAAATCCATCAGAACATCTCTGGGACAATGGTTCAGCAGGAAATTAAACACGAATCCAACCCAAAGCTCTGCCATTTGTCATGCAGAATCAGGGCCTGATTCAAGACTGGAGACTTTTCCCTCCTACTTTCTGTGCCTTTATGATTCATCTGAGTTTATTTCTTTGTTCTGAAATTTATTAAAAGTAAAAGCATGTATCAAAAGGGAAACAGGTTTCAAAATGTTAGCTTTGAAGCTGGTAATCTCCTACAGAAACCCAACTGAAACTTGCAGCATGGTTTGCCCCACAGAGAGCAGGTGAAAACAGGATTTGGAGAAGTGTGACAATACCTGTCAGCTCCAAATTCTTCAATTAAACCAAAAATTATTCTGCCCACAAATTCTGTCTGTGTTCAATTAGAATAAAAGTGTAACTGAAAACTAGATGGATTAAAGAATATTTGTTTTTCTTTCTCTTTGGTAGCCTAAATGCAATGTAATGCAACTTTGTTGTTTCATTTGTATAGATCTAGCTGCTTGCTTGGTCAGATATTTCTGTCCCAGCCTTCTTCAGTTAGTAGAGTTGCTAGTACCACTTGCATTCTTTTCATATTGTGTATACAGTGAATTCATATAATCTATTGTTTGTTCTAAACTTATGACTTTGTTTTGCCAAGGCTATCTGTTTTTAAATTAGTAATTTTCATTCCCTCATTCAATTCTTCTAAATTACTTTTTGGAGCAGCGGCTATTAATATTTTAGGTATCTTTGATGTTTTACTTTACAGTCTTCAATTTTACTTTATATTTCACAGGTTCCTACTTGCAAATAATCCTACAGACAATTTTCTCACATTGCAACTATTTCTTGAAAGATATGCTAATGTAGCAAGGCTCTTGCAATACTGGGGGTTAAGTTAATCACCCAAAATGAGCCGCATTACTGTCAGTGGTATATAAGGACATCCCAAAGTGAATTAACAGGTGGACTAGCATTAAGGCTCCTTTGTAAAATAACAGAACCTGAAGGTGTGTAGGAATAAACATTAATTTCAGAATCTATTGAGCTAAGGAATATGGGTTTTGTAGTTTCTGCACTTGAAGATTCAAAAATAATACAATGCTTGTGTTGCCTTTAAAAAAAAAAACAGCTTTGCAATACTATTTGAAAAGCCTCTGTGAATTAAAAAAAAAAAAAAATTTTTTATGAATGCTTTTATGTTAATATATTTGCACATGAAAAGGAGATTCCTGCTCTGTGCTCAAGCTGAGTAGAGCACCCAAATAAGAAAGAGATAGTTTTAATTACATCACTTAAAATGAAAATCGCAATAATTCTCATATCTGTAGATTTCTTTGCAAGTATCCAGAAGACATGTACAATAGACATATACCTTAATTTGTTCTTTTGGTAGTATAATTGACAGTATATGTTTGAACAGACAAATTGAACACTGTATTGGAAATACACCCCCCATTCCTAGAACTAACCAGGCCCTACCATACGAGGCATCCCCCTGTTTTAGCTGGGCACAGAGAGCAGTTCAGCAGTGCAGCCTGAAGAATGTAGTCAGGGTCTGCTGCCAGATCTGATTTCTGGTGGTGCATCATGTGCGATGCAACAGCGCTGTCTGCACGGACAGTACATTAAGGAGTTTCAGATAGTCCTAATCTGTTCTGTCTCAAGGGTACTTCCTCAGCAGACTAAGTCTTTAGAGGGAGGCAGAGGCACAGCTCAGGGCTGTGTTTTAAAACAGTGGTGCAGCCTTATTTATAATGATCTAGATTTGTGTTTCTTGTCTGGAAAAAATGAAAATAAGATTTAGTTACATTGTATTGATATGCATTTTTATTAGAACAAATATGTTTCAAAGAATAAAAGAAAGGGAGTATGCAGAGAAGGTTTATGTGGAACACACTATTTATTTGCCATGCATATTTGATATGCTTTCATTAGGCAGGCAATAGAAATGTCAACATAAAGCGCTGTTTAGATCATCCTATAAAAACAAACTGCATTGGTATTAGAATTGGAATGCACTAATCTTTGGTTAAATACAAGCCTTATTTGCTATCTAGCAAAGAAATATTTGATTGAGTGTTGTTAAATAACTGTATATTTAACCTAATTTAATTTACCCTTAATTTATAATGTCTGATAAAGTGATACTGTGTCAGTGTAACCAGCACTTTCATGTACTATCAACTGTCATTATATGGGGGTTTTTTCTCTCTCTCACTCATTGGTATTCAATCACTAGCAGTTATCACCAGCCCATGCCCAAATTAAAATTATTTTTGCAGTCTTGCTGAACCATGACCAATCCTTCTTACAAAGAAGAAATAACATCCATCTCTTCAAGGAATATTTTTGTAGCTGTACAGTCATCTGACATAACCATAGCAGATAAATCTATTCACTAGTAAGTAACATTTGAGATAGATGCCTGCATTTGGGAGTTGGAATTTGAAAATAAATTCTAAACATTCATAAGATGTGGGTTTTGTTTTGCATTGCTTGATTGTTTGTTTGGTTGGGTTTTTTTGCTGGTATATACATGCTGACTTAAAAAGTTATTTTTCACCACATTTTTCTCAGGTCTTTATGCAGTGATTATAATGATGGTTAATATATACTGAAAATATTCTTCTACAACAAGCCCAGGAAAGGTACTTTTAATCAGATTATCCAATTAGGAATATAAAATATAGTATACAGGATTGTCATCCAAACCTTACCTGTACCAGCAGTTTATAGGGAACTTTAAATTGTGTTTTATGCCCTGAAGCATAGTAATATATCTTCCTTATAGCCTTTGCAATTATTTCATTCTCTGTAATGTAATTGTGGATGTTCCTACTGTCTATGTATTCAGTATTTTGGGAGGAGCCTTACTGCACCATATTATTAACACAATAGTATTTTTAGGTGTTCCACAGGTGTACAATTCATCTAAAAGCTGCCTTTCTGCAGTCCTTCTGTAGGTTTACCCAGCAAAAGTGCCTGCAGTGTAATGCAGAGAAACCGGAGGCCGATGTAAATTTGAACACTGGTACCAATCTAAGCAAGGAGCCCAGAGCTCAGCACAGCAAATTTGCTCTGCTGAGGAGTGGAGTGAATCAGCTCCTGCTGAGCCCGTGCTGCCCTGGTGCCTGCTGGAGAGCTGGCAGAGGGGGCAGAGCTGCTGTGGGGCTCTGCAGAGCTGCTGGCATTCCTGATGGACTCACCGGGCAGCAGGATGCAGGCACACAAATCATTGATTTCCTCTTTCACTGGGTGGCTTCCTGATGGGTATGTTCCATCTAAAAATTTCCTATATTTCTTGCTCTGACATTATAGTTATAATTTTTATCCTGGCCTCTTTCTGGCCTTTTTTTCAAAAAACAACAACCATTCCATTTTTGATTTTGCCTTTAGCTTCTTTCCACTTTTCCACATGGAGTGACCAGAGTAAGAAGCATGTTATCTCCTTCCACATGCATCACACTGCTGTCTACACCTGCCCCATCTGAATGTCTCCCATCTAAAATAAGTACCAGGATGGTGCCCCACAGCCTTTAAGCATATTTACTTCACATAAAGCCACCATGTGTCTGTGCCCAGGAATGTGCACAGCAGGCTCACTGCAGCCCCATACCCTGAAGAATATACATACCACACTTGTTCCAGAGCTATGAAGGAATTACAGTGTGCACAGGCTATGCTGGGAAAAAAATTAATTCACAAGGGAAATTAGAAATAAATTTTGAAAAATATCAATAATAACTGAAGTCAAATCATTTTTATATTCCTTTCCAAATGTTGGTATAACTTTTTTTCTCTCCTCTTCCTGTTCTCATTTCTTTGTCCTTTTATACTCTTCCCACTCAGTCTGACTCTTGAAAAATATGCTTTGATAGATATAGCATCCTCTCAGCTCATTAAAATTTTAATTCCATGACTATGCACTGCTTAGGATAGAATAATTCAGTATATATCTTGGTGCATGAGAAATACAGACAAAAAGTAACACAAAATTTGTCTCATTCAATAGGTTTATTACATTAAGTTTTTGTTTTAAATACCTGTTGAAGTAGATATTACTATGAATGGAGCCAGGCAAATAGACAAACATGCAAATGACTTTGTACTTTATTGCTTTGGATGATTGATGAATAATTATAATATTTAACAAAAATTCTAAACTTTTTAGGAGGAAAAGGCCACAGGAAAAATAGAAGGCATTACGTATTTAGGGATTTCATTACATCCTTCATTAAAGATCAGAACAAAAATGCAGGATTTTAATAATGATGTATAATTCAAAATAAATTAGATAATTAGAATAAATGCTTCATTAAAATAATGAGATTTGTGTGATATACAATGGCGCTTGTTTTTTCCTCATTCTAAACTATGGAACTTTTGATTAATATATTGAACTCCCAAAAATGCTGTTTTGCCAAAGGAGGTTTTCATCCTAAGCAAAGACTGGCCTGGACTGCATGATGCTGGTGCACACTGTGAGCTCCTGAGACCCAGCGGGACACAGCACACCCTCCAGAGCCAACCAAGAGGGACCACATCCCTTAGCTGCCTAGAATGCTTTTTAGAAAAATGGTGTAAATTTTGTCACTTTAAAAATTATATTTTGGGGGGATATAATGGATAATGAACTGGCTGTTAGCATGATAGGAACATCCTGGCCTCCAGTCTTTTCATGAAAGAAACACATTTCATTGCTGTTTAAAACTACCAGAGACATATATTTGATTGCATTCTCATATCACGAACACCTAATCAGAATGGCATGAGGAGACAGGGAAAACCATTACCAAGCTGAGCCCAAATATGCCCAGTTTCAGTCTGAGAGAAATTTTTAGCCTGAAGTTATAAGCTACTGTGAATAAGTGTTCATAATGGAAGTGCCATCTTAACCTTATCTATAGTGACACCACTGCTTTGTTGTAATATCTCTGCTCTAGAATCAGTGAAATTTTAATCTGTCCTGCAGCTGGTAACTGAGATGAAACCCAGGAATATGCTCTGAATCACCTTAATTTGTCCGAACTAGACTTTTACTGGCACATAAAAAGTGAGGGTGAACAGTGGGTAAGGGGCTTATGTCAAACAGATGAGTACCTCAGATGTGCATGGGAGAAAGGGATACAGGCTACCACATGACTGTCTGACTGTCTGCATCAGTGACAGTCACCAGATTATTTTATAATTCTTTCTCTTTAGGAAACATGCAACAAAATTGTTCATGATGTTTGAAGGGTTAAATCCATAGTATTTGTTTTTCAGCCTGATGGACCTACAAGCAAGTCAGTGTAGGACATCATAGTCTCACTAATGAAGATGTTATCTCTGGAAACTTTCTGTGTTACTCAGCATTAATTCCACCCAACTGCCAAATAGTGGTGTGTGCTACACTGATTCTTTCTAATTAAAATAGCTCTTCCGTTACTGCTTTTACCAAGTAGGCATGATGAGAGAGAGCTGTAATGCTATCTCTGAAAACAGCCATGGAAAATATTTTTTTTGTTTAACCACCTAGTAATTTTTCTCTACTAAATCATTTGTTGCCTTACCTGACCTCTTTGTAAATTGGCCAATTGTGTCTTTACTCATACAAATTATCTTTGATGGTCCAACAAATTAACTTATTTTTCAGATTGTTATGTTTCTACCCGTTAGTTCATAGTAATATTCAAGGAGATAGAATTTGACACCTTTTGTCTTTTCTTTAAAAATTAACCTTTTTCCCATTTGAACAAGAACACTTACATGTTGGGGGTACAAGTGATGTTAGCCTTGAAAGAATAGAGGATTTAGGTCTTGGCAGAGAAAGCTTTGCTTATGACTGAAGTAGTACCCTGTGTCTTTACCCAGGGAAAGGACCAAAAAAGATACCACTTCAGTCCTGCTGTCAGTCTGCAGGACTGTCCAGACAAGTCTGGAGAAGCTTTGGAATTGATTCTCTGCAGAAGAAAGGAATTGACAGAAATTTCTGCCATCCAAAATCACTGAGTATGAACTCTTTTAACCTATCTTTCTGTGGTCAGTTTTCATTTATTTCATGTACATAATACAGAACTGCTAGAATGAAGGATTCAGAGGGGGCTTCTCTTGGACACTATGCATAGCAGCATGTACCTCATCCTCTGGCCTCATTTCCTCAGAAATTACCCTTGTTAATACTCTGCTTTATCCTTGTAATACCTTTTGATTCTCTTAAAGCTCTGTGAGTGCTCTTATTCTGGCTCAGGCAGATACACAACAGTCATCAATGATTTGTCAGCACCTCACGGTATTTACATTTCTGCTAATTCTGGGAACTAGTTGGCGATAAAGGACTAAATTTCCCTGTGGGTGTATTGTTTGTTAGTGACCTTATGGGCAGACAGTATAGGCAGAGTTGAAGAGGTAGCTCCTGTGTGTGTGCACACACATGTGTTTAAGTCTTGGAACTCTAAGCCTATGTGAAAAGAGCAGTTGTATTTCCCATACATAAATGATATTTATATTATTTTCAAATACACTATGATCACATATTTTTTCTATAAATTTGAGTATAGAAGTTTATGAAGAATAACACAAAATGGTGGATATTTTTTAAAAACTGGAAAAATCCTAAAAGAGAGATAAAGAGATGAAATGTTTTCCCCATCTCCACCCCCCACTATCAAAATGAGGCCATGCAAACTAAATACGATGTCAAACAGAATTTCTGGGAACACTCAACACCAAAGTTGCAATTCATTTCTTGCACAAGGATTGTACAGACTCTTTCCCGTATTCTACCTTGTAATAGTGTTTATTATCAGAAGACTGTTTCAAACTGTTTTGATTTTCTCCTTAGTAGTGAATTTTATTATTTTTTTAAAACTGGTATTGCAATTTCAGCTCTCTTCCTGCAAAAAAAAAAAAAATAAAAGAAGTGATTACATTGTAAATAATGTTTAGATAAGCTGGTTGCTTATCTGAAATATCAGTTTTTCTGATACTTGTTAGGACACTTTAGAGTCATTCCAACCCAGAATTGACATAAATTTTTACCATCCTATTTTCTACATGTTCTGATGTTCTTGTACTGTCCGTTACGCAGATGTCCTTCACTACCAAGATGATTCTCTGAATAGCTGCAATTGTGCTGCGAAATGTCACCTGAAATTGGATGATGAAATATTTTTTTATTTTATGATTTTACAATAATCTGTGGTCACTTTGGTGGAGAAAATAATGAATACAGATTTTTTTCAGCTGTTTGGCTGACATGTGTTTGCATGTGCCTAAATACCTTTCCTGTTCACTTTCCAAGATCCTGATACAGGGTACAGCAACATCCAGTAGAACTGGGTAAGTCCTCTAATTGTAACCACATTCTGCCCTCTATGTAAGAATGTCTCTGCAGAAATTTTTGTTTGAAACAATCAGCCATATATTTCCTGTCAGTCTGTCTCATGTATCATAGTCTCAAGCCATTAATTAAGAAGATACTAGTGCTAGAGGTGTCTTCAACAAAAAAATGTAATTAAACTCACCTCAGTTGATTTCCATCTGAGACAAAGAAACAAACACTTTAGAGATTCAAGCAAGACAATCCTAAGAGCCTTCAAAATACTTTCATCATTCAAAGTACACAAATGCTTTGCCCTGGCTAGACACAAAAATCCCTAAGATATTGAGTCTTGATTTGTGCTTTAATTCTGTAGCATTTGCTAAATAAATCTATCCTCCTGAAGTTAGAATGTATATGGATACAAAATACATGTAAATCATACCATTTTGCCTTAGTGAAGCTAAGTTAAAAGCATTCTCTAGAAGCAAAAACTGCAGGAGCAGAAACTGAAAAAAGCATTCATTGAAATTTATGCCTCCGGAATTCGTATGTTTATATAACAAGTTTGTTGTGGTCTTTCAAACTGGTGAACTAAACTCTAAAGTGTGCATAGATGACCCACTTCCCCCTCTCCAAACCCTCTCCCCAGACCCCCTCCCCTCGCTCCTTTCAACCTGCAATTTTGAGTAAGGAACCTCTGCTCCTCTTCAGTGGTTACTTTTCAATTACTTTGTGTGTCCTACTTCTTTTGTTAAAAAAGTCTGACGTTTCCAAAACTAGTTGTAAACTGAAAAATTGTAATTTTGTGACCTAGGACTGAAGTTAGTCAGGTATTGATAGCAGAGGATTGTGGGAATTTTGCTCTATCAAGGAAATTACTTTTAAGACCTCCAAAGCTGCAAAATTATTTCAGTGAGAACATTAATGTTAATCAGTGTGTGTTGCTATTGTTCAGTAGAACCAGGACTGAACTTCACAAAACACTTTCAGCCTTTTGTTTCTAACTGTATAGATGTGAAACTAACAATAAATCTTGTTGACAATTGCTTCCACATCTATTGGCAGTCAGTCAGCTGAAATATGAACAGAGTCGTGCACAATATGTGCAGCACAACCAACACCCATTATCTCCCTAGTTTCTCCTGTGACTTAGAGAACATGCCATTTTTCCCCAGTGAGCTGCCTTTTCAAATGTTGAATTAGTAATATTAGCACCAAATACTACTAATTTGTCAGCCAGGCTGTGTTTTTCCAAAGTGCTCACAATGGGGCCTGATAACTGCTTTGTAGAGAAGCAGAGCAGGGATGAAAATTCAAAAACTTTTGTAAATTATTTGTATAAGATGTAAAGAAGTGGTGTGAAATTCTTTTTTTGTTATCAGCATTAAAATAGTAAGAATGCATTCTAAAAAAAAGATAGAAGTTGAATTTCAGCTCTACTCAACAACAAACTTAAATGCATGTTAATATAGAAGCATATACATCAGTTCTGTGAAAAAATAGAGCTAGAAACATTTACAATATGAAGTAGTTGTTCAAATAGTTGTCTTGATCTCTATGATTTTCAGACTTTAAATAGCTTTAATAATATTTATTGAGAAGAAATTTCTCTGCTATAAGTAACAAATTTCTATTTTATATCATGCATTCATTTCTTGCATACAGTTTCCACAGACACAGTATGAAATCTGAGTAAATACTCATGTAGCATATGAAATTGAAAACCACAAATGGAACGGGGCTGGCAGTCATTTTTCTAATCAGTTTTCCTATGCAATTCTTACAGGAAAATGCACATCCACACTTATATGTGAAGGCATACCCATATAGATAGATAGACTTATATCTAATTTTCATAAATACATAGCATCTATCATAAGTAAAAAACATGACATTCAAAAGATAAAAGAGCTTGGCTGTGGGCATCTGAAAAATTCATTCAGTTTCTTTCCTTTCAAGAATTTCTTTATTTTCAGTTCCTGCTTAGTCAAATACAGCATATGGATCTCTATAGGTAGGGGTTATTACAGCTGAAGCTATTGATAGTTTTCCACACTGCAAGATCTGTAGCAGGTCAGTATTAAGGCAAATGATTTAGTGCAAGGAGGGAGAAGGAACCATTTTGGTGGCTAGGAAAAAGGCATAGAAAATCTTTGCCAGAATTGTCTAAAATTTGGAAAGAAGCTTGTGAAATATTTGTGATTATCCAAGGACTTCTGTCCACATCTGTATAGTAGTATTTTATAAAAAGAAAAGCTGTAATCTCTCTGGAGAGTGGATGGCATTATGGGAACAGTGACTGGAGGCAGAGCTTATGTTACTCAGTAGCTTTGTTATCTTGCAGTCCCTGGAAGGTTCCTCATTTCCTGGACTGGAGAGCCAGATGCTGCCCACAGGGAAGGACCACAGCATGGGAGATGGAATTCTGTCTTCTGTGGCTGCCAGTCATTTCTCAACTGGACTAATGAATTGCTTCCAATTTCGAGAGGAGCCAGAGAACTCTGCAATCTCTCTCTTTTCTGCAACTTGAAAATCCATCCTAGCTTTTCAGCTGAATCATCTGTGGATTTTGATATAATTCTAGGAACAGCCTCTGTGTTGCTTTTCTGTGATCTGAAAGCTGTGTTACAGGAAAACTTGTAATGTAGGAAAAACTCTATTTTGTTCCTGGAGTATCAATTGAATGAAAAAAATAAAATAAAATACACACTGGCAGTGAGGACTGTGAGGTTGGTTTTGTTCTGAGAGTTATTACTGATTTACTTGACCAGGCCAGTGATGGAAAACAGTTTCAGTGCTACATAAACTGGATAGCTAAATCCATTTTAGATAATTGGTTTGATTCATATCCACAGATCTCCCCAAAACAGTGACTCAGGCATTTCTCTAAATATTTGATAATGTGGAGAGAGCATTACCCAGGGATCATGGAAATAGAATAAATTTCATAATTCTAAAATATGTTCTGAGGTGCTTAACATCTAGCTCCCAATTTTGCCATTGCCCTTCCAGGATCCATTGTATATGTCACAGACCTAACACAATTTTTACTTACAGTTTTTTTTCCTTAGTTAGCCAGTATTTTTAAAACATTATAATATCATTCCATGGAAAATTCTACATATGAAAATTTGTTGCCTATTGTGTAATATATTAGATACTACCTTTCATTTATTTTACTGAAATTTTGAGAAAGAGTTAATGAAATTATTCAGCACTAGCAGAGCTGAAGCAATGATACTGGTTGTAAAAACTGCCCCTGTGCAAGAACGTTATGTTTTTATTGAAGTGAGTCTTTTGTTTTATGCCATGCAATTGCCCTGTGTTTTAATTCCCTCATAAAGATCACAAAATAAAAAGGAGGGAAAGAAAGGAAAATGGAATACTATAGGCTGTAACTGTTATGTTCACATTTTTTTCCCCACAAAGAAAAGGAAATTGCTAGAAATGTTGATTTGTTTTAAACCTTTCAACAATTGGAGATTATTGAAATACTAAATTACTGGCACACAAGAGAACTAGATGATTGTTGTTCCACATTTACAACATAAACCAATTGATGTCTCTGAACAAAAACAACAGCAGCAAATATTTTGAGTCTTAATTATCAGGCTGAAAAGGCTGATGAACAAAAGAGAAAAGGGGAGGGGGATGTGTGGAATAGCGAACAGAAGGGCAAACATGTTAAAAAAAAATTTAAAGCCTTTGTCAGGCTCAAAAAGAGAAACAGACTTAATTATTATTTTCTCTTCATTCCATTTTGGGAGCTTTATCTGAAACTATAACTTACAAAGAGCAATTATAAGCAAATGGCACCCAGCATGAATACTTCTCTGTGATTTGATTGTCTCGTCCTTGGCTCTTACATCAGCACAATGATGTGATGCCCATTGGAAACCAGCATGACTAGGAGCATGGAAAGGAAGCCATGCAGTGATTTAAACCTATAGCTTCATTTATCTTCTCCATATGGAATTACAACCTGGACAATAGTATCAATCCATTAAAATGAAGGGCTTATTCCAAAGGAACTTAGCTAGATTAGTTAAAGTATTCTGCAATTCATGGAGAACAGCAGAGAATAAGGAAATAATTTCCCAGAATAATCCAGAGAATTACTTTATGTTTCTGATACAGATCGCTAGGGAAATAATTTAAAGGCATTTTTAAATATCTTCCATTTTCTATTATGAGCCTTTGGATTTCCACAGTTTGAGAGAAGTGAGACGTTGTGGCTTAGAAAACTAATTGCAAAACATAAAAATGCTCAAGACAAATGGAACAAATCAGACAGAAAAAAGATTTCCATACAGAAAGATCAGTGTTGGAATGGAAGCTACAGATTTTACAAGTCTTCCTCTCAACATCTTCGTTATACATTCTCTTTGTTCCTGTTAGATTACTAATTAGCTGTGATTTTTTTAATGCCCCTTACACTGGGTTAATTTTGTCTTACTCAACAGCAGGGGTTTGTGTAATAATAATTCACAAAGCAATGTCAATGATTAAAATCCTTTCATTAACATGGTACCTTAAAGATAATGAATGTGAAGCTTTTAGCTAACCCAGTCTCTAGGCTCAGAAAGGCAGTTTCTGCAGAAAATAATAAAAAAAAATCCTTGTACAGATTAGCTTTTGCCAATAGAACAAATGAGATCTTTGTTTGGGTCTATTACAAACACCAAGTCATACAAATCAGAGAGCATTTATTATGAATACAATGATGTAGCATGCTTCTCTTGACAAAAGAATTCTAATAGTGTACTTGAAGAATGCAAAACAAGCATTCAGAAGTGCTAATTTTCTGGCATTTTTTGTAGACAGCATTGTCAATGCACAGATAATCATCTGCAGGGTCAGAGTGCCTTGAGCTGACTGTTGTCAGAGATGTGGCAGAAGGTGCTCTGGGCTGGATACGTCATTTCTCTTCAGCTCCTTCAAGAATTTTAAACAGGTTTATCTGTCAGGATACAAGAAGTGTGTCTCAGTAATTAGGAACATGAAAAGAATTAACGTTTTGAAAAGTTTTAATAGGTGCTAGAACAACTGTTCTGCTGAATTTGTTGTCTTTTGTAAAAAGTACCCTTCTCCCTACACTCTAATGGTTCTAACATCTCATTTTTACTCAGTGCAAAAGATGTTTGCAGGAAAAATTTGTCCACATACAAATTCCATAACTGATAAAGAAAGGTGTCTCAGCATCAGGATAACAACATTGAAAGGACAGGAACTCTCATCCAAATCGGTCACATTATTCTTCTCTTAAGGTATAGTGCTTTCACTTCTGTAAGTCAAATTGTGGTTTTGAAAACGAATATATAGTGTGTCTGTGTTTTACTAGAAATCTGGATTTATTTTAATGTCAAATAGCATTTGTACAGCAGCCAATTTACACTATTAAATTCTGGCTTCAACAGGTGTATGAAAAAGTAGGAAAAAAAATCCCTTGTCTCTGACACCATCTTTTCCAGTTAAGACTGTGGATATTTTGTGCATTTTAAACTATAGTTTTCCAGTGCAATGGACACTTCTAAACCTCAAATTAAGGGATTATGCTGCAAAGACGCAAGCAAATCTGTGTCTTTATAAAAATAAATGTTGAATTCATCTCTATGCTTGCTATCCACTGCACTGAGAGTTGTAGCAAATGATCAATATGAACAGAATTCCTCATTTTCAATGAGCTGATATTTTCAATAGTTGATATTTTCAATGGTTGATAGCCAAGTGGGTCTTTCAGATTGTCTTTATGCTGTGTCATTCACTCAAGTAAGTATTTTAAGATGCAGGTCAGTAAATGGGAAGTTAGTGGGAACATTTACTTCGGTTGTATCTTCTCTGTAATTTTCACGTGGATAATTCCATATTTTTGTCTTAAATGCATTGCTGTCCCCATTGTTCTCGTAAGTGCAAATACTTGCTCCCATTTTTTTAAAGGAAAGAAAGCAGCTGATAGCCTGCTAGAAAGCTGAGTCACTAAGCTAGCTACTTAAATTGATATAAATATGACTAAGTGAAAGTTTCATCTGATAAAAGCATTCATATGAAAGTTGAAATAAATGCTTTTTTTGTAAGAGGCTGTCAAGACAAAGCTTCAGGGCTCAATTTGCCCAGGAAGATGCAGAAACTGTGAAAATTTTTAATTTCATATATGCAAACAAAAATGGACTGTATCTTGCTTATTTTTTTCTCATATTTTGGCTTATAGGCAAAAATAGCCTGATAAATTTGGTTCACCTGAGCAGAGCTCCAGCAAGTATGCAACCTGCTTTAGATCTCTCCTCTCAGAAAACACCTGCACTGATCCACACTTATTTCCCAGAACTTCTCACAGCCTTAAAAAATAAGAAGAAAAATGCTAATTTGTAAATGGTTAGCATTTAAGTATTCTTGTCTGGTTCAGTACTTTGAATGTATTAGGTTTTACTTTTATTATTTGCTCCTATTATTAGTAACTCATGAAAAAAGTGCTTCCTCATTCCTTTTTCAGAGGTGTCATTTCAACTCTGTATTTGCTGATTTCCTGATTTCTCTGATTTCCTCCCTCTTTTTTCCATCATGACATGAAATGCTCCCCTTACTCTTTCAAAAAGCAATGAACTTTGTCTCACCAATAATCCTTTTCCTAAAAGAATGGGCTCAAATGGACCAAAATCCTGACCTTCATCTCTCTGTCCTGGATGAGCTGTGCTTAAGTGAGGCACTGATAGTTACCTATCAGGAGATAGCTGATTCAATCTCTCTTTTAAATCATGCTATGCCAATCATATCTTATTGAATTGAAAAAAATGTGTATCTTATAAAAGTTATCATTTTCTTCTCAGCCTGCAGATGTGTGAGAGTGTGTCTTCAGTAAAAACTACTAATAAAAGATCCAGTCCTATTGTTTCTGTATATATTGCCATATTCTGATAGACATTTCAACTTCTCTGGCAGGTGGAATAGCATACAAGACAAAAGTGAGACAAAATCAAGTGAAACTGAATACAGATAATCTGGATGTGGATGAAGGAAAAGTTCTTCCCCTCGAAAATATTTTGAAGCAGCTTATTTCTCTATGAATAGGTATCATTCTCCATGTACTAGAAAGGCATTGGAACTTGATTTTTTAAACATTTTTTTAATGAAAAAAAACCAAATAGTGAAATAAGTACATTAAAATAGCTAAATAAATTGAAATAATTGTTAAGTTGTTTGTTTGGGGATTTTTCTGAAATGTTTGATTGTAGCCTTAAGGCCTCTAAGTAGTCCTGATTTTGGCTGATTTAGAGTTAATTTACCTCTTAGTTTGTGGTGCAATGCTGTATTTTTGATTTAGTATGAGAACAAGGCTGATCATGCATTCATATTTAGTTATATATTTTAGTTATTACTAAGGCATGTTTATTCTAAATCAAGGATTTTACATCTCCCCATACTCTGCCAGTGACCAGGTACACAAGAAACTTACAGAGGAGCACAGTCTGGACAGCTGACTCAAACTGGCCAAAGAGATGTTCCCTAATATCAAATGTCATGCTTAGTGTATAAACCAGAAGGTTTTGGTGAAAAGCCCCCAGCTGGGAGAGAGGTGGGTTACTTTTAATGAGCAAAAATACTGTGCATCACTTGTTTTTTCTTGAGTTTCATTCCTCTCTGCTTCATTTTCATTATTACTGATGTTGCTTTTTTTTATCGTTTCTTTATTGTTATTATTACTATTACTATATTTAAATTATTAAACTTAAATTACTAAATTTAAATTATTATTATGGGTTTCCCTCCCCAGGAATCTCCTCCCCATCCCATCAGGGCAGGGGAAGTGGAGCCAATGGCCCTCTGGTACTTTGTTACCAGCTTTGGTTAAATTACAACATAAATGTGTTGGGCATTGGAGGCTGTGCCTTGCAGTGGAGTTTGTAAGAGGCCCTTCTGCCACTAGTATAGCACTGTCAGTGTCCTGATTGGGCTGAGATTTCATTTTGGTGTATCATTAGCAACAAGGATAACCTTCACATTGAAGTTTGTTACACTTTTTTATGAGTGCTGTCTCACTGAAATGCATTCTCCCCAGCCTAAAGCCACAGCCTGCTAGTCTGGAACAACGCTTTTGCACAAAATGAGAAAAGTGAAATCATACTGAAGAAAATTAATGGCCAGTCCTTTCTGCTGGCTCTGTAAAGACTATGACCTCAGCAAAGCTGAGTCAGTGTTCATGCTGCTACTTCTGCCTGGAGCTGTGCAAGATTTCATACTCCTATAAATTTGGTCTGGGGAAGAACATATTTATGTAGCTGGAAGCCAAGAGAGGTGTAGGTCAGGATTTGGTCTTATAGGCCTAAAGAATAACAGTCTGTATGTGATATAAGTAGGTGTTCTGTCAACTGCAGTCTGTATCTTGTCCTTGTTGCAGATCCTGCCCTCAGTGAATCCTGAGGACAGGGTGACTTCTTTCACTGAGGACAGGGTGATTGTGCCTCAGCTTGTGATCCAGTTGTAATACTGGTGCAAACAGAGATTCCTGCCCCATTCTGAGGGACTTTGGAACAGCTAAATACAAGTGCTGAGAGGAGAAGGAAGAGAGATTTATAATACAACTATTGGCTCAGTTAGCAGCAAAGTTTTCTTGATTCCCTAACCATAATGAGAAGCATTCAGCTTTGGGGAACAGAAACACAGGACAGACTGTAATTTCTTAGAGTAACCACTCTAACCATGCAGCCCCTTCTGAAATATAACTCTGAGACAACTCTTTGCTGTCTCCACTAGGGAGAATAGTTGCATATAACAGAAAGATCATGTTCCAAGGTGGAAAGTCAACACTTTGCAAGTAAGAAATCTCTGAAGATATTTTGGAGGAACTGTTTAATTTCTGTGTTTTTTACCTTTAAGAGAAAATATCAATTCTATGGTATTCCCTCCGAACAGTGCTTCTATGGCAAATGCTAACTGTCCCTTCAACAAGTTCTTGAAAATGGCATCATTTTACTAGTCTTGACAGGTGTTCAGATTTTGGGTTTGTGACCTATCTGTACTTTAGGTGTTATTTTATTGTCCATTTTTCACAACATCTCCATATGATAAAGGAAGTGAAAACAGAGCTGACTGGCAAAAATTATTAAACAGCCAACATAGCCTTGCATTTCAACCTGTGGCCCTGTCATTGCTATTCTAAAATAATGAGATACTCAGGGTGTGTTTGAGTACTAAACAATGGTTTAAATCATAGAAATGCACTCCTCTGATTGTCAGGTGATGATTTTATTTCTTCATCTTGGGCAGAAAAATAAATATGAGTCCATAATTAACTGATCATTGCCAAATTAGGTGGCATTAAAATGAATTTATTTTAATAAGCTGTACTACTTGCCCAAATGAAAGGCTTAGTGCTCTGAAGGACCTCTGAAAAGAACAGGGAATAAGTTACTGATTTAATTATCTATGGTTAAAGAATGAGAGAAATGTAGCTGAGCCAAATATGTCTTTAAAAACACATAATAATGGTAATTGCTGCATATCCTCTTATCAGAGTAGGAAAATAGAGAAGAAAGATGAAAAAGAGCATATAAGTACACTTGTTAGAATTTCTTAGGTTCAAAAGATTATTTCAATATGAAATGCATTATAGGCTGTTACAAATGCTAGAAATGCCCATCATAATACTCAGCAAGCTCGTTAAGAGGTTGGTGAGCAAGGATTTTATCCTGCAGTCTCTTGAATTCCCTGCCACTCCCATCCTCCATGTTCCTCCCCCATGGTACATGTCTGTCTTGATTTCACATGGGTAGAACAATTTTTGGAGTTGATTTATGCTGCTTTTAATTTGCCTAAGTGGGTGACAACCAAATGATGTGGAAGATGCATTTCTGCTTTTTTCTTCACTTCTAGCTCTTTGTGGTGCATTTCGTTATGATCCCTGAGGTAACCTAAGTCTCTCCCACAGAACATTGCAGAAAACTAATCCACTATAACTCAGAAACCACTTCAAGAAAAGGAACAAATTCCAAGGCAGTAAGTTACGCTACTTGAACTCACAATTACATAGATTACTCACACTGACACTCATGAGTACAAAATGGGCTCATACCTTTGTGTAAGTGAGATGAAATAAGGCACAGGAAAGATATAAATAGGGTATGATCTGCTTTTAGCATACATCCTGCCAGTAACTGCTTTATTGGTTCTACTCCTCTCGGTAATTTTCAACATCATAGGTCAAACTCAGTAACAATGTTTCAATGATATAGTGGTAAATGATATTATGGTAAATCTCAGGGCCTCCTCTGGAAGAAAATTAAAAATTATATCAACCATGAACTCTTTTTAAATGTATCCAAATACATCTCTGAATTTGATGCTATCTGTGTTCATGTCAATACAGATCACAGTAGATGATTTTACTGCAGAATTTGGTACTCTGAAAGAACATTATTTCATATTCACTGGGTGGTATCAGAGTGGTCTTTGCTGCAATTAAATGGTGGTGGTGGTGGACATCAACACAGTGACAGAAAAAAGAGACAAGTAAGTCATCCTGAGTGTAATAAATGCTTGAGAACTCGACAATTACAATTTGAGAGTCAACAGGGAAGCTTGGCACGATGAAGTGTGGTGAATCAGGATGATCAAATGATTTTATTAGTTTGCTTTTATTAGTCAGATCTATTTTCATTTCTTTAATATGACCAGGGAAAAAAAGAAGTAATTGTAATCAGTTTATCAAATTCAGCCCTGGCAGAGAGTATGCCACTGGTAACTTGATTTTGTTCTAACTGAACACACTATGTTTTGACTAATCTTCAGCATCCAGGATCATTTCTCTCAAAATGTCAGGAAGATGAGTCAGAGTAATAGTTTATTTGTTTTCTTTTGGTGTTGTATTTAAAATAAGCTCAAAATATGTTTTAGAGCTGGCCTCATTTCTAGCAGACATGGATGAAGCTTAAAAACTGAATAACATCTCAATTTATCTTCAGACCACCAACTGAGAGTAAGTCTATCAGGGACAGTCACAATATAAGCTTTGCCATACCCCTGCCCTGTCCCCCTGCTACATGAACTTCACCTAAAATAATCACGTACTCAGTGGGAGAGTAGGGATTCTGTAACTGTGATAGCTAATGCCCAAGGCTCCCCTGAGCAGTGATGAACAATTATTGTAAACTATTCCAAATTATAGACTGTAGGCACTGTGATGGAGACTTCTGTAGACTGGACTGAGACAATTATTAAATGAAGGAAAATATTATTATTTTAGGAAATGTAACATTTTAATGCATTGTGAAAAATGATGAGGGAATAATAAATGGAGGGCATAAAAAAAGCTAATAATAAAAAGGAGCTTGGTGAGAAATCCCGCTGTCATATTTGCATTTACCCTGAAACTAATGCCGTGCACATTTTTGAATGCAAATAATTCACATGAGGAAGCAAAATGAGGATGTTAATAATCATTTTTCCCTTAATGAGAAGCTGTACTTTGATTGAAAGGAGCTTTAAGGTGGCCTAAACTAGGCCTAACAAAGGAGCTTTTGTGAGGGGTTTTTTTTGAGACTTTAAAGGAATGAGTTAGAATAATATTCTGTCACTTAAAATCCCTAGCATTAACATTTTTATCACAAATCTTATCCAAATTAAAAAGGACATGTTAGAAAAATTATTCATTCCATACGGGATTTTCTTTTTCACTGTGGCTATTAACTCAAAATGCTTTTTCTTTTGGGAACAACTTAAGTTTTTAGTTTCCTTTCCTTTTTTTTTTTTTTTTAAATTCTCATTCACAAAATAGATTTTTGTATCAGTTCCTTATAGCAAGACTTCCATACCAAAGTTCTAGGTTGCCTTGCATCATTCTTTTACTTAGTGAAGGCTTATTTGGCTTATTTGTCTCAGATGGCTTAAGCAGAAACTGGCCTCCTGAATTGACTGAAGTCTCCATCTTCTCATTGACGCATAGAAAGAATGATGCATTCATGAATTGAAACTAGATTAATTCAGGTTTGAGAACACCATTTCCAAACACTAGGAATAAGAAAATATTGGATTAGACTAAAGACACACTGCCAGTGTTGGCCATCACATTTTATCCATTCACAGCGAACCCTAAGAGGATATAATTCTATTAAATTAAACACACCTTCTGTTAAAAGGAGGTGAGCAGATTGATTCTTCCCTGCATGGCCTGTACCTTATCATTCTCCCCAACAGAGGAGTATCATATAATTCCCTGTGAGTCATCAGCAGCACACTGAACAGCTAATCAAACATCCTTCCCTGTCACCCCATGTCTCCTGGAAGACAGTGTTCATGTTTTCCATGAGGACTTCCTGCAAATGGGGTTTGATTTCTTTCTGTGTGTTTGTTTTCAGTCAGTATTTTGAAAACAGCCTGTGGGGTATGTGTGCACTGCACTGCGTGTGGCTTGTGGCTGATCGCTGGTGTGTTGAGTGAGGCACTTTCTCCTTGATTGCACCTGTTTTAGCAGAAAAACACAAAATGAATATGATGAAGCAAATAATAAATAGGAGCAGTACAAGGATCCTGGTATTCAAACTGCCCCACAAGAGCTGCCTGGCCCAAAAGTCCCTCCTCCTATTTAGTTGACATGGAACAAGGATCTGTAAGTCCCTCCACACTACATCTATGTGGGCAGCCATTCTATTCCAGCCACCACTTTGTGACAGGGGCCTTATGAACATTTTCAACTCTAAAATTTTTCTCACAGTTCATATGAATGTATAGATGGACTCTAGGAGTGCAAGTACAATTTGGCTCACAAAATCAGAAAAAGTTGCCACTAGTAATTCTTTCCTGCAGTGACCATTGAGCTGTAGTGGGCATTCACAGGGCATAATTAATATTTCCTGTCATTAAGATGCACCATCTTTCTTATTTTTCTCTTAATTACTTTGTTTTGATGCTTCTCATCACTCATCAGCTGGCAATGGCACGGCAGGATAGATGTGTTTGTAAAAGCAAATGGTGACTTAGGAATGGTTGTTGGCATTTCATAGAATTAGTTTGTGAAATGAGCTAGGTAATCGCCTTGGCCCCTGCAAGACTGAAACTAAGCAGGAACAAAGTTCAGTAAATGGGATTAATTCTGTTCTGCATGCCAACTTTATACACTTAAGTAATTTTGTCTTACATGTTTATAGGTTTTTAAGACATTATGATACCTCCAATTTTAGCTTGGTTAATTCTCCTGAAAAATCCATGAAAATAGATTGATGGTAGTAATGACTAAAGATTTTAACATATTATTTAATTAAGGAAGCATTTCTTTGCCTCTTTCCCCTGAGGTTTTTTCAGGCTTCTCATTAACGTTGCAGCATGATAACTTCAGGTTGATCAACCAACAATTGTCATCTCTAATGGTGCAATGCTGCCATTTTTCTCATGTTGTTGCATTAACTCCACAAATAATCCAATTCAAATGCATTCAGTTGGATTATTCAATTAAATAGCCAACACTGAGGCTGGCTGAGTATCAATCTCAGGAACAGCTTCCCAGTCATCTGAGCATGCACTTATTTAGGACCTGATCCTACAACAGCTAATTTGTCTTGAACTACATGTGTGAGATTTATCCATGAGGTAGTTTATGTGCATAAAAGCGTGCATAAATCATTGTTTGATTAAGGCCTTACATGGTGCAACTAATGAAATGAATTTATTTGTCCTATTTTAGGGTCATAGGTATTTGTTTCTCTTAACAAGTATGTGTGATTTTTATGAGCTAGTTTTGATTATGTTTTAGACTTAGAAAAATATTATTTCATATGGCTATGAAACTGTGCTCTGTAACTCCTTTCAGGTATATTTTCTTAACGTTGGTATAAGAGTGTTTATATTTTTGGGATGGCTTCCCTGGCATTTGGCAACTTTTAGTTCAAGTTTAATAGGTTGCCGGTTTAATAGTTTGATTAAATTTTTTAATGTGTGTTCACAATGCTGTGAATGTAGACCAAGTTTTTAATGCAAAAATATAAAAACAATCATTGTATACAAAAAAAAAAAGGTATTCTTTACTTAGATATATAGATCAATTTGGAAACTATTCTGCCTGGAAAGAAAACCATATGCAATTCCTAGATTTCATTTCGAGGAAAAAATGCATGTAGACACTATTTGCCTTTTCCAAACAAAATTATTTTTAGCAGACATACTTGAATGAAGAGACAATTATAGAATTCAATACACATATTTATATCTTTTCATATGCATATATATATTCTAATTTATTTAAAATGTAGATGCTATAAAATGTACCACGTATGTACTCTATATTGGCAGTATTGCATAAAGCAAAGTTTTTAAAAATAAGCTTAAATAAACCTTGGATTTCTACTACTATACAAAAAAGAAATTGAAATTAATTTGAATCTCAAAAAATTATATTAAAAAGAACTACAACATCTTTGTCATGCAGTGTGTGTATGTGTTCAGTATTTTGTTTGCTGTTTTGTGGCATTGGTGTTTAATCTCACACTGATTTATTGGCTTGTCTTTTTCTATGCATATGTATACATATCTGCACTTATTTTCAAAAATTTGTGTCAGTGATAATTTCAATGAAAATATTCCTAGGAATCTATCACACATGGTACTTATGTTTGGATTCTACTTTATGTCCTTTTCCACAACTTCTGACCTTTTATCTAGGCTATTTTTCTCTCTCTCACCCCATGAGCTTTGTCCCCATAAGACTTTTGAAGTTTTATACTTTCAGATCTCTAACAAAGAATAACAGGGGAGACAGAAACAATTGGATAAAATGTCATGGATATAATCTAGTCCCACAGAACTCTGATTTATGTTTACTTAGTCTTTAGATTTCAAGTATATATGACTTTTTACACCTCTTCCTTTATCTTCAGCAAATACTGGATAGATCTATGTCATATTTGTTAATTGCAAATGTTGTTGCAGGTTTTGCCATCTGAAAACTGGTGGAAGCTTTATATTCTGAACTGAAAACAAATGTCCACTATAAATATAGATGTGTATGGTATTCGTATAGACTAGTATTTATAATCACCCTCTATCCTGTAGTCTCTAAGCATACTGTATATTTATTTATGTAACTGTAGAACATGACAGTATTTTTCCCTGAAAATCAGGATTTTCAAGACCTGAGGGTAATGCAGGGAATAATGAATCATTCTTTAAGCCATGTCTTTATATATATGTATATACAAAAAAGAAAAAAAAAAAAAAAAAAAAAAAAAGAAAAAAAAAAATCTGGTTTCTATTTAAATGTAGTTATATTTTATCTAATGTTAGAGCTAAAAATTCTTTAAGGCTAAAAATACCAATAATATATTAAAAAAAATACACTTAATCACCAACTATTCCTGAGGCAGTCTCCTGGCTCACAAGTATTGCTTTTATGGCTGTAAAAGCCAACAAGAGCTGCCCTGACATACCTAACATTAAAGTTTTGTCAAGGAAGGAACACTTTCAATGTATTTTTAAAAGTGTAACGTATCTTACTGTGCTACATAAAGCTATAATGTTTTAACATATACTGTAGAGTTCATTTTCCTTTAGACTACCCCTTATCAGCTTATATCAGGATTTTTGTTTTCCCCAGGACAGCTGTCATTAGTAGAGAATTCGAAGGGCTCATCAATAAGCTAGCAAATGTGACTATATTGCCCCAGTTTTACTGGAGAACAGGAAAAGTAATTATATGCATTAACTGCACTAGGGATGTTTTTCTTCTAGCACTGGAAGCTGGAGACTGAATTTAGGTAGGTACTGATGCAGCTCCTAGATCATGTTTTCTCCCTGTGAGACACCATGCTGAACACTTTGCCCTGGATCCCTGTGGGAGTGGTAGAAATCACACCTTTCATGCTGCTTATGGTAGCTGTAAGATAATGATTGAGGAAAAGTCACTGCTATGGTGTGGGCAGCTTTGGTGATTTTCTTGTTGTTCTTTGCACAGCAGGCATTAGGGAAAATGTTTATCAGGAAAGAAAAACCTGAGGGTTAAACAGAACTAAAGAGAAATTCAAGCATGTATAAACGGTTTTCTCCCAGGCTTTGTACCAGTCCTTGATTTGCATACCTCTACCAAAATTAAACAGTGCTTTAAATTTAGCAATCTTTTGTATTCCTTATTTAATTCTGAACTCCTGACTTGAGAATTATTAATAACATTAAATATTAGTCTCACCATGTTAGCTGACTAGTAAATGGAAAAGATGTCTAAGAGGTCTTATTATTACCCTTACTGGAAACATTTCACATAGTTAAAAGGTACAAAAGACATGCTAATATTAGAATCCTGTGAAGGAGCTATCCAATGAAGAATAAGAATATTCAATATAATACCAATTAAAATGAGATGCAAAAAGGATCTAATACTAATTGCCTTTATCTCTAAATTACTAAAATAGTTATAGTCTAGAGAAAAGAATCCTATTATTCCTAATTTATTCTATAACAGATAACTGCAATGGTTTAGAGATAGACAGAGGTATTTAGTTTTAAGATTGGTAAATCCTTACTGGCATTTTGGATTAGCTGAGAGTTAGGAAATGCAGAAATGCAAGTGACTTGACCTAATGGAATTGAAGGTGTTTAATTTAAATAATGGGATGAATGTCAGTGGATTTTACTTGTTAGACCTCTACTTATGAAGAGTATTTGGAACAGACATATTAATGAAGATTGTAGGCATCAAATTAGACATAATTTGTTCATTAAAATTTATATTCTTTCTGGACTGCACAATAGACAGTATAATATGCATTTGGATTGATTTGTTACTGCTATGAGTTCTAGTATCATTCCCAAAATCCTGTTTGTTAATAATAAAGGATTATTTAATTGAATCTCTTAGAAGATCTTTTGCCACTAGTCTTTCACCAATGATGCTGAAACTGAATTGCAGAAACAGGGGTTGTTTTTCACGGCTCTATCATGCAGCTTTCTTTCTATCATTAGCAGATTCCTAGTTTAGGCAGTCTGAAGTGAAAGTGTGTAAATGTGGAATTAGCATCTCATTTCAGAGAGCTGTACAATTAGCACTTCTAGGTTTTCTTGATCTCTTTTTCTTTCCTGGCACAGTGGAGGACCTTTTTCAGGGATTAAGGAAGGCATTCCTTCATGAAGGTAATGTGGTAACACCAATATATATTGATTACATCTCATCTTGTGAGCGTGCACTCAGCTTGCACATGTGCAATGGCACTGTAGTTCTTCAGACACAAAATGGGCATTATTGACAGATTTCTCTAAATATTATTATTATTATATTAAGTTTATGAGGTAGAGCTTTTCTTTAATCAGTTATATGTTTGTTTGAAATTGATCTAAACCACACCTAATGTCTTTGGTTAAATCTCTATATGCAAATGAACAGCAATCACCACCTAAGTTTTTCTAAAGCTGATTTTTAACTTTCTGACTGTTTTTAAAGGAAACTAGAAAAATTAAATCTTTCTGTCAAATTTGGTTAAGAAATTGAAAAAATATTGGTGGACTGCAGAAACAAACAGTTTATTTGTGTAAGACACATTTGGGGGGAAAAAGCTTTACTGACTATTTTTGTCCAATTGAGAGCTATTCCATCCTCAATTTTCTGTTAGGGGAAGGAGTTCTTTTTTTTTTGGGAAGGAAAAAAACAAAAAAAAAAAAAAAAAAAAAAAAAAAAAAAAAAAAAAAAAAAAAAACAAAAAACAAAAAACAAAAAAAAACCTGTTCTGGGTTTCTCTAGAGCCCAGAAAACATGGCGGAACACAGTTTATAAACTTATTTTCAGCCCTACCATCGGGGCTCCATGCATTCCAGCTGGCAACACATTAGCTTCCGATCTGAAAGCCATGAGATTTGTTCCAGTTCAGTTCTTAATTAACTGCATGTCCTGAGGTTAGTTATCTCAGATTTCCTTCATATGATCTAATACAATGAAAAGACATTTCTGTTATCTCTAAATTTAGGGCTAGATCCTTTACAGTTATATTTCTGAACTTTGCCTGAATTTAAATTAGTTTTGGTTTTGTTTGATTGTTTTTGTTTTGTTTGGTTTGTTTGATTGGTTCTTTTAAATTATATATAATTAATATATATAATAGAGCTATAATTTTTTTGTTTTCACATGAAAAATCTTCTAAGTGATAAGGGTATATAACAATTAATTAAGAGATTGGAATGTGAACAGGTTTTGGTGACTTGGAATTCCAGCTGATCTTGGGTTTAGTCAATAGATGTGATAGATGTCTGTATCATGTGTCCCCACTGAAGGAGCCAAGGTTTGGCTTGTGTAGGTCCATTGACAGGAATTCAGGAGGAGTCTTGGCTGTGTCCTTCTGTGTCTGGCTGGCCTAAAATAATTTCATTATTCTTTCCCACATGTAAGCAATTTATTCACAGCTCTACAAAACCCTGGTAATGCTTTAAATAAATGTATATTTTTGCCTGATATTTTAAAAAATATTTCCAAATGAAAACATTTAGAAAATATTATACCAGAAGTGTGCTTAGAAAAAGCAACCTTGCATTTTCTAATGTGCAAGGAGCTGACTGGCTATATCAGAACTTGCCAGTCCTCTAATTTATATAGCTCACATCTGAGATAATTTTCTAGTTTTAAAATTAATCTGTAATTCTATTTTGTACTTTTTGAGAATTTTGGAGTAATTTTGAGAATAATATAGTCATTTTTTCTGGAATTAGTGAAAATATAATCTTTTTCTTCAAAAATGTAATATTTTTGAATTAATCTTGGAAGTTTAAAAGAATGTCTTAAGCAGCTATTAGCTCAAGATCAAATAATTTCTTATTTTGCACCTTGGAGGCTGTTACGAACTTCTGCATTTCCATTAAGTGATCCTATATTTTCTTCAGTCAATGCTATTTAACTATTCCAGTAATTAATTAAACCAAAAAATGGCTCCTACTGTGAGACTTGCCTACATGCTTTTAAGTCTGTGTATCAGAGGTGATGATATGCTTGTAAAGTTTGGCATTTAATTAAGTTGTTTTGATCTTTTGTTCCTCTTTTTTGCACATATTAATTATTATACCTATGAAGTCTAATTCAATTGTTTAAGGTGTGTTGATGATTTCATAATATAACAGGGCTTTGTTTCTTGTGTACCAGAGTTATTGTGTAACTGTGATCATAAGATGCCCAGAGCCTTGTAACATACGATAAAAATATACTCATGACCCAGGTTTATAATTCTGATTATTTTCCTTGTAAGGTAAATATCAATAATCTGAATATGCGAATTGATGTCCTTTGTAATGGCTACATTTATTGTAATGGGACTAAGGTCAAAGCTTAGGGAAGGGAGCACTTTTAAAAGTGAGAAAGAGATAAGCCCTGCTTTTTACTGTATGTGATCTTTAACAACCAACTTGCCCAGTTCGTTTCAGGAGGATATAATGGAGATCACAAATTAATATGGTCATTTGAAAAAAGTCCATATTCTTCAAAAATAGATCTGCATCTGAAACCTCTTTCCTACAAAAAAGCCTTCATACACTGAATGCAATTGTAATTTGAATCCTCTGATAGTCTTGGTTTTGGTGGCTTTTTCCTATTTCCCTAGGCTAGACTGAATTCCTCTCTATCCACAGGTATTCCCACCTATCCCACAGGTTCATGAACCTGTTTGGAATGCATGACAGTAAACAGTGTACACATCTTCTGACAAATGTTTCTAAAAGGGACATTGGAAAGGAAGCTTCTTATGCAATAGGAAATTTTTGTCCAAATTGATAGAAGCAATTAAGCTATGTAATGCATTAAACAGCATAATCAGCAATTACACTGAATTTAAAAAGGAATTCTCACTTCATTGAACAGGCCCCTACTCAAAATCATTGGAAATTTTACTGAACATTTTCTGAGATGAAGCTTTCTTCTGGTTGACTTTTGTTGGCCTTTAATAGTGTATTCCATGAACTAACTAGAAAAGTACAGTGATAGGTTGTAATTTACCCTGTGGGAGATCTATTAATATGGAATGAGTAAACGGCTTGAGGTTTTAGTTATACTTTGATCCATTTGAACTCTTTAGTACCTTGCAGGTTCACAGTTAGTGTGCATTTTCTCATCTGTAGGTGCACAATTCTAGCCTTATTTCCAAAAGCTGAAGGGATGGACAGAGTAAAGCACAAAACTGATCCAAAATGCCTGTATACCTCAAAATCAAAATTTGTATCTGTATCCTTCACAGAATTTGTCCTGCTTCTTTCATAATGTCTTGCCTATAAAAAACAAAGGATTTGTTTTTGTCTTCATTCACTACAGCAGTTAGTTGTCCATGTCACTCAGTATGAAACTATATCCTTTTACCTTTCAGATAAAATAATGCTATTTTTATTCTGGATAAAATATCTGATTGAGTTTCTCCTGATCCAAATGTATGTGAGGTGTATTTCAAAGGGGCTAAGAGAACATATTTGAGTTGGGTTTGGTTTTTTTTTTTGTTTGTTTTTTGGTGGGTTTTTTTTTTTTGGGGGGGGGGGGTTATGGAGGAGCCTCTCCACTATTTGGTATATTAATTTATGTAATACAGAAAAAGAATTTTTTGAAGATGTAAAGTTTTGTTTCTTCAGTTCATTTGCATTGATTAAAATTTTTTTAGTCCATATAAAGCAGTCAATTACAGTGCTTTGTATCTCTGGTTATTCTAGTAAATTCCACGGTTATTCTAGTAAACTACCATAAACCCTTTCAAGTTTTACAAGGAATATATTTTCTTCAGGAGATTCTTTATAAAGGGGTCTTTTTGGACTCTTGCACACTTCAATATTTCAAGGTTTATAAACTGCTTTAGAGTTGTTTTACTTGAAGACAAAGAAACAATTTACAATAATGAGATCTCTTTATATTCATCATAAAATATTCTCCAAGACAAACACTCTGAGTGGAATTTTTCTTGTTCTTTGCTAATCTTGCATTTATTAATGTAGGGCTGCTGATGTCTCCCATATGGGCATGGTGTCCTTCTTACTTCAGGTAAGTGCCATAGAGTAGACAAAGGATATTTTTTTTATTATATAGGTTAAAAAATAGTACCAGGAATTACTATTGTCTTGCTTACTTTATTAGAGATTTGGATGATAATTTGCTAGTGAGTAGACTTATTCTTTTTTGTTAATACTTTTCTGCAGTTGTGACTTGAATCAAAACTCTTGTGGAGGCACTGTATGTGCCATGACCCATATAAGTTATATCTTTCTCCTTGTATGTAAATAGGTAGCCATACAATCTGAAAAGCTCAATGGAAAATCTTTCTGGGAGGCAGTAATTGCAAATACATGTCTACAGAGGCAGTTGTCCACTACTAAGGCCTTCATCTACATTGCCTCGAATACAGAAGAGACAAGGAGTTAAAGTCTTGATTAGAATTATAATTGCCATTCTTTTTCTATTAATGATGTTTTGTATTGCTTGCCTTGCAAACAAATGTGACCCCGTGAGTATTGAGAAAGTAAGTAATCATCTAGACAACTGACCATTGTTATTCTTATTTGTAAAAAGTTGTGAAAGAGCATCAGCAGGCTTGTCACCAGAAATGCAGCCACAAGGTAATTTTTCAATATTGAAAATATGATCTAATACAAGGCACAAAAGCTAAATTCCAGTGCAATGAGCAATGGTTGGATCAGCAATTTTTCATAGCAGAGGAACAAAGTGTTGAAAACAAAGAAAGCGATGACCTGTGAATTGATCTTATATGCATGAATCAATCATGTAATTGTTAAAAACCTCAGAACCTTGTTTATCACATAATAAAGATTAGTTATTCAGCTACAAAAGTCTAAACTGGAATTCACATTTGGACATGCAAAGCTACACAGTGGTGCTTCATTATTATTCAAAATTACTATAAACAATGTTCAGATCTTGATATAATTTCTTAAAACCATGTCTCACCTATCTAGACAGCCCTTGTTAACACAGTCCAGTGGATTTTCATGCTTTAAGGCTGCCAAATTTTTAGTTTTGTGCTTCCTGCTACTGCGATATTCTAATAACCCAATGACAATACTTATTGCATACTCCTCCTCAAATAGCAGCTATAGGAGAATTTTTTTAAATGAAGAAATTTATTGCAAGTTTGCAGATTAAACATTAATAAATTTGACAACTTAATAAATTTTCAAATTCTTTAAAACAACAAAAAATTATCTCTTTTTTTTTTTCTATAAAGCCCTGTTTTTTTCTATAAGCTCTCCAAGAAGGTCTTCACCTTTCACCTACCAGCCCAAAAGAGCATGACACACTCCCCCACATCATATGAACTGATGGCACTTGCTGGGGTGTTTTTCATCCATTTCACTCAGAAATCTGCTTCAGAATACAATCCAACCCTTGTGCTTCTATGAGATCTGCAGCAGCTCTATGTGACACACACCTCCATGCTTCTGTAGCTGAGCTCTGTGGTGTTTCCAACAAATCTGCTTCCCTCAGATTGGATTTAGCTGCTATGTTCAAAGTGCCTGCAGGCTCTATTCATTATGAGCAATAGGGTTGTGGGGAGAAAGAGTATAAAGAAGAGAGTAAAGGTTGTTATGAGTGATTTTGAGAAGGGAGAAAAAAATCTGCACAGTAGAGCATTTTAAAGCTTATTTTATTGCAAATTTGTGTTCCCTCTTGACAAAGAACAGATAAAAAGCATCGGATTTTAATAACACATGACAAGCTTAAGGAAAGGACAGGCAGGAATTTCTTGTCTTCTCCTTAGCAGGTATAAGCAGCCATTTGTCCATAGTGGTCAGTCAGTACCAAGCAGGAGATGTTTTGGAAATGGAACAACTTACTTGGATAGATACTTAAGAAGACTGTGGAATTAACCAAAGATTTGCACACAATTCAACTTATTAAAATAAATGATACTGTCTTCAGAACTTCCTAATGGCAAGAAAAACTGCATACAGTGAAAAAAAAAAAAATATATATAAGCATACTTATAAAAAAAATCAATGGCCATTGGATATGTTCTTTTTAGACAGAGAACTAGATAAGGTAATTGTGTATTAAATACAGTTGCAGAGAGAAGGTAAATGAGACTCAGCTCCAGCTGTGTCTGATTTTCATAAGTATCCAGGGCTGTAGTTGATGCTGCAGGCCTCAGTTCAGCACAATTTACTGGATGCTTCTTAATGCCCTTGACAATATAAAGGGGAAAAAAAAAGAAATAAACAACAAAAAACGCCAAAGCTTCATTTATACTGATATCACTTCATCAGTATGTTACTGGCATGCTTACACAGTGTGATAGACCTAAGCTAATCACATGCAAAATATTAGGATAGATGCTGAACAAATGTGTTTGCCTCCCAAAATGTAATGACTCTATGATGCTTTAAGTGGGTCTGATTGTGTTGCTATTAAGGTTGCTTTACATTTTCCACTGGAGCACTGTGTTGGGTTGTCATATCCATGCTGAACTGTAACCCCTCCATTGATTGAGACAAGCGCAATCATCAGATGCAGAGTGCAACCCAGTAAGAAATATTTATATCTTTCCCATCATGAGGGTGTGTATATGTACATAGTTCAGCACTCGAATAATCATTCCATCAGTGTCTTAATGCATCTGCAGTTTTAACTGTGATGATTGTCTTTGTATATTGTTATTTACATATCCCCTTCTACTCATGTGATGGTATTTATGTATTCAATTAATGCATTTTTGCTAAGTAAAAAGTTATTTGATGACTAAAGCTGTGATGAGAGAAACCCCAAACAACCCATGGGTGGAATAAAAAGACCTTTTGTGAGTAAAGGGCCATGGAATGACAGAACATCCCAAATGCTTACTGTCTGGGGAGGAAAGTGATTTATAATGTATGCTGAATGAATTTAGGGTCTGCAGATGAGAGAAAGGGTGAGGTTGATTGTTCCTGGACTGCTTTTGTTAAGAAATCTGGCATTCTGCATATACATAAGTATATGAGGGACAGGACCAGGGGGAATGGATTCAAACTGAGAGCAGGTTTAAATCAGATATCAGGAAAAAAATCCTTTACTTTGAGGGGATTGAGGCACTGGAACAGGTTGTCCAGAGAAGTTGTGGAAGCCTCATCCCTGTATGAGTTTAAGGCCAGGAGGGATGGAGCTCTGAGAACCTGGTCTAGTGGAAGGTGTCCCTGCCCATGGCAGGAGGATTGGAACTAGGTGATATTTAAGATCTCTTCCAACTCAGAGCATTCTGTGAAAAGGTCCATGTTTAACTGACATGTTATGTCACATGATTGGAATAGTCCCACAGTGCCAGAGTGTTTTGCAAAATAATAGGAGTCCAGAACTAACAGACAGATAGTTGTCATCTAAATCAATTGTTCTACCATAAGGTTTTGTTTAGAAAATATTTTTTTTTTTGCTAGTGGAATTAAGTGGATAAACTGATATACTGTAACAATTAAACTTTACATTGTTTAAACAAGAAAATAACCAACCTGCTTCTTTCATTGCTTTCTAATAAAATTACAGTCACAACAACTGTTCAACTGAAAACACTTGTTTCATGAGGAGGGCTAAATCTAGGGTCTAATACTTAAATTAAATATAAAAAAATTATAATTCATAAGGGATTTTGCTCAGGAACAAAATTTTAGGTATATAATCCCTGATCCTCTAGTTCTTCTACATTACGTGACTAGAAAACATGGCAGAATTATAGCCTAAGTTATTCATGTAGTTAGTAGAAGCATGTAAGGCTGTATGGCAAAATCTGTTTCCAGAAATCTGCTTTAAATTACTCCTCTGTCCAGAGCTAAGGTGTCTGCAGTAGGGTTTTAACTCTACCTGCTTGGGACCTGCAGCCCCAAAGCTCCACATGTTACACACCCTGAACTGTTCTTTCAAGAACAGAAGGTAGTTTACTTTTCAAATGCACATGTGGAGAAGAAACCTCAAGGTTAAGTGTGGGGATTTTTTGCTGTAAACCCTCTCAGAATGAAAAGGAATTGAATTTTTTTCCTGTTTGTACTGACCGCTCTCCCTCCTAGGTTATTGAACCATCTTTTTCTTGCATTCATTATGAAAGAATATTTAGCTGTATTTTCATTGAGACTAAATTGCGTGTATATATTATGTATATTCTTCTTCCACCCCCTGGGTTGCACCCTTCTGGATTTAAGATATTCTCTGCATAATTTTTGGGTTCCTATCAAGCTTAAGACTAACTAAATGAACTGCTAAAACTGGAATAGTTTTGAACATGCTCTGAAACAGACTCCTAGGTCCTAGAGGAATTAGACTAAGTTAAACAAAGAAATGTTTCTGTGGTTAGATTGTAGTGAGGCTAAAGCTTTTTCAGTCATAGTTTTAGACTTCCTCAGCTGCAGTTGAATTCAGGGGAGAAAGGGTGGGTTGTTTGAGTTTTTTTAAATGTCTCTAACAATGAGTGTTTTTTGCAGCAACGCACAATTTTTGAGAGACGTAATGTGCAACTTGACAGAGACAGAGCTCTTAACTGTGAAGTTTTGGTGTTAGAAAAGATGGGTTGAGAACCTGAAATATATATTTATCCAAAGGAAGAAAAAATCAGCTTGCATTTTTACTCTTGGAGACTATCTTTCCCTCTGTAAAATAACCAATTTTAGCTGTTTCTGTTCTCCTATTTATCTCAAATGTATTAGAGAAAGAAAAGCAGAATACATCTTCTTTTGTCAAGGAAATTACAGATAACAGTTTCAGTCTTAGAGTAATCTTTTAAAATTGTCCATGGCCAAATTCAACAGTGCAACCCTGCCCAGCCAAGTACTTCAGAATGCACATAATTTTATTCACATGCTTAAATCCCTCTGACTTTAAGAGGATTTAAGCAATGTTTAGGTGTTTTGCTGCAACAGCGTCTAAAACTGCAAGATGGAAAATTTTAGACAGAGAAAGGAAGGCAGTTTTTTAGGTCTCTACTGGTAGATGTCTAAAAATTGGTTTGATTTTTCAGATAATCCTAAATTCTTACTGTCTCCAATTTTATTTTATTCTTTTGGTGCCTTTTTTCAGAGCTCTTTTGTGCTCTTCTTTTTAGGCTCCTCAGTTGTGCAAAACTCCCAGTCTCATTCCAAGCATAAAAGAAGAGATTTTCTAGTCTGATTTCAGCAAGCAATGCTTCAGCAATTGCACATGACAGAGATAATTTCAAGGCAAATCAGGCATATCCTAAACCAAAATGGATCGATCCTGCAAGAACCCACTTCCAGCACTTAACAAGGTAAATAGAGACAATTTCTAATGGGTTATTTTCAAAAGCAACTAGCTGCTAACCCTACTGAAAGTAAGTGATGACTTTGAAAAGTGCCCCCTGAAAAATGTCACCTTTTACATAGTCTTTTGGGTTTTTTAGTTTACATAAATAGAATCTTCTTATTGTGATGACTGGTCTTTAGTATGATCAATTGTCATTCTGCTTTACTGGCAAAAATATCATGAAGTGTTAAGATGACTAATATAACTGTTAGGTGAAGTATTCATAAATTTAGCTGACCTATCATACATAAAAAGAGAAGCTATGTTTCAAGGTTTATTTACTTCACTTGGTTTGGAAAACACAGCCTCTGACTTGAGTGAATGCATGCTAAGTTGCAAAAATCAAGAGAAGGGAAAAGAGAAAAAAGAACCCTGTGTTTTTTCTTTCTTTAATTTTATTTCAAATCAATCTTTAGAAACAGATCCTTTTACTATGTGTTTACTTAGTCCTTACCCTGATCTGAATTTTTGGATTGCACAGAAGTTATTAATTGAAAAGTTAATAATTGAAAATGGTTTCCATTAAAAGAAAATCCATGGATCAAAAGAGAGGGAGAGGTGATATTGAAGTGTCCTGTGAGAAGAGCTCAGCTTTGTGCTGTTGCTCTTTTCCCCGTTGAAGAGAAGGAACTTTCAGCACAAAGCCTGGATGTGTGGCTCATTTGAGAAATGGAGTTTGTGCACAGACAGCTGATGTGAGTTCACTGCTGGCCAAACTCTGCCTGTCAGAGCCTGTCCTCAGGAGTACCTTCTGGGAGAACAACATTTCTCTTCTAAAGAAGCTTTCTGAAGTGCATAAGGCATGTGAAGGACTCACTAACTGCAATAAGGAAGTAAACAGCACATTTCATGTGGACTTTTTTTACCAAAATATTTTTTCAAGTAAGTTAGGAGCATAAACAGATAAAATTCTCTAGGTGGGATGCCAGGTGCCATACCTGCACTGAGTTTCACCTTACTTACTCTGACTTGGGCCTGCACTACATACGAGCCTGTGTATCCTTAATCCTTTACCCGAAGATTTAACATGTCAATGCGATAGATAAGAAGATGACTGTTATTCTGAATGGCACCATTTTTGGTTTGCTTTCTCCCCGGAAACTGTTGACTTACCTAGTCATTTCAGCTAGTCAGGGACCAGCAGGATTGAGTAAATCTGATTGTTCATTCCATACAATTTTAATTGGTTTAGATAGCCTGCTACATGGGTGTTTAAAATCTTAAAAGAATTTATCCAGGGAACATGTTGGAAAGAATTTTTTTTTTTCCTTTTTGGCACAGTTTGAATTCTATTGATAAGTATGGAACTGTTCTAAGCATTTATTGAAGTGCTGTGCTGGAGCTTTTTGTTTTCAGTATAAACTGATGGAGATCAACAATTTTTTGATACTCCTAGTACTAAGTGCTTATAAAGTGTTTATATCTATAATTGTGTCAAATTATGTTAATGAAGCACTGAAAGACACTGGTAAATTTAAGTGCTCAAAAAGTGCATTACTCTGAGTGCCACCTAGGGGCTCTTCACATCAGACACTTGGGGGACATTTTTTTTTCTTCCAAGCACCTTTAGAGCACTATGTCTTAGAGTGTCTTTCTGGCATTAATTCCATTTTTAAAAGTGAGTACCAGGTAGGCACACACATTTTATTCTAATCTTTTGAAATGCAAATGTACTTTAGACTAAAATACCCTTCCCTTTTTACAACTCACTGCTTTCCTCCTCAGTTGTTCCCCACACCTTTTCTTATTGAGTATTCAACTGCTAAAAACAGCCATGGGAAAGGCAGGGAATTAACTCCATTATTAATAATTAGGCAAAAAATGGGAACGATTCAAATGATCAAATACCATATTAGGTTATCTAATAGTAGTCTTATGGATAAAAGTAACAGTAGCTCAAAATAAATGCTGTATAAACCTGGGGCACTTTGAGTTTGTTCTTCTACCTGCCTCTCCCCTCTGGGCTGTTCATGACATTTATGCTGTAGGTTGGTAGATTGGCTGTGTCTGACAAGAGTTATGGTTTTCCCCCAGTGAACTGAAATCCTGCATTGGTCATTAGCCATAGGCCAGAGCCATGTATGTGATCACCCAAGGACTCAGTGTTTTGGCCAAGATGACAGAGTAAAGCAGGAGTGTGTGCCCCACATTAGGACAATGTTGTGAGGTAGAGGAGCATCATATGGCACTATACATATTTACTATGAAGACAGTGGAAAACAAATACAGTTTCTGAAGAACAGTTTGAAGGCAGAGACAGCAGCACCAGGACACCAAAATTCAATACATGCTGACCTGAAGAGTTTAAAGAGATAATAGAAGAAATTCTGAAGCTGATCAAAACCAGGCACTTTTAGGATGATGATGATGATGATGATTACTATTAAATGTCCTACTTCAAGGACTATTCTGTTTCATTACAGAATATTATTTTATGTGTGAAGATAACAATCCTTACATAACTTAATTCTGACTAGAGTTTATTGAAATTATTTTTTTCACTTTTCTAAGAAACTGTATTTAATCCCTATGTCAATGTGCTGAGAAAGGTAGTAATGATATATCTGAACTTTAAACATCTTTAATCTTTCTCTTTATCTTTCATTCTTGTTGCACATCCTCAGCAATCAGATTTCAACACTACATTCCTCAGAAAATCTCACAGATTTTGAAACCATGGTGAGATAAGATTCTCCTTTGACCCGGAGACACATTCAACTGTGCCTTTGGAAAGTTTTTTAAATAGCAATATCTATTGAAATTTTCTAAATACATAGATTCTATTTGACAATGAATAGAAAATATCAGACATGTGGCAGGAGTCCACAGGAGCGTAGAGGTGAACTGTGTACTCCAGGTGAAGTGATATCCCAGTCAGTCCTTACTGGAAGCATTATCAGAGAGGATCTTTTTAGCCTAGAGTTTGTAAACTGAATTGTTCTTAACTTCATTCCCTAGGGAAAGATATCTATTTCATAAGTGTCACTCTAAATGTAGCAGGAGTGAAGAAGCCAAGAACTGGGTAAAATTGAGCTTGTTTTACTAGTTCAAGGTAAAAGACATTGTCAGGGCATGTGAAGCTTTTCCTAGCAGCTGCTCACAGTGTGTAAGTGCTGGAGCAGCTTTCACTGCTGTGCAAAGCAGAGAGCTTTATGCTCGACAGATCCCAATCCAGCTCTTACCTGCAGGTTGATCCAGTTATCGCTGAAGTCAATTACCAAGGGGCTGATTTTGAATGAGTGGAATGAAGTCTCCAGAGTATCAAATGTAGAAAAGAAAATTTGAAATGTGATTAGTTTGAACTGCTATTGTCTGCTGTTTGGAAGGAAAGGAATCAGTGCTTTGATTTTCTTCTGTAAGGTTACCTATTATGCACCATATCCCTCTTTTCTGTCCTTCTAGCTACTTGATTGCCTATTTATTTGCAATAGTCTTTGGAGGTAATGAACAGATTAAATTTAGATAGAGGGCTCAGATTCAGTGTTGGCACAGCTCTGCAGAAATAAATGGAATTAGCCAGGAGAGTCAAAATACCTTGTGTTCAGCAACCATAAGCTATCTGGACTGTTGATGACTTCTAAAATCCCTCCAGCAGATGCCAATGTGTGGTCATATGGTGTAATTTTAAAGGGTAATACATACAGGTCTAAAAAGCAGAAGTTATTGAAATATAGAAGCTATTACAATACCTAGATGAAATAATTTTTCAGAATGAATAAAACTTAGGATTTGGAAGAGGAACAAGTGAAAGAATTATTTTTGCATTTGAGCAATGTTTCATGTCATAATGTGTTGGGGACTTGTTTTTGAGGGAAGTTTTTTTATTTGTTTGTTTATTTATTATTTATTTAGGGTGAAAGAAAGCTGAGCTGACATGGATCCAGGTCTTTTTAATATGGGCTACATACCATCCACTGAATTCTGTGAGTGGCTAGACAAATGCTATTGGTTACTGTTAAATAAATAACTTTGCAATCAAAGCTTCAGCCAACAGATAGCTTCCAGCATTGCTCCTATTGTACATGCTGCCAGTGTTCACTAATTCATGGGACAACAGGTCTTGGATCATCTAGCAGACATTTGCTGCTTGTCTGTCTAGGAAATAGAAGAGTGAGAAGCATACAAAGTCAGGATCCTTGATGTCCAGATTTGAAGCCACAGTTATACAGAGAGCAAGACAGAACAGGGGCACTAACAGAGTGAAGCAAAAAAAGATAAGGTTATAGGAAATAGGAAACAAAGAAACTCCTTGGGAGCAAAAAGAATGAAGTGAACTGAATATACATGCCATGATATCCTGGCAGTCTATACCACATTTTACTGCTGGCCATGAGGGTTTCTGTGGTATGACTGTAAAAGCTGTGGTTAACCAGAAGTGCCTCTATGCTTTTTAGGCATTCAACTCTTGAATGCAGAAATGGTGAGTCTTTAATTTTTACTTCCCTATGTCCCATTTGCATGAGGGAATGAAAATTTAGCCTTCAATAAAAATGTCATATTTGATGCATATCTTCTGCTACAGATATTTTTTAATAATATGATCATACCTTAAATACTTGGCAATTATTTCTCATTTCTCTAAACTTGTATTTATCTCCCTATCCAGTCACTTAGTACATAAATCCAATGATATGTTTTTCCCTCTACACCTACAGTAAGTTAGTTTTCATAAGGATGAGAAAATGCCTCCAGAGGAAACACATTGCTGAGTAGAATTAGAAGACCAAAGGTAATAGATCTTTTAATTTAAGATAGAGCCACTTGCCATTTCTGTTCTTTTAAAAAGCAGTCAATTCTAATTATAGAGATTTATCTTAGATTAAGGAAAAAAGCACTAAAGTAAGCACTGCTTCTTCTACTATAACTATAGGGTTAAAGCTTTTCTAAACAGGAATTATGTGTTGTGAGGACAGTAAAGTGACTGCCATCAAATTTGGAATTAACTGTTCATGTGATGGAAAGGTTGTTCATCTAAAACTATTTTCCTTTAAATTTTACATTGTAAAACTTTAAAAATAAGAGGCATTAATGACAATTGCCAATGTTGGGAAAGAAAAAATTAAGTGAAGGAGAGGTTTTCTGAAAGAAGAAAAGCATTTCTATTAGTTCTTGAAAGGTGATATTCAGTTTCACCCACAGAATATCAGAATTCCAGTGGAGGAAAACACTTGTGATCCATCTTAACTCAACTGTTTTTAGGGTCCAATGCAAATACTGAAGGTTTCAATAAAAACTACAGACACCCTGGCTAAAAAATTGCTAACATGGAATGGATCACTATCAGCGCAGTTTCAAAGACAACTGTTGCATTTCCTTCTATTCCCCTTTTTTCCTCATATCCCTGAAATATTTTTGATTTTATCATATCTTCCTTTTTTCTGATAGTGTTTGTTCTCCACATGGAAATTTTTTAGTACCCATCAAAATATCTGGTATGGTTCCCTGAGATATCATTTTTCATGGGACTGTATATCACTTTCCTTATCTGGGATACAGATGTGCTGGTCTATATTTGGACACTTCTTTCTTTTTTGTGCTATCAAAAACTCTATGAAAAGGAATGGGACAACAAAAATCAAACTACCTCCAACTAAAAAGGATTCACAGTCTTTGGAACTTTTAAAATATTAAACTCTTCTTTTGTCCTTGTCACCTTCTTGCTGTAGGAAATGTAAGCTAACTTAATTTAGTACAGTAAAAAATCGGCTTTGTGCCAAGCTTTCTGGCATTTCATTGTCACCCACATGGGGAGAATGATAAAAATGCTGTACAATTTCTCTCAAAAATCTAGGTATTGATACTGCACAGCAATATTTGCTCTCAGTTGGTTTCTGAGAAAGCAATAAATAATCAGAATATTCAGTATACTTTATTATGGAATGCTATGATTTTGTCCTGAAAACTATAAGCCACTCTTAAAATGTTTAAATTATCCTAAATTATCTTAATTTTTCTTTAAATAACTTTGGTAGAGGATGGGCACATGGCCAAAATAAGAATTTGGAATTAAGTATTGAGATCTGAACAATACCTATTTTGTTTTTCCATTGTTTATTAACTCAATTTTCAAACTAATATTCTACTGAATAATTAAATGTTATGTTCTTCCAACTGAATTATACTTTTTACTCAATACCCTATATCTTAATACAAATATTCCTGGAGTTACATTTTCTTAAGAAAATAGTCACAGGATGAGAAATCTCCAGGGAGGAACTCTTGAAGGCTATCTACATGCACAAAAATGAAGTGATAAATATATATTAAAAATTAGTGTAAAATTGTAAGAAGTATATCCAAAATTATGACAATCTAAATCCACTTTAAAGGAAAGCATGGCTAAGTTTAATTTCAATGGTAACTTGAGGTAGCTGAGTGTACATGACAGCTGAAAATCTGCTCGTATATTGATTTGGGGTTTTTTATGTTGACGAACATGATGTAAGAAGAGACAGATAATACCAAGAAACTACCAAGCCTTGAGACTCATCCATTTGAATTTTTCTGATAATGAGTGGAAGCATATGCTGTGCCTCCACTTGGCCATGCATGACCTAGAGGTTGCACTAAGGATATAAACAAGAGTGTAGAGTCTTTGACTAATTACTGAAATGTATCCTTATTAGACTGGGTTCTGCTTTTCTGAAAAAGATATGAACAGCATGGTGGGAGATTGTGAGGAGCTGGCAGAAGACTTTCAGGTACTAAATGAGCTGTCTGAGATCTCCCTTTCTCCATCACCAAAAGACTGGATGAACACCTGGACTTACTTTGCAGCTGAAGCAAGGGCTGCATCTTTGTGGACATTCCAAGATAAATCTATTAAGCACCAAAAAATCCCTCCCAATACCTACAGAGGTGCTGAGACCAGGCTGACTCCATGAAGAGGTGACATTTCAGTGGGAGAGATCTCCCAGCAGGAGATATCTGAGGAGGCAGTACAGGTAAACATGAAGTGCAGGAGAAAACTCCTGCAGCCTGGAGAAGAGCGTCCAAACATGTTTGGGGGGTCTATCAACAGTCAGTTGCTCTAGACCCAGTTTGGGGGTGTATTTTACTTATTTTTAAAATAGTTTCACACACTGCTGCTGTGCTTTCCCAAATTAATGCTGTGTTGCACTTCCATTTATTGAAACATTGTTTCAAACTAAAAAGTTTGGTTGCAAGTGGGAGAGTACTGACCAGCATGTGATCCCAGCAAAATATTTTTCTCCTGGTTTTGAGTAGGAGCATTTTTTTAATTCGATTTTTAAGAACTCTGAGTTCTAAACTTGGCATTTGCTGCTGTTGAAAACTTCTGGCTGAGCACGCAAAACACTGTATGTGCTAGGAAAAAACACCTCAGGTAATGTCATGTTACAGTACTGTGAGCATTAGTAATCTTATTTCAAGTCATTAGAAATCTGAAAGAGTAAATACTTTAAAAACCTAAAGAAGGGTTCCAGAGTTATTGAACAATTTAATCCATATCTATCCTGTAAGAGAAGTACTGAATTCTTTTGTTTAAGATATTAGAAGGAGACTTTGGTCAGAAGGAAAATCAAATGCATATTCTGCTTTTAAGTGCCACTGAAACAAGGCTACATGGAGTGTGAACCTGCTGGTAACACTTTCATGACCCTTCATCATTTGAAATTGAATGCTACTTTTACATATGACTAAATATTTCTGAATTATGGTTTGGTTGGGTTTTTTTTTCTTTTCAGACTTTTCCTCAGAGCATAATCAACTGTTTTAAGTTTCAGATTTAAAAAGACCACTCTTGTTCAGTTGCTTCTTTTGGAGTGTAAATGAGAAATTTCACAGCTACAGTAAAAATAAAAACAAAACCTAGTCAAATCCATGGGTTTACTCAGCTATTGAAATGAACCTTCACTAGCAAAGTATCTTCTCCTGGAACTATGACATACGTCTTTAAAAAAGCTCAAATTTTCTTCACAAATAGAAAATCCTGGATGTGTAGCAATCCTCCAACAGTCTGTTTTTCATTTGTAGCAATGCCAAGAGTAAAAGGGGAGGAACAGTTATTTAAAAGTCTGTGGAGACTGTTTTTGGTTATTTTCTTTAACTCACTGATGAATCTGCTTTTAACATATGTGAAGAACAAAGCAGTTCCAATAGTTAAACTTTCTAAACAAAATGTCTGAGTAGAGGCAATGCCTGGTGCAATTATTTGAATGAGTTGCTAGTAGGAAATACTTGTCTAGAACACCAGTTCTTCAGCTTGATAGAAAATGGCTCCAAATATGTACCACACTGAAGAGCAATTTACTTATCAGTGAGAAGATGACACAGTATTCACTTCATTTGGTTATTTATTTGGTTATTTATTTATTTTCTAGAAAAATCCTTCATAGATTAAGCAAGTAACAAGCTCACAATGTGTGAGCTTAAAGAAAAGGCACCAAGGCTCCTTGAGGTGCACAGTTGTTCTTTTGCTCATAGAAAGCCCTCATGCAGGCACGTTTGAGACGTGTGGTGTGCCAGGGTGAGCACAGATGGTGTGTGATTCTTCCTGCTCTGCATTCTCCTGGTTGGGGCAGGTGCATTCTGAAAAATACTCATCAGAAATTAAGGCAGATAATTCTTCAACACCAAATGCAGCTGCAGTTTTTGGTGCTAATCTGAGGGACCCACAGATAAGTTATCTTTGTGCTGTGTGGCTGGATTCAGTTGGTCAGCTATGAATTTAAATAACCTTTCTTGTATGCTCTGGTCTATAATGATAGGCCTTTTTCCCCTCTTGTTTTCCCAAAATGGTCAAAGACACTGGCAGTCCCAATCTGGCCTTTGGGTTAGGTTGCACCCGTTTAGCCAGTGCCTGATTTTCCCTGATCACACAGCAGTGCTGAGGGACCATCAGGAATGTGGAAATCCTGCCTTCAGTTGCTTGTCAATTGAATCCACATGGCTAGGAGGTAGTGAGGATGGAGATAATCCAAATATTAATTGAAAACAGAAGCTGGAAGCCAGAATTCCATTCTCCCAGGTGAATGCTGAATCAATTTAGGTTCTGGAGTGGTATTTGCTCTTACTTTATGCTTTTTGTCTATGACTTTGTAGTTAGGATGTAATAGCAAAATGCATGGGTCTGATTTGTCCTTTTATATGAGGAAACAAATATATTCACATCATGTCAGTAGAAAAATTTTATACTGATTTTCAGTGGATCAACCGACACTGGGTCTTTCATTGGTCTTTTCACCATGTACAAATGTTTTACTAACTCCCATCACAAACCAAGAACATTGCAGCCTTTCTTGTATTTATGGTTTGACAGGGAACATGGAGACTGAGTTCTACCATGTGATTTTTTTCCTCTTTCACAAAATGCTGTCTGAAGAATAGAGCTATTCATGTTAACAGTGTATTCAAAAGAAATTACATCAGTAAGATGACAAGTTTAAAAAAATTAACAAAAGCCATTAAAATAGAATGTTTCTTTTTGTTTGGTTGGTGTGTTGGCTTTTTTTTTCTGTAAGAAGCAAATTCCTACTTTTGGTAGGAATTATTTCTTATTATTATTTTGTAAATAATAACTAAACATAAGCATGTTTCTACATTATTTGAATGTCCCAGTATTGCTCCTTGCTTTGACTCCTTTTGCCAGTTTTCTGGTCACTATTAAACAAGCAGTACTGATAATTTTAAATATATTTGCCATTCAGAGCTGGCAAATGTACATTCCTTCACACATTCCTTCATACATTCATTCATATACAGAGATGTATATTTTCCTAAGTATATTTGCAGAGGTAAGGATATGAGTTAGAAAAAAGTAAAGGGTACATTATGGAATTGAAATTACAATATTTTTAGGTAGTTATAGTGTAGTTATTCAAGTTGAAATGCTATACTAGCATCTGTGCTATGTTTTAGGTTTATTTTCAGTTTCTTAACACTAAATGAAATGCACAGTACAAATAAAATCTCTACAACTACCAAAGTAAATAGGCATAATACACAAACTCAGCATCTCAGGGGTATTACATCATCTTTGTCTTCTTCACTGTGCCCATGCTCTCTCACATATAAAAGAGCCCATTCTCAGCACTTATATGACTTTACTGGTAGCACTTTAATTTCAAAATTATGTATACTACTTTTAATGCTAGAACAAAATGGATATACATATTTTTGTAAATTAGGGCAATGGTTTCCAAGCACCCCAGACTTATCACTGTGTTGCTCTGTCCCAGTTAAAGAAAGCTCCCTTCAGTACATGATTAGCAGTTAAATTGCAGGGACTTGCAGATAAATTTGAATAAACCTATATCCATGAAGGCATAAGGAAGAAACAATCTGAAGTTCAAAGGTTGGAGACCCCTGATTAATTTTTAATGATTTCCAATTCTTTCTGAGGTTCCCAGTATCAACATTTTACTCAGTTATTTGCCCAGCAGTCATCCTATCCATATTTGATATAGGATAATTAGCAACTGGCCTTGAGAAGTGCAGCCTTTTCTACCATCTGCACAATCAATATTAGAAAGTGCTGCAGTTCCTAGGGATAGTCATGTATTTTCTGAACAGCTCTTGATTTATTAAAAGGGATGTAATGACATGAAAAGTGTTACACTTACAGCCTTCTATTGACGGTTGTTCTGTTTAGCTTCATTAGATGTGATACCAACATCTGTCCAGTGAGATGGAGGCCACCTGTTCATTTTATGTAACTTCTAAAAATCATCAGTGGCTAAAGACCCATATATTCAGCATATCATACAGTGCCAATGGTAAAAATGAAAGGATTTGTAGTTCTTTATCAGCATTCCAATTTCATCTTCTAGTGCCATAGTTGTATTAAATGTTCCATAAACCTTTGAAAGCAGGCAAGAATAACAGGTTCTTGTCCTTTCAAGCCAGCACTTTATGCCTCACTAAGGTACCAGCCTGCGACGGTGCCGCCAGTTTCACTGGCTAGTGTGATGACTAGAAAATTCACAAGCTGTGAATGCTCACGCTTGTAGATGGTTTGTAGACACTGGAAAAACAAGGGCATTAATGAGCATGGCTTGCCAGTAGCAAAAGTTCCCAAATTAACATGAATTTGCAATTAATACCTAAAAAAAACCCCTGTTTTTTGCTGGTCACGAACATATGAAATGATGCTACATTCTTTCTTTCCCTTAAAAATAACCATGACAGCCTAAACTCCTCTGTACAGAGAAATTTGCATCATATTTCATTAGACAGTTGAATAGTTGATTTTAAAAGACCAATTACTTGTTTCCTTCACATCTGATAAGACCCTTTTCCTTTCTTTTAAGGGATGTTATATTATGATGAATAAAAACAGAGAGATAAATGGTATTAAAACTTTTTCAACTGCAGCTAAACAAGTAGCAAAATACAGACCACTCCTGAAATCTTAAAGGGGCATTCTTTTTCACAAGGCAGTAGAAAACTCTCCTGCTATGAAATTAGTAGGTCCATTCAGGATGCATGGATTCCAAACGGGAACTTATGCTGTGTTAGACAACAATGCACTCACATGGTATTCAGCTTAATAGAAACAATGATCTTAGTAAGAATATTAAATTGGAAGACACTATCTGATGATGTAGGTTTTATTTCATTACTAACAAACTGAATTATGTGCTGAAGGTTTGCTCTGAAACTGAAACATAGTCAGTTCATAGAAATGATTTAATAGCAGGTTCCTGGAGCACAGTATTTCTTTTGCTGCTGTGGTTTTAAATCTATTTTCTCTCATCTCATTTATGAAAATGTTTCTTTCTCTTTTGGGCATTATGAACAGTGAACAAGGGTGCAAGTATGTAGGTGAGATGGTGAAACCTGACACATATGATGACGTGAAAGCCGACAGTATTAAAGTCAGCAGGAAAACACTACAGAGGGGGAAATCTCAGAAAAAGTACAGCGAGATCCACAGTAAAGACATTGAAAACAGGCAATAACATTGTTGCTACTATGCAACTCATAAACTAAAGAAATTAATCATTTTCAAAAGAAAGTAAATGTTTTTGAAATAGATAGCTAATCTTTGATTATTTTAAATGTGTTTTATTACCATTTAAAATGCATTGAATCAAACAGTATCTTTTAGTACAGAGAAGCCATTGAAAAGAATTGTTGCTTTTTAACTTTTTTTTTTTACTGGCAGGATTCTTTATGGCTTTATTGCATGAGTTTGCCTTGTATTTAGCAATTGTATTCTGTGATTCCTGCTCTACCTTTCTTACTCTTGGCAAACTCTAATCTTGGAATGCAACTCCACAATTTTGATATGCATATAATTTTACGTAGCTGATGAATCCAGCATGCAATAGTAAACAGCAGGGAGGGGCTCAATGGAAGCTCATTTGTTAGTTTTCCCACTTGGAGTCTGTTATTTTTATAAATTACTTATATTGGACACTGTGGGAGTGCCCTTTTTCATATACACTGAAGTACTTCACTGGCCCCAGGAGTCACTAAGACTAGTGGATTTTAATAGTTATAGATCCTAAATGGAGGGTTAGAAATTGTTTCTTTTCATTACAATTACAACGAGGAATTAACCCCAAGGGTATCCACTTAATTTCATAATATATAGACTGGAACGCTAATAATGTGTCTCTCCTAAAATGTAATAAAGAAGCAACTGCCCCTTGGCTCCCTGGGGTAGATTTTTGTAAAATATATTGGAAAAAATGTAACACAAAGAAGATTTTACGTTAACAAGCTTTGTAATGTCACTAGCTCCAGTGCTCAAAGTGCAAGGAGCTTGTAGACATCAATATTGGCACCAGTTTTACAGCAGGAATTTAGTACCAGCACTTTTCGTGTTGCTTCACTGGTACAAGGCAAAACTAAGTGAGAGGAGTAGAGGGTAATTTACAATTAAGCACATAAAGAAGTGGAAGAGTGGAGGGAGGAAGAGGGAGTACAGTAGTCCAAAGTAATTACTTCCTTCGAGGCCCACTTGGACTGGTTCTCTAGCCAAGTTTCCTGTGTTGTTTTAATCTTCCATGCCCTATTGCAAAACAAACCTTGGCCTTACAATTGATAGCAAGTGAACTCCAGCACATTTGCTGTTGCATTTGCACTTGTGAGCAGCAAAGTAGCCTCTGACCTCTCCAGTCATTATGGATGGTGACTGTGGAACAAATTCCTGGCTGAGATCTTAAATGTTGGCTCAGGCTGTGGGTTTAAATCTAGGTTAAAGACATTTCTATTTGTTGATGATTTTAATGGGTTCTGACTAGATAGAGCATCCTGGGAAAGCCTGACAGTAAAGGCAGCAGGAAAACTAGTACACTAGCTGAGCCTATTCTCTCTTGAAAGAAAAAATAAACCCAACAGTTATAGAAGAATTGTTTTGGTGTGGTTTTTAATGGTAATTCTTATAGACATTTATAAGATTGTTGGTTTATAGGGAAACTCATTCGGAAAGAAATTGGCTAATTTTTCTTTCTTTAATTATGAATGATATGCTCAGAATTCTGTGTACCTTTATATTGCAAATATTCTGTTTATAGCAGAAAATATAAGTAATATCCCTGACTAATCTCAGGTATGTGCAAATGCTCAGCTTCTATTTTTTTACCGATCCCCTAAAACTGAATTCTCTCACAGTAACTTGAGTAACTATTTTATCTATAATTCGTGGCTTATACACATTTATTGGACTCCTACTCCCAAAAGCTCAAAATGCAAAATTGTAATCTCTGAACTAACTTTTCTTGATAAACTGATAGGTCCCATTTAATTTATGTAAAGATTTCTGTGTAGATACAGAGCTACCTGTCTTTAACAAAAGTTACTGTTGCTACCTGTTGGAGATAGCCAAGGTAAGAGGGAATAGATGTCTAGAAGGCTGCCAAGAAGAAAGCATGGAAATCGAAAGAGTAAGATAGAGATTTTTCTTTGCCTTTTCATATTCTATTCCTTTTTTCCAGGGAAAGTGATTTCAAAATTTTTTTTCTGACATCTCCATCTTTTAAAAAAAAAAAAATTAAATCACAAAAAAAACCTGGAAGGAAATCTAAATTCATAAGTTTTTCCAGCTGGTTTCAGTTAATTTTATTTTAGTGGTGTTAAATATGGCATTTCCAAGATTTTTTTTTTCTTTACTAGCATTAAATTAAAATAGTGAAAAATATTTACATAACAGATTTACATTGAAACAACTTTCACCATCTTCTCCACGTTGCAATTGTAGTGTTCTTAAATGTATCCTGAAGCCGATCTACTGAATAAGAAAATAGCAAGAGCAAAAATGTCAAGGAACAGCAGGAGAGGCAGAATAGAAGTGCACCATTAAACTGAATTAGAAGCTGAAGGGACTCTGAAGAGAAAAGTTTCAGGATTAAAGGAAATGATTTCAGCCATTTCTCCCACTCATGAGTAATTACTCATATGCAGCTGAGTAATAATTGCAACTGAAAGCATTTGAGTGACTTCAGCAGTCAGCATTATGATCATGGATCAAAATCTGGATCCTGGATCATAATAAAGGACAAATTTAAAATGAAATGCTATGCATCTCTTCAAGAAATTTTTTTGTAAATAATAAATCAGACAGAGCTGTTTCATTAGGTGAAGTCAAGTTAAAATTCTGTATATGTTAAGAATAAAGAGCCCAATCTATGTTTCTTCCCTTCCTTCCACCTATTCACAAGTGATACACAAGCAAGTCATTTCAAGGGAACTCTGAGACAGAGCAAGACAAATGTGATGTACTTCACAAACAATGTTATCTCCTTCAACCAGATAAAAACATAGATACTACAGGTTAGGTGCCAATTTGTTTCACTGAAATTACATGCTGTAAATCACTCCTGCTGTATTGCAGGAATAACTGCTCAAATTGTACCCAGCTTCTGTGACCCTAGAGTACATTCATTTGTAATGTAGGAAATGTGGTAAAACATATATTATAACAAATGGATATACCTTACTTGAGAGTTAGAAACAGAAATCTGAAGGACTAACTATTCCTTTTTCCCAGATTCTATACTTTTTGACCTTTTTGTACAGCCTCCATCTCGTGATAGGTAAATATGGGCTTTGTTTCCCAATGTGTGGGCATTTCTGTATAAGCACTAGATTTTATTCTAAAATCCCTATTAATTTTAAATAAAATATGGGTTTTGACTGTTAATTACAACATGGAAGTGTGTTACTTGTCCATTTCATATGTTTTTGAAAAGGCATGAAAAGGCATCTCATTGTAAATACAAGGTCATGTTTATGTAAAGATTTGGTTGTGAAAAACTGGATGTAAAGTGTTTGGGGTTTTTTTCAGAATATTAGCACATGTGGACAGTGCCAGTTGTGCTGGATCTCTCTGTGCTGAGAAGAGTGTGACAGCCATGCAATCCTCCCTGAAGAAGGACCAATATATAGGCTATGAAAAGCAAAACTGGTTTGGCCAGTTGAGAAAGAAAAAGAGATAAATTCATAGAATACTAGATTCAAGTGATATTTTCCCAAAGGTTAAGTTTTGAAAACGTCTCATCATAAACTTACATAGGGAGCCCATGTCAAAGTAATTGAATAAAATGTTTACAGTGAACAATTACAGGTTAATGCTCAGAACATTATTGATGGTGTGATCAAAGGCTGAAAGAATGGGGATATAAAGACATGTTTGGGGTGCTCAAAATTACTTTTCCCTTTGTCTGGGAAGGAGAGGCAGGACAAAATAATTGAAATTAATATTCCAGCAGTGCTTCATTTATTTAGATTTCTGGGTGTTCAACACTTTATTGCCCCACCTTTTTTCTTTTTCCTTTTTTCTTTGAATTATGTAAACTTTTCCAGCTGGAAACATATCATCTCTATCTTCTGTGCATCCAGGCAATCACTTTTGTGGGATTAGAAACAAAATTGTTTTGCATTTTACAATATAATAGAGTTGGAAAAATTTAGGACCCAGTAACTTTAATATTAGAAGCATGAGCATGTTATTTTGTAATAAATTGTGGCTGATATTTGCTCTAAGCAAATGATGAAAAGATCAGCTTCAATGAAGTACATGAGAACAGGGATTCTACTAATGAACTTCATGTTTTCAGAAGAAAAACCCTGGAATCATCTCAATTGAGGCCTTTGAAAATATCTGCTGTCCTTGATCAAAAGTATCAGTAGATAAAGGAAGGCTGGAAATAGATAGAGTCCTAGAGCTAGGCTCTGGAAAATTCTCCCCTAGGTGGCTTTTATGATGAGCTAAAGAGCACTCCAGACTTGCCTTGGATGCAGTTAAAAGCCTGGAGTGTGAACATCAGGTAAATGCCTGATACACACACACACACACACACACACACACACACACACACACACATATATATATATATATTAATCTATATGCCTTTTTATATCTATGACCATAAATCTGTATGTATATGTATATAGATATCTGTAGCACAGACTTCCAGTGTTATGTGGTTGAAGTTATGTAAACCTTTTCTCTATGTTCTATGTAAAACTTTTCTCTACCTGCTTGTCCAGATCAAAGCTGAAGCACAATGCAAAGTCACAGGTAATCAAAGATGTGAGCTCCTTTTTCAGCTGTTTAATTATTGAAGGAGGTTTCTACCTAACTTGTTTCCCGTAATATAATCCATGACACTGTAGTTTAAAATCAATAGTTCTTTGGTTACGACTGAAAATTTTAACAGGACATTTCAACATCACTGGAAATGACTGCCTCTTATGCAGTACCTCACCACTTGCACCTACTGTTCAGAACTGATGATTCAACCATGGTATATTTATGTCTGAAATCTCAGTAAGATGCCATAGGGAGTAGTAAAGGCCTAACCTTTTCATATTCAAAACTCAAAGAATGGACAAAAAAGAAGAAATAGTATTCTAGCTCTTGCCCCAAAATTAAATGTATTATCACAACAGTTGTCTGTCCTTGCCCTGTGCAGTAGCAGATTTCACATTAAAAGACAAATATCTGAGCCTTAAATAAATTTCTAGGTAGAAGAAATTCATGGAATCTATAATTATTTTTCTGAAAATAAGAATGACACTTATGTAGCTGTTCAAATAGAAAAGGAGATCTCAAGCTGTCATAATCAGAAAACGTTATCCATCTACTAGAAAATGCCTCAAATCCAATGGAAAGTAATGGGTGAACTGGCCAGGCATCAGCAACATCTCCAGAAAACACCACTGTCGGACTGACTCTCATCCACTGTGCAAGTCTGCCTGCATACTACCCCTCTTGTGGGGGAAAATATGGGTTTTTCATGGGAAATATACAACACCTTTCACCATGTGATGTTCAGGGAGTCTTGGAATAAAACCAGCATGGATTCAATTCCTAAATCTCAAAATGATTTCTGGCTTTTGGAGTCAATAAGAAGACCATGATAACTGGTTAGGGTCCCCATGATTGGCAAATAACAAAAGTTGTTTAATGCTCTGCCCTTCTGCATTAAGTATATCTCTGTTGTAACCTGTGGTCTAAAAACCTGTCCTGAAGATGTCTCATTCCCACCTAGTTCAAAGCACCATGTGTGTGAGCTCTGAGTGGCTGCTGCCTCTCTGGAAGAGCAACCAAACCATGAGGACTGTTACTTATACTCAGGAGCTGAAGTCTAAAACAGTGGCTGAGGAAGAGGCTGCAGCCTATGGGTCTCAAAATGCCCCCTAGCCCTACCAAACAAATATTTGCAAATGTAGTAGAAGAAAGGAGGAAAGGGACTCTAGGAAAACTTGTCTAGCCAAGCTTTCTTTGTTCTATGGGTGTGAGGACTGGCAGGAAGGAGAATGTTAAGAACCTATTCAGTTAAAGAAAGCTTTTTTATTTTTTTAAGTGAATAAATTTGTTATCCTCAATGTAGAAGGTGTTATGCAGGGTATGACTGAGGAGGGATTTATATCAGACTCTGTTCAGGGAGTTTGGATATCAGATGTACTGGTACTCAGCATGACTGCTAAAAAGAACTGTGGAAATACTTTAAAAAAATTTTTTTTAAGAGTTGATATATGAATTGGAAAAATTCTTCTCAGTCACCTGGTTAGAAATTACATGGAACAAAAAGAATATTGGTTCAGCAGTAACTAATTTTTAGCTGCCCAAGATATTATTAATATGGAAGGGCATGGACTGAGAATGGGAGAAACTTTTGAGAAGTGAGGGAAGTATTTCTATTATTAAAATGGGGCAAGCTATGTTATTCATCACTGGCCATTTGAAAATATATTATATTCTTTTATTAAATCATACTCCTTTTATTAAGAAAATCCAAGGGAGTTCTTCTTGCTTTCACAATACCTGTAGAATACACTGAAGTTGGGAAAAACAAAATAATTCTGCTTTCATCCCAAACTATAATTTATTGAGAGTTGTAAACAGACCCTCTCATATGCAAACTTGCAAGATGATATTTGTGCCACTCTTATCAGAAAAGGGCAATTTGAAGTTGCATTAACGTCTTTGGGGGAATATAATTGTCCAGAAGAATGAAGGTAGATAGTTCACTCTGATTTAAGCAACTCAATTACTACTTGGATTTGGTGGAGCCAATAAAGTTTGTGCAGGACATTTTTCAAAGTCCTTCTTACCCTGACTAAAAACTGATGAATAGCAGCAGAGACAGCTGTTCTTAGACACAGAGATTACAGCTCTCAGCCTCACTTTTCAGCTGGACAAAACTTACTGCTTGAAATCTCCAGCGAAAATGCTTCTCTATGCTATATCTGGTATCCTACATGCTTTTCTGCACTAAATAAGCCCTTTTCCTTGAAAAAAATCACCACAGGAAGTGATAATGTCATGTCTATTTAAACTGCATATAATCCATTTCCATATGAGCATTAAGATACAAGCTAAAAGACTTACAGAACAGCTGGTGTCCACGATTTTTCCTTTCTTGTCATTCAAGACCCTAGAGAAACTACAAGTATGTCTAGCTAAACTAATGTCAGTAATAATTCTGAATCTATAGTTACTTGGGAGCAGATGAGGAATCAAGACATTTAAAAGCTGCAGCACTGTTGTGAGTAGGACATGCAAAAGACAAAAAAGTAGCAGCACAATCCTGCTGTTTGGGCTTTCAAAGACACAAAGACAGATGAGTTAGGAAACCACTGTGTCATCCAGTCACTGGAGCTGCCTGAAATGACCTGTGTTGCCATGTCTCCAAAATGCTGGGATTCTGAACCTCCTCTCAGGATCGTGCAGTAGAGGCTGACACTGTGGTACCCACTGCACTGTTCTTGTGCCACCAGAGCACTCAGCCAGAATCCTGCAAATGGCAATATGTTTTCTAATTGTCTGTGGAGCTGAGCCCCTCTCTTTTCTTTCAGAACAGTGTTCCAACCACCAAAAGCAGAGATGGGACTGCAGTCAGTTCTCAAGTGGCAAAGATGAGATTTGTTATAGCTATTGCTCATGTAGGTGTCTGTACTCTTTAAAAAAAAAAAAAAAAAATTATTAAATATTTATCAAAATAAAACACTTTAAACAAGAACTAAGTAACTTTTCCTCCACCTCATGACTTTGTAAACAGGGAGGTGGGAGGTTGAACTTGTGAGCCTAAGTGCAACCAAGGCAGAGAATTGTATCCAGGTTTTAAATGTGATGAATGAGCATGCACGGTCTGTGAGAAGCCTAATCTATGTGATTATATTTCCTGGACAGGTCAAGACAATGAGAAGATCGAACAATTGTCTAATTTGTGGATTCAGACTAGACTTCGGTGGAAATTTGGGATCTATTTCATTTACAGTTATTGAGATGTATGATTCATGAACAAATTGCTGTGTACAAAGAAGTGAAATTAATGCATCAGCTGCTGTCTCTTATGTGCTGTACATGCAAGCAATCTTAGCAATCTCTCCGTGCTGGAGGAGGTATGGTTGATTAATATTCACAAATATTCAAACCCATGAAAGCATATGCATTTTATAATCCTTGGGGGTCCTTTCCAACCCAGAAAATACCGTGATCCTGGATTCTTCTAAGACAAAGTGTTTTGTTTGCCTGTTCTGAATTTAGAGCCAGTAGAGGAAGATATTTTCTGGTGGAAAAATTAAATGTGTGTGTCAGCCAACTGCACTGAATACTGGAGAGCTGTTGAGTTGGGTAAGTGGGCTGCAGTTTTATGTGAAGGGGTCTGTGGGATTGAAGCTGTCATGACTGTACTATCAGGAATTGATAATTGTAGAGTTCTGCTAACGAACCTTTTCTGCTTCCAAAAACAGAACTCCCCAATATTCTGTTCTGCAACATTTAATATAGAAGCACTTGAATATTTCTGTACATAGTTCTGGATATCCTCTGCCTCTTACTGAGTTCCCTGTAGAAACCACTCTTTGAAGTTTAGACTTTTGAATAATTTAGGTGGCCTGGCTATCAATGAATCAAAGCCAGATGTAAGAGAAGTTACATGGGAGGCATGTTTATGGCAAACAAGCTAATTGTGTGTGAACAGGAGGCCAACATTGTAACGTGTTGATTGTGGCACTAAATGTGCTACCCAACATCTTTGTCTGTATTCAGTAGTCCACAAAATTATGATGATGATACCTATTAAACACAACTAAACAGTATAGAGAATTAATTCATTAATGTTTGCAAAGAACTTTTAGATCCTCTAGCAGAAGGTACTACACAATTGCTAAGTGTTAATTTGTTATTCTCTATTATCAGATTCAATAGGACATGTAGTATAAATCTTTAGAAAAGCAAACAAAAAGTTAATCAGGAGTCTCTTATTCACTCTGTCAAAGCTGGTAATGACCAAGCAGTCTTGTTTGTGGAAGTACAAAAAAAAAGTCATCCATGCTACTTGATATGTTGAAGCAGCAATTAGTACACATTGTAGAGAAAAGAAGTGGAGCTAGACCAGAAATGAGCCTTGATGAGCCTAATTGCCTTTAATTATCCCTAAACATTTTCTTGTCTGTCCTATAAAGGCAGAAGAAACCCTGTAGTTCTAAAAGGAAATAAGGCTTGGTTTTGTTTTTGTCTCTTAGAGGGACATAATAGCCACCATGGAAACATGTTCTTAATCAACGACATTAAACTCCTGGCTGCTCTGCTTCTCTTGAAACTGCCTAGCTTCATTATTGTCAGGGGGAAAGGGGAGGGGAAGGGGTTTAATCACTATTTAGCTTTTCTTAGCAAATTAAAATATTAATTACAATACGCATTATTTTATCTTTGCTAAAGCTATTTGTAAGTATTGGTGAATAAGAGCTCATTTCATGTTGGAGTAATTTATTCTCAAACTATTCAGACTTGCTTTTTTCAATTCCTTTTAAAAAATCATTGGGTCATGAAATGCTGTCTTCCAAGAGCCAAGAAAATACTAAAATGTGATTACTTCAGTACATTCAAATGCCATGGGAAGCTGAGCAACGGAAGGCCAGACACTTCCAGACCAATGGACAGATGTTTCTCTTTTGTTCATATTTGCATGATGAAATGTAGTAATCAACATAACTTTTTTTTTCATTCTCAGAATAATGAAAAAGAGGAAATTTTTGGTAAAATAAATCATAGGAAATCCATGACCTCTGCAAATGTACATCTCTCAAAGCTTAAATAATATCAATCATGTTAGTTTGGTTGATGGAATACAGAAATATGAAGGGATTAGAAAATTATTTATAAAATGAGGAGATCAGCATTATTATGCATATTCTGTGAGCATCAGATGAATTTTCTTGGTGAGTCAGTGTCAAGAGACCTTTAATTTCTAAATAAATAACTGTGAGTGTGAGTTTGAGCTGTGTGTGTGAGTAAATATGTGTGTATTTGAGTGTGTGTTTGTGTGAGTGGTGTGTGTGAGTGTGTAAGACACATGCACACTCACACACCCACAGCACGCTCTGTTCCTTTCACCTTAAAAACCAATTCTTTAAAAGCTTGGAGGATGTGTGCAGAGAGGGTCAACAAATCTAAACAGTATTTTTAATTGTAGCCATGGGATATTCATCTCAGAAGACATGCCATGAAGTCAAAAGATTTTCTTTTCTTAAGTGCAGAAGCCTTACACAGGCTTCCTCCTAGACATTCTTGCTGACCTACATTATTGATGTATTCTGGCTCACTGGTCTTTATTTATTCTGTATGGCACCTGTTTCTCCTGCCCCAGTGCCATATTTTCTGAGTCTTTTTTGGTTTTTCTCTTTATTGTTGCTGTTAGTCTTATGTTACAAGAAAAAATGAGAAAAATACGTTATGAAGCCAAGCAATAGCACATCTTCTGATAGCAGAACAAAAGCATATTTCTCTTTCCTTCTTTCCTACCTAATCAGAGATAAAACCAGCATTTGCTTAATCATGCAGGCCAATACCTCACCAAATTCGATTTTCTTTTACTGTATGTGTGTGTTCTTGGCCGGCACATGACAGAAAGAATTTTTTTCCAGACCCAGACCAGTGCAATGCCATCCTTTTCTTGCAACTTATTGATAAATTTGTGACTCAAAGATGAAACTGGGTTTCTAGTCCAAGGAAGTGATTTTCTGGAGTAATGCAATGCTAAATATTTTACATCTTGCAGGCTTCGAGGGTTTAGACTATTCTGTAGGATCATTAAATCACTTCCTGAATCATTGTCTTCTCCCATGTTCAAATTAATTTTCCTTACTGCATGCAAGCAAGAAATTTTCACAAGACTTCCACTCTGCCAAACAGTTCAATCTAATTTTCATTTTCCATAGAGCATATCTACTAAGAGCAGTAGCATGTGGCCCTGGTCTAAGCAATGCACCTCCCCATCCTTGGGTCATCACTTTAAAGAGTTCATTGTGTTACAGCTACTCAAAGACCAGATGCTCTGTGTCACAGTTGCTTTCCCCTTGTGTTCAGGATGTATACCTTTGTACAGAGATTTACAGAAGTGTTTTAAACACACACAGCTACTGCTATTGTCTTTACAATTACCTCCCCCCCAGGTTTCCTGGAGAAAATCATGTAAATTCCTAACTGAACTAAGAAATTAAATCCTTAATAGTAAAATGTCTATATTATCTGCTCAAAGATGATGAATTAGTGGTTTCGTGTAGGATTATGTACATCTTCTGTGCAGATGTTTGACCTTCCTTTAGACATGCATTGCTCATGTACTTGTTCATGTCCTTGAGGAATGGGGTTGGCTTTCCTGAGAGGTTGACTCAGGCCCTTTGAAGGCATCGTTTGTGCTTCTCTGTGGCAGAATCAATGCAAGAGAGCAAATGATTCCTGCTATTTGCCCCTTTACCTGTGTCAGCACAATTCCCTACAAGCTGAGAGGAAATCAGGAATTAGAAGAGTTTTAGGGGGTAGAGGGGAGAAAAGTTAATAGGATCTACATTAGTAGAGCTGCTAGATGTGTAACATTTTATTTGCTCTGTGATCTTTGCTTGCTGTATATGAGGCAGCAGTTGAATGGAAGGTTTAGCCCTGAAATCAGGTGTAACAGCCACAGAGTTCAGTTTGGATTTGAAGCCAGAAGCAGATGATTTTCAAAGGCAAAATCCTGCATCAATGTGTCATCAGTCCCACAGGTTTCACAGCTTATGTAGAGATCTTTGCTCCTCTTTTTCTCAGACGTATAATTCTGTCTTCCTGAGGATATTGACTTTTAAGAGTGGAAGAGTTATTCTGATCCCCAAGTCAGGGGAGACTTGGTTTCCTAGCTTGCAGTAAGCTTAGAGGACCCGAGCTGGGATTCAGTAACATGTTCTAGAAATGCTGAAAGGTGAACAAAGCATAAAGCCTCTGCTTCTGCTTCTCCTGAGTTTCTGGTAATCCTCTCCATGTGGATTTTTTTTTTTTTTTTTTTAAATGAAAATGATAGCTGTATTCAAAACCTTTTACTTTCGTATACAAATATCTAAAATTATGTGCAACTTACTTTGAGGCTAGGAAATCTAGGAACAGATGGAGATAAGTTCATCACTAAGTGATCATCTTAAGCTGCTATCAATACTTTACTGCATCCTTCTGTGGCATTTGTATTGCTAGATTGTATTTCTATTGCTTAAGAAATTGCCCTGAAAATAAAGCAGCCTCATTAGACTGACTGTGCTAGGTCAGACAATTGACCTCTAAATTTGATCATCAACAAACCCTTGACCTTTATGCCGTTTCATAATCACACAAAGTGTTGCAGTGTGATGATATAAAAAATATAACAAAGACAGTGCTAGCATAAGAAATACTACAGTGTCTGTAGAGTGGGCCTTTTCCAGAATAAATATGTTCTGTTCCTCATCAGAGTTGTAAGTCCATCTAAATGCCCAAAAGTACAGCTACACAGCTCCAAGAAATTAGCTTTTTTAGTTCAGAGGTAGCCATTATTCATTATTATCATTATTAATTATTATGTCCCCCTTGCAGGGGGCAAGATATCCTAGAACATCCTCCTTAATGCAGTACAGTTATGTTAATGTTGTTAGTTCTTTCAGAGTCTGCAAGCTGGAGAACCTGTGAAAGTTCCCCTTAAGAATAAGTAATGGAGAATAGAAAGTGTTCTAGTATGTAAGAGGTTAAATTAGAGTGTTCAAGGAAGCCTGACTCAAACCAATGCTGTGATATGTGAGAATGAATATTTTCCACTAACATAGTTTTTCGAAGTTTTAATTTGTGTTTTCAGTGCTACCAACCATGGAAGCTTCTGTTTCAGGCAGGATCAAATTGGAAACAGTAACACTCAGCCAAACAGCAGCTCAGTAGTGAAAGTGGGAGCCTTGACTCTGGAGGCTGTTGAGCTGATGTCTTAAAGTGTAAAAACATACTTCTGAAATTCAGAAAACATAATTATAAAACCACTATCCTTGGTCTCCAAAGAGAAATTTGGCTCATATGCTATGATATACTTTTGCTTATATTAGTAAGATTTATCCTCATTTCTGATCTTTGCTGTATTTTCTTCCTTCACTTCCATTACTCAGCAGCAAGCTTGTGTTTTATGTGCAAATTAAAAGTTAGTCCTGTGTAAGCAGCTTATGCGTGGTTTACGAATTTCATTCTTGTACTGAACTACAGGTGACTGAAAAGCTGCCAAAACTTGTATCTACTATCAGTCTGAGGAGGAGAACACCTCTTAGGCAATGCTGTATGGCCTATGGTGGCTAAGAATTACTGTTATTAAATGGGTTCTCAGCCTATAGCATTTTCAGACACAAACTATTACAAAGTCAATTGAAAATTCTTAGATGCTGGAATTGAAAATTATCTTTTGCTGTTGTAATAGATTTACTTTTTTCCTGGAAAAACAAGAGATGAATCCAAAGCTCATGTGTGTACACACACACACACACACACACATATATATATATATGTATATGTGTATATGTATATGTATATATATACACACATATGTATACATATATACATAGGATATACATACAGTGGGCAAAAGTACCTCTGATAATCCATCAGAACTCAGTAAAAGGTAAACTAGATGTACTTTGGTATATTTATATTTCATATAAACCCCAGCCAATGCAGTTCATATCACTGAATGATTGAGAGTGTATGAATAGATGCGTTTCTTCAGTCAGGGAGTATCCTTATTGATAAATCTTCCTAAAGAGTTAAGTCCAGCCTCCTGTCTTCTCATTGGAAATGATTTTTTAGTTCCTACTACGTGTAAAATTGACAGATCAGCTTTTATCTGGCTTCACAGTTACTTGGGAAAAAAAAAGGAATCTTCAATTGCAGCTGAAAGTGAATTTGCTTCTAGCATTTGACACAAGTTCAAGAAGACCAGTTGCAATGAAATGTCTTACAGTTGTGTTTGACATTTCAGTGTTTATTTTATTTTAAATAACCTTTGTAACTATGCTTTCAGGATAGGTTTTCATCTTCACCTGTTTGACTCTGTAAGCAATGAATGCCAAGTAGTCAATACTTCTGACCTGGGAGTTATTTTACAGTCCAAGTTTGGCTTTAAAATTTCTCCCACCCTGTAACAGATAAAATTAGGATAGAAGAGAAAAATGGAAATCAAAACTGAGACTATAAAGATATCAGGAATAACTAAAGTCTGTATCATTCCTAAATATAGTGAAAGGTGGCAATAGCCCACCCAATTCATTTTCCCCAGAGGACTCTTCTCCCCTTCATGATGAATAACAAAGTTTTAGTTCAGCCCAAAACTTCCTGTTTGTTCTCTTGGCAATAGGAAAAGTAGTTACCATGGCATAGTTTGCAGAAGCTCTAGAGCAGATATATAGGTCTTGCTATCATTTTCCAAATCCCTTGTATTTAGAGAGGGTGATTGGAATAGAAAGTGTTTAAGTACTTGCTTCTTGTACTCACCTGACACTTACAAGTAGCCTGAGTCTGTGTGGGAAAGCAGACAAACTCAGGAAGATGCAGTCTGCAAGGAGAGGAAAAATCTCCTCCCAGACTGCTTTTGAACTGCGGAAGTGCAGGCAAGATCATTCATATTTGTCATCCCCAAACTCTGTAGATGAATGGGTTTATTATGAGACTGGAATGAACTTGGTCTTTTTTGACAGGTAAATGATAAGATTTTGAGTTACTCTGAAAGACTTCATCTTCCATTTCTACTAGGATTTCAGAAAGTAATTGTTCCTTTTGTATCACTTTTTACACCTTCCCATTACCCTTCTTTAAGTTTCTGTTTCTCTGTGTATCAGACCTTTTACAAATGGCAGTCACTGCGGATATGGACATTAAAAAATCCACTGAAGTTTTGAGAGTATAGACTGGGACATTAAAAGTGAAACGAGATGTGTATATTGTTGTATTTAGTTTTGACACTGAACTGTAATATGCTTTTTTAAATTTGACAGCATTAGTATGGTATGGTATAGCATTGGTATGGTAACAATTTTATGCCTTTAAGAATATATATCTGGTTAAAACAAAGATGAAGACTCATAATCCACAATATTTCCAATTTAAATCACTGAATTAAATACAAACACAAAGGGATTTTTGTCATCATCTCTTTGGTTGGTAGAATGATAACGTATTTGAATATAAAATAGCAAAGGTTGTAATATCTCGCTTTTTTCTGCTAAACCTCTTCATAAGGTTTTGTGTCTAACAGAAAAATATCTGAGAGGCAAGATGTTCTAAGATAAGGTTAAATGAAAGAAAGTGTTGTGGATTTTCTAAAAATTGTGAGCTTCATAAACACTGTTACATATTTTACTGTCTTCACATCAGCAGGAGTGCAAGTCCTTATCTTTGCATACAATTTTCTGTGATTAATATTAAATATTGTGCGATGTTTTAAGGATCATGGCCTCAACTAATAAATATGGAAACATTGTCAACTTCTGTTTTCTGTTTAAAGGAATTAGACATGTAATAGCAATTGCTCTGTCTCTTAGAATGATCCCCTAAAGTCCCATTTGGGATGCTCTCTGGGCAGATGTCTTCACTCAGTGTCTAAAATGACACTAGATACCGTTGTTTAAGAACAGAATTATTTTTGTTGTTTATTGCTTGGCTGCTCCTTGTGTCTTAGAGGGGCAGAGAAATCTCAGCTGTAATTAGACAGCCTTGGAGATTTGCCCTAAGAGTGTAGATCTAAACTGTGGCTTTTTCCTGCCTGGTCCTGAGGCTGAAGCCTGTAAAGGGCCCGGTGGGAAGCAGGTGTTTTAGAAATCTTTTGAACCTTTGAAACAAACCTGCCCCAGAGCCCTCCTCCCCAGTCTGCTGTCAGTGCTTACACTGGTCCATCCTCTCTGAGCAAAAGGACTTTGCCCAACAGCCTTTGATCAAGAACAGGGTACAAGAGACTTGTTTGCCTGAGCCTTTCTTCAGATAAATTGCTCCTGAGAAGAGACCATGAACAGCTAAACAAAATAATCATCAGTAAAAGCATCTGTCTCGTCATTCTGGAAAAGTATTTAAGTCAAAATCTTGAGGGAGATTTTTCTGCTATATGAAGGCTGTGTTCTCCCAGAAGTCAGTCCCTTCACTTCTGAGCTACACCACCAAGTACACATTAAATTTATCTGTATTGTGTGGATTAATTCAGCAGGAAAACCATGATTTTTGAAGCTTCCCCCAAGCTTGAAGAAGTACATGAGAAGAGAATCTGACATATCTCAATAAAGATAGGTAAAACAAGAATTCATAATTGAAATCATGATTGCAGGTAACCCGTATTCCTTCTGATTTGAGCAGGAATTCCAGAACTTTGACATTTTTTGGCAAAGAGACACTGGTAAGGAAAAAAAAAAGGAAAAGTATAATTCATTGAGATTTTTCACCTCAATTATAATTTATTTATTTGACATTGTAACAATCAATAAAGAGCTCTACAAGGCCGATGTTATAGATAGTTGCCTGGCTATATTTCTAAATCTGAGCAAAGTTACCACAATTTCTAAGTAATAGTGTCATGATTTTGTAGCAGGACTGTACTTATGACTCAGGCAAGAATTTAGCCAATAATTTTCATTGCAGTAAATACTTTGAAGCTGTTTAGCTACCATAAGACACCTTTTAAAATACAGTTCCTTAATTTTGGCGCTCTACAAAAATCTCAGTCAGAGAGATGCCTTTTGCAGCCTGTTGGAAGGTCAGCAAATTCAGTTTATTTTATAATACAGAACATTTAGATAAGCTCTGTGTTATTCTTTAATTATAGAATGACAAATTAGGAGATACTTTCTTTAACAGTTTTCCAGGGAAGGACATGACTTGTGGTTAGCATTGTCAGGACTATACTCTAACAAACTTTTTAAATGCATATATTAATTTTGTAACTTCATTTTACATTAGTTTTATGCAGCTCTTGTGAAACTTTTTCTCAACAACAAAATAACAAATATCTTTAGGTGCTTCCTTTTAAAGGCTGAATTTGAATTCACAAAAGTAACAGGAGATTTTGTGATATTGATGTAACTGGATTATTTTTATTAGAAATCTGTCAGGATTTGTTTATTTTAAAATATACCAAATTAGCTGCAATAAAGGTTTCCACCAGCTCTTTGCTCTTCCCACAAAAGAGGATCCATTTGGGATTCTTACTTCAGCACCATTATGTCTTCATGCTTAAATATCTCACTGGACAAGTACTTGTGCTTATTTTAGTTTATTTAATTTTAATCATTAAAATTCTCATGGTACTTACTCAGCATGCTCCAATGTTTGGGTTTTTTGATTTGTTATTTCAATTTTTCTCAAATTTTTGTTTCTATTTCTTCTTATGTGATTTTTGTTACTCTGTTTCCTGCTTGTTTGTTACCTGTTTGTTACATGTTACCTTTTGGTAAATTTTCATTTTCCAGGGGCTCATGTTACATTCAGAGCATTCATTCACCTCATATAATGTTGCAGCCACAGTGAATAACATTACAGGACAGGCCTATGAAATTTCTGTCCCTTCCTCCTCTTAATTTTCAGTGTTTCTGAGAAAAGAATGGTGTCTGTTGGTTTTACTGTTTGTTGTCTCCAGAGTGCAGATGACCCATTGTGAGACCAGGCAATGACCCATGCCCTGTTAGTGAGCACTGCAGAAGTCAGGGTATGATGCTGAACAAACTCATCCTCTGTCCTTCACTATGATTTGTGTTATCCTGCTCTTTAGTGAATTAAATATGTTAATGAAGGACTTATATAGCAGATAAAAGGAGTTGGCTGTCATTTATCAATTAATAACCCATGAAAACTGGCGTTACATAGTGGTAGTAATTGTACCCATGGTGTTAGGCATATGCTACATAAAAATGCAGTCACCTTGAAATAATATGGACAAATCAGCTCGTAACCTACAGAATACTGTTAATAATGTAATCCTAAGCACCGTAGGACTGAAGTTTGTCTCTTAGTCATCTGTGGACAGGCTGTGCAATTTTTCATTTTTTTTGTTCAAGTTTTGTGTGAGCAATTTGGTTGAGCTGCCTTTAATTCCAAAACTAGGGACTCCTCTCTTACATCATCTTACATGAATGAAGTACCTTTAATATTTCTTTGGGGAGGGTGTATTTATGTGTGTGATGGTTTGTGGCAGACAGGTGATAGAAAACCAAGTTTTAAGCAAATTGGTAGGATTTTATTGACTTCAACAACTAATTCCTACAGTAGTAGAGTGAAGGCCCTGATATGATATATTTCTCATTGCTATTCTCTTTTAAACCCAGGCTAATACAAGGTCAGCTGCAGCCATTTTATTGAGAGAGGAGAAAAGAGCCCGTGCAGCTGCTGGGCTGCAAGTGGTGTTATGTGCTTCGGGTCATTTGTGCTGCATTAGACACTGCTGCTGCACAAGCTTATGGAGGGAACTGCACAGAACAGTATTATTTCTGCTTGATAACACTTACCTGGGTTTGCTTCTGGTTTTGAAATGAATGAGAAAACTTGGAAAGAAAGCAGCTATGGTACACAAATACAGCAGTCTAGCACAGAGGTTGTATAAAATGCTGATATACTTGGCCTCTCCTCCTACAGTGCTTTTTAATGAAACCCTTTTTCATGCAGACCACCAACTATACCAATGTAATTTAATCTTCCTGGATACTTGGCTCTGTTTTTAGCAAAGTCTTTGATTCAATGAACTTTGCCTGTTATGATGACTGGAGCGGATAGACTTTGTTCTGGAGTGTCAGACAATGAATACAAATGATGGCACATCATAGTTTGTGTTTATGTTTTCAACATCCATTGTCCTTTCTGTTCATACAGAGAAAGGTGTAGGAACTTGCCAGAAAGCTCCCAGCTGACACTTCTGGGTAAGGTGTAATGAGAGAGTAGCAAATATGAGCACAAAGTGGCTGAAGTAGTAGCAGCAATGTGATGACCTAAAGCCTGTTTAAATCAAAAGCAATATGCTCATTGTAGCTATCTTCAGAGTCTAGAAAGATGATGGAAGAAAAAAACCCAACAACTTATGACATTTCTGATGAAATTTTATATATCAAGTTATCTATTCTTTCAATAGGCTTTGAGCAGAAAATACAGGGAGTTACTTAGGACGACAATTGTATTTTGTTTTTGTGCATTGTGGTATCTGATACGCATAGGGAAAAGGTTTTCATTGTACCCTTGACACACACCTCAAGAACCACCCCTACTCCCTTCCCCCCTTGAAACAGTATATTTATACTGTTTCAAATACAATATATTTGCAGTTCAAAAAGTTCCTTTCTCTGATTTTAACCTATTGCTTAATAAATGAAAAATAATATGTGCCACACTAAAAAAAATTATACACAGACATTAATTTCAGAGTTGGAGCTATTGATGAAATTATAAATGCACCAGTTCTGCCAGCAACTAAACAATACTTTTTTTCAGCTTTATTGTTGGAGCATTTTACACTTCAAGCATATTATATGCTTCTGATCATACACTGTGCACTGTGTACTCTTTGTGATTATGTCAATATGACTAGTTGCTAAGGTTGAAATATGTAACTGCCACTAGAAATCTGGGAAAGAGAATTAATTAAAACACTTTGTTATGTAAGAGAGTGTTGTCAAATTTCCCATTTTGTGTCAAGTTCAGAGATATGCTAAAATGCTGCCCTTTGGAAAAAAAAAAAAAAAAGAGGTTTTCTTATTCTTTCAGTTATATTGACAAAGATTCACTTCAGATTTTATTCCAAATTCATGTGTCGCCTGTCAAAATCTGGGCTGTAAATGCTGCTTCCTCTGAGCAATAGGACAGAGGTTAGTAGCCTCTGGAAGCACATCAGCATAAGAAGAAATGAGGTCAGGGTACAAGTAAAGACTGTGTTGTGTGGAATGTGAAATCGGACCCTGTCACAGTTTTTTTGAACAAGCTGTAGCAGGTAAGTTCTCAAAGTCAGGGGCACTAGGTAAAAGCAGCATCTCTGTCGAGAGGCTCATTCCCAGATCAGGCATTCTGGTGGTCATTTTGTGTCAGGGCCCAGGAGGGGAGCACTTGCCATATGTACTGGGCACACAGTGCTGCTGTAATTGGCTCATTCTTCTTGTAGATGAGGGATCTGTTGCTAAATCCTTTCCAGATGATTCAAAATGGGGGCATCTACCCCTGATGCCAAAAGGGTGACTGCCTTAATTTTCCTGTTGTACCTCCATCTCTGTAACAATCAGTTAGACTGGAGTGAGTGAACAACTGGTTTCTGCTCCAGATACTGCTTTAAAAATACAGGTTTTAAGTCTCTACTGACAGTGAACAAGGTTTATCTGTATTTCAGACAGTCGGAAGAAATCATGAGCTTCTCTAAAGACAAATGGTGTGTCAGCAGCCAATTGCAGGAAAGATAAAGGATTCCAAAAGCTGTGAATATTGCAGTCAGCTATCCAGGGCTTATTTAATATCCTTTTATTCCAGCTTCTTTCATCACTTTAGTCTTTGCTAGTCAGAATATAAGTTGTTCGGTTGAATACATTCACAGAGTATGATACAATAACTGCTGCCCTCTTCCAATAGAGAGTAGATTACCTGTATGTCTTGCTTGCCCTTCTAGTCTTCTTCTGTTTCTATAAAGCAAGTTTCCCATCAGTCTTTTCCATTTCCTTTTTTGATCATCATCTTCTTGTCTCCTCTGAGCTACAGTGAACAGGAACTGAAGATAAAGTGTGTGTTTTTTAGGAAGCATTTTAAAACAGCTGCAATTTCAGTGCTGGACCAACCCTCTGATTAGACAAGTGGAAAAGCTAAGATGTATACTCTATAATAAATGTCAGAGGAAAGAACTAAAAAACATCCTATTAGGAGCTAGCAATAGCCAGGAAATAAAAGAACCTGTGTCAAAAAGCAAAAAATTTCAAGAGCAGAACAGAAGTTCAAGGGTGACAAAGAAAAGGATCACAGTCCTTTTGGTGAGTAAATACTTTTAGACAGGTATTGATCTAGTGGGCAAAAAACAGTGTGTGCTCTCCTTTGTGAAATAGCACTTACTAGGGGTGATGCATGTGGAACAAGGTTATGAGTTGTGAAGAAACAAAGCATTTTTCCATGGCTGGAAATAATTTTGAAAAACTAAGGGGTTTTTGCCTTTATTTCTAATGCCCAGTATTCAAGTCTAAGAATCAACAAACTGAGATACAGAAAGAGTCTCTTAATGATTCAGAAGAGAAATCATGGTTGCACTGAAGTCAACAAAAGCTTTTGCCATTGATTTAACTGGGGCTAGGGCTTCACTGCAGGCTTTACTGTTATGAACAGCAATCTGGTGCTAGTGGCAGAACAAAACTTGGCAACAAAGAAATAAATTGCAAAAGTTCCTGTCTTCTGCTATCTTCACTTTTTCACCAGTTGAAAATATTTTTTATTGTTGTCCAATGTTGGGCTTGGACTACATGGTACCTGTTACTTTCTACCAACTGTATGAGTTGACATGGATTTCTTTATTCTTAAGGTCATTTGGCTTATGGAAGAAATGAATATGCGTAAATATAAATGGGTGAGTTGTCTTGTTTCCTACGAGGAAACAACACATTAAATCTTGTCATTCCCCACCCCCCAACTGTTCAATTATTCGTTACCTGTTGAGAGAAAATTGATTAAGTAGTGAGCATTAAATTTAGCAATGATTCTACAAGAAGGAGTGCATGGATGTGGAACAGCACTGGCTCTGTGATAAGGTAATAAAACAGAGGGGGGTGAGCAGCAGAGAGAAGTGGCAGGAAATGGATGGCACCAGACACCAACCTGTTCCCGTTAACTGGTGCAGGACTGGAATAATCTCACAGACCTCAATCAAAATATGCTAATTCTTGATTGGCATAAATTGAGTCAAAAAATTATTTGGGCATATCCTGCATGCTCTTCCACTCCCTAATGTAGCAGAACTCATGCTTGTGTACTGACTTGTAGCTACAATGAAATGATAATCTTTCAGTATTGCAGGAAAAATATTCAGGGAGTTATATCAGAAGGCTACAGTATTTTTCCATAATTCACCAAAGCCCACCTGGTTTCTTCCTGATCTCTCAAATGTATGTTAGAGAATTAAACTTCATTCTTGATATTGACCATTTTTCAACTGGATGGTTTAAGTCAGAATCACAGAATGATTTGGATTGGAAGAGATCTTAAAGATCATCTGCTCCCACCTTCCCTGCCATGGGCCGGGAACCTATACCAGGTGTCTTGGTTTGAACCAGGCTATGTAGAATTTCTGCTGTCTCTAGCACCCAGGACTCACAAACTGTAGAACTCTGAGCAGATTCACAGCTGGTGAACCTGTGTTTGTTTGGAGCTACCACTTTTTTCTTGCTAAGAATATATTATACTTTATGCTGTGGTACACAGCAGCATGCTGAACTACAGCGTCACTTGGAGAAATTTTAGATCATTCATCCTGTTTGTGAGGACAAGTGAAGACTAAATATTTGATATGCAAAATCCTTATCCCTTGCCTGCTTTAAGCACCATCACCATTCATTCAGCAGAATGTGCCTTTTCTGTAAGCAAGTAGTGCTGGGTGTTTGAAGATGTGATGCTGAATCTAACTTTGCACCATCCATGGATCACGTGAGTCAATGCAAAAAAAAAAGTCCTTTAAATTGCAGTGTTTAACCTTCGTAAGCCTGCTGTTGGCTGGTGTTGCTGACTATTACACAGGATATGCAGACCATTTTAAGAGTAGTTTGTCTGTATCTTCCCAATGAACAGAGACCTTGAAAGCTATCCTATTCCTGATACATTTAATCAGAAACATGTGATACAGATATAATTTTCTGTATCACAGAGTGAAAAATAATAAAAAAGGAATTAGTTTTTATTGGGAGGAAAAGTTTATCTAAATAGTTTATCTAAATAGTAAGCTGGCAAGCTTATAGAACCTAACTGATTGCAACTAGCTGCTGGAAGACTCCTTTCAAATTACTGAAACCTATGAATCAGTATGTAAAGACACAAATCAAACAAGACTAATGTTAGTTGAAAAATTTTCCAGATCCCAATTCCTCTGCTCAAAAAATCATATTTGATGTTTCCTTTTCCTGACAAATGCAAATCAAATATTAACTGATTACATTTCAATGAAGTCATTATATGCTGTGAAAGGGTTGAGGAGCAGCTAAAAAGAAGTTGTTTGTTTTCACCAGGGTAACCAAGTTCTTTTCCATGTGTATGTTTAATGAGTGAATCAGACTGCTTTAGCACATGATTGCTTAGGTCGATAATTATTCAAGAAACAATACTGCCTTGGGAAGATCTATGGTAATAAAAAAGAAACCTGTATATAGGCTGAATAACCTTTTCAGGCAGATATTTATCTTCAAATGAAGCTATTTTTGGTACGATTTTTAGTCTTTAGAAAATGTATTATTAGTTGATTAAAAAACAATCAGATTGTTAGTGTTTAGAGTCTGGAGTTCAGGGTGGCAGTGAGATAAAGCACTAATGGATGGTGTGCTCAGATACATAGCTGGGAAGATTGTTAGGCTTTAAGAAAAATGTCAAAGGGGCAATATGAGCTGAATCTATGCATCTACACTCTAGTGACAACTGTTACCATTACCAATATGAACAGATAGCAGGTTCTAATTAAAGTTACAAACAAGAGGGAATAGGCATTAAGAAAGAAAAGAATAATTCCATGAATAAATAGCACTTGATTTATCAGTTCACAGAAAAGGTCTAAAATTAGTATTTGAAATTACTTTAAATACAGCATCTGTCAAGCCACATAACAATAACCAAGTTGACCTAATTAGAACATTTACAACTATAAGCATAGTCTTATCTTGACATGGGGAGACCAAGTAGCCACGTAAGTGCTGGCTGAGACCTAGAAGAACCTCCCTTGCAGCAGCTGTCTGCTTACTTTGGATGTCAGGCTATTCAGAATTTAGCTTCGTGTACTTTCTGAGTCTGCATTAAGAGAAACTTCTGTGTGCTCACCATGAGCTGATCATGAAAGCAAGTTAAACAGAACTTTGTAGGAATATAACTGTAAGTTCTCCTTTATATATAGGTGTCACTTTTGCTTACTTTCAGCATTCAGTCAGGACAGTAATCCTTTAAATATGAGACAAACATTGTCTCTCCAGATACTTTTAAAACTTCTAAGAATGGACATAGAGCACATTTAAGTGATGCTGAGGAGTACAGTACTGTGGTATTTACAGCATCCCTGCATGGGTAACAGTGCCTTGCTGGTACTAATCAGCCTTGTTCTCAGGGAAGGGTGTATTCCTAGCTTTAGAAAACTTGCCTAGATAACTTATGGGAAGCCTGTGCTAAGGCAAATCCCCAATCAACATTCTCTTGCAGGTGTTTTAATTGTTTCTTTCATTTTCCATAATTTTTGTGAGTGGCAGAGTTTTAGTCCATTGAAGTAAGTTGTTTTTCATAAATTGGATTTTGAAAGTGTGCATTGAAAATTTCAATACATTGGAATGAAAAATTTCTTGACTTCTTTCTGTAAGCATATTGTGATCTGGTATGGCTAGGTAATATACACAAATCAACAAGTTTGAAGAGCTAGAAATGGCTTTCTGAAGTAAACCCAGACAGACTGACACTACTGAGATTTTTCTGTTTTGCCTTGAAGGGGCAGCAGCTAGTGGTGCTGTAAAGGAGAGAAATGAGAAAGGGCAAAATTAATTCTGCACCTCATTTGCTTTATATTGTGCTTTTATTTTCTTCTCCATCTGTCTGAATTTCTTTTCCTCCCCAGCTTTTGAAAAAAGGTCCAAGCTCTTCTGGCAACCTCTAATGTGCTTGGAAACCTTCATGTTTTTGTATAAACTTTCACATTTGAGCTTTATCATGGAGCTAGCCCTGTCATCAGCTATTTCAGTTATGCTCTCCTCAGGAAGGATTTTAGCAGTAGCTCCACACTAACCTACTCCTGCCTGAGGGAAATGGAAGCTGAGAGCCTCAGCCAGCATTTGCAACCCAGAGTGGCTGTCCCTGAGCATGGACACAGAGGGAAGTGAGTGTCTGTGAGTGTCTGGGCAGTGCAGGCTGCAGGTTGCCCACTCTGCCAGCCCCAGCCTGGCTCTCACAGCTCCTCCACGGCTGTGCATGGGCAATGAAGGGCCCCAGTGTCCCTTGGTGCAGCAGTGCTCAGCTTTGGCTGGACAGCACCTCACACCACCTTGCAGGTCCCCTGGCATGGTCAGTGCCACAAACGTAGCATGGCCCTTCTGTGGCCTCACACCACCTGTGCATGGGAGGGACACTGGGCCAAAACTCACAGCACTTTTGAGTACAGGCAGGAATCATGACCCTTTCTCAGAAGGAACAAGAAACTTGGTGTGGTCAGGGCCTTCAGCTTCTGTGTGATTAAAAAAAAAAAAAAGCTGGGAGAAATTTTAGAACCTGTTTTCCATAGCAGAGGGATACACATAGGCTCACAGAGATCTGGAAAGATCAAATGCAGCTCCTGTTGCAGTGATCTAGTTGGAGTAAGGGCAGATCCATAAGCGCTGCACAGCTCTGGCAGTGGCATTTACATCACAGGGTTACTCCAGGCCACTTATAGTCAGGACTTCAGCTCCAGCAGGGGAAGGAAGGAGCTCTTTTGTAACCTAATTCCTGGATTATGCCATTCAGTGGCTGCAGTGGTAAGCACAGCAAGGCAGTGACACTGCTCATGATTCCTGGCTGCAATGACCAGGCTGCACACGAAGAGTCACCAAACTCGGGATGTTAAAATGGCTTTACTGACAAAACCAAACATGTCTTCCAGATTAGAATTAATTCTGTCCCTGAAGTATGTTGTACCTGGGATTGAAGTGCCTAAATTACACCAAGTTTCACTTTGAACAGTGAAGGGATTTTGGGTCTGACATCTAGTAGATCCACGTTTAAGCACAAACTGCAGAAGAAACATTGCCAAAAGAGATGTAACTGCTTAGGGCGAGAAAATTGTGCCTCTCTAACGTACTAAAATTAAGTCAATCGTGCAGCTGTTGAGACTAGAGGGAATGGTTGATGTAATTTATTTGGATTTTAAAAAAGAAAAAAAAAATCCATATAAAAATATCCCTACCAAGAAGCCATTAAAGCAAATGCATATTAAGGAAGTGAGAGCTAAAGTAGTTGTGCATTAGAAACTAAGAGGTAGAGCAGGATTAAATGGTTGATTTTTTTAGCATGGCAAAAGGCTAATGGCATAGTGCCCCTACACTGTTCAACTGGTGCTATCTGAAAATGGGGATATGAACATGCTGCCAGGGAAGTGGCACTGTTTGCTGTTAGCAGAGAATTACTTCAGTTAATCAGAACTAGGGAAGATTGTGATTGACCTGGGTTAACAAAGTGAATAAATGGGCAGTGTGATGCAGATGAAATGCAATGCTGAGAAATGCAAGGTTGGGTACACATTCAAGAGAATAATTGGAAGTATTTGTAGGCTTTGCTGGGTTCTAAATTAACCATAACTATTTCGGTCATTACTTACTATGACCAGCCTAGTGCAATAGTGTGTTGTGAAGGGATCCTATGAAAACATAAGATAATTTGGGACCATGGGGGTGGCAGTAACACAGAAGAGAAGATACAACTCCCATCCATAAATCAACATGAAGAAATCACCCATAATTTTGTTTTTGCCCTATCTCTTAAAGCATACTGACAAAAAGTAACTCTGAAGACTGGCAACTAAATAATTAGAGAGCTGGAGGAAGCTGAAAACAACATTTTTTTGTTTAGAAAGAAGTTAAGTAATAAGAGAGAGAGGGCAAGTATTTAAAACAATGAGTGATGTTAAGAATACATTCTAAGAATCTTCTATTTATATTGCCAGTGCAAAAAAAGAAGCAAAGTGGTATATTTAAAGAGAATTAAAATGAATTATTTTCATGAAAACCTCATTAACCTTTGGGAATCATTCTGTTAAGCAATCATGGGAGGCCAAATGTTCAGCAGCGTTATGTTACTTTAAAACAATTATAATGCTACAGTAGGACTGGAACAGTTACTCCAATGCTATCTACAGAGATCCAGCTTCTCCATTAAAAACCCCCATATATGTACTAACCTGCTGCCTCCTATTTAGGAAACTGAACATTTAATGTGCATTGATGTTTTTGTGCTCAGCTTTGCTGCCTAAACTTTGAACTGGTTGGCAGTGAAGAGTCTACATTGTGCCAGGGCTCCTACTTCACCATATAAAAGGAGGTGTGCACCCAAGGAAGAAGGGGTTCAGAACACAAACTTTGCTGTAGAAGAATTTTCCTTATAGAGCTACCTATTCTGAGTGTAATTTATGCAACTGTGACTTCCCCCATCTGGGATCCCAGAATGATGTCTGCAGCAGCTGGTGCATTATATTGAATGGTCCTTTAAAATCTCCTTGCTGCTGAGTTGAGGCTTGTGTGATTTTCAGTAGCATTTATAACCACTCAGGCTGCACTGTGGTGTGATCTGCTGCACATGCCAGGAACTTTGATGGGGAGCGGCTGAGATTAATGATGACATAATACACTAAGAAAAGATATTAATGCTCTTAGGCATGAATTAATGAAATACCATTGAGAATTTATCCTGCATGAATAAAAGTATTTGGAAGTTGCTGTTCTAAAGACCACATGAAGATTTTACTAAAAAAGCCCCAAACACTCTGTTAAAATAGACAGGGTCCTAATGAACACTTACTCCAGACTTTTGGCAGAGCCAGATGATTGGGCTGGAGCCATTAACTGAATTCCTACTAATTTATAAAGTGTTCGTGAAAATGAAAGACACAGATCTCTTGCTTCTAGGGTTGTGACAGTGATATTTTTTATCTCCAACTCAGTGCAAAGCTGAATTACAAACAAGTGTCACTGTGGAGCAGATACCCAGCAACCAGTGGCATCCACAAATCTGGGATACTCATCCCACAGTGCAGCCACATTGCAACATCCTTGCTTACTGAAATGGTAGCACTGCTCTTCATAAATGTGGAAGGTGATTGGTTTTTTAAAACATTTATTTTTTTTAAAATGAAGAAATTGTTTACTGTGATCTCTCTGGGGTGTCTTTGCAGGATTACAGAAAAACTGAAGGATTACTGCTGAATCCCATTGTTTTAAATTCTTCACTGTTCACCAGAATTAGTGAATTAAAATGTTGTGTGTGTATATCTATATTTATGTATATGATTGTCTACCTGTAGCTTCTCTTGATTTTGGAAAGGAATTTTATTCAGGGATAAATCGTTACTGTATGTTGCCATATAATCAAGTCCAGAAGAGAAGTTTTGTTATTTTCGAGGCAAAGTGGGATAACACCAGCTCCAGTACACAGGGACTGTTTACTTTTTTTGTTGCTCTGTTAATGTCAGTTCTGAGTAGTTAAAAAAAAATCCTTAAAATTTAGGACATCAAGTATGACACATATTTTATCCATTATTTATGGAAATTTGAAACACCTTTTATTGCCTACATAAGTGAATATATGTAAACTTTATTAGTAACTTCATTTCAAATTTAAAATAAGCAGAGGTGTATCGTAGAATTTACAGGTAAAAGTTAGTTTTAACTAAGAAGTTATTACCAGTGTTGCATTTCTTCATGTTATGGTTCACTTATGTAGAATTGAGATGCATTTTATATTAAACAATGCATAGCACCATTATACAACAGTTCACTAAATGCACATCCCATTCAAACTTTTGTAGGAATTAATATAACTGGACTGAAGTTACAAGGAAGAATTGAACTGAGCCAGTAGGGTTAACACTGATACTAACAGATTACCAGCCATAAGAAAATTACAGCTCTTCTGAAAGGCAGTGCCTAAAATAGCAACATATCGTGGGCACCATCATAGGAACTGGTTAACTGATGACCCTGAAGAAACACTTGTTTCCATTAATTCTGCTGCCATTATTTCGCTATTCTTGAACTCTTCCTCTGAATTCTTCTGTCCTTCTGATCCCAAGACAAGATGGCAGGAATGTTAGAAGAGAACATAAATTACAATAAGCTGTCAACTATATAATTATCCTGCAACCTACTACACTGAGAAATTACACCAACAGAAATTTGGCAATGTATTGGCTGCTAGCTAAACACAGGACACTCACTAGCTCAACATTAAAAAAAAAAAAAAACAAACCCACAACCAAAAAACAGGCTCACTACAAAGCAACATCTACATTACAAAGAAGCTAACAAAAGAATTCCCTTATGATATTAGGTTCAGCTGGTTCATCTTCGGTTCATCAGCTACATTTTCTTGTTTTATGAATACTTGTTACATTTGCAATTGAATATGTATTTAAGATCACAATGCTACAAACCTTTCTCCAGTGTGTAGTTTTGTCTTTAGTTAGACACAAAGGAGTAATTGCTCAAAACAGAGTTGAAGATTCTGCAGAAAGTTGGTGATGTTATTAGGTCACGTGTACTGTAATTACTTGAGTACCATAATTTTGAAATCCTTAAGAACATGATTTCCTAGGTAGAAGGCAGCAAGTATGCTTTTGCCAGACAGACTAAGGGAATAATTTTTGCTCCAAGGAGTCTGCTGTGTACCCTGAATCAGAACTAAGTCCTGTTTCTTGGAGACTTCAGATTTTTAAAGCATCTCTTTTAAACAGAAGTAAGCCATTTCTGACTAAATTCTGAATGGTTCAGCGACTCTACTGCAAACACAGTAACATTTAAGTGTTATGGAACTTACTGGCAGGAGTTACCAGTGGCTGATGGTGGATGATGCTTTTCTACTCATAATTGCTACAGTGTCACAGTCCTGAACAGATACATTGACATTACCTGAACCCCACAGTTCCATCTCAACCTGGATTTTAGTTTTAGAGTTTGAACCTTCTCAACGGTAAGAAGTCTTGCCCAAAACATTCTTCTGAAATCCAAACTTCTTAAAAATGCATTGACTTATTTTCCAAAAGGAATTTATATATTCCAAGGTAATGATGAAGGTAATGATGAAGCTTTCAAGTGAATTTTTGCTGTTATCATACAGAAAGTCACACATAAAACTGTGGCCTCTGATGATGGGGCATTAATTCGAGTTATTTGAAAAAACACGGTTTCAGAAGTGGTGACAAATGCAATCCTTGATGCTATCTTTGAAAGGCCCTGGATGAGAGGAACAAAAGAGGCTTGGGAATCAACTCTACAAAGATTTCAGACTTCCAATTTAGCTACTGATTTGTAGATTACACCTTGGGCATCAGCTGCCCTCTGCAGTTCTTTAGCTTGATAAAAACAGGGACAGTCATGCTTATTTATCTAACACAAACCATCCAGATGATGGATGAATTATTTTGATAGCACTCAAGAGTGCTAGCCAAAAGCTGCTTATTTGTGTTTTCCCCACTGCAACAATGTATCTTCTTCACTAATAATTAACTGCTAATTACAGTTGCCAAGAATATGGTAGTGGTGTTCACCATCTTATTTTTAATTTCAGTGCAGATGCCTACTTAAAAGTTATGTAAATATATGAATTTACAGTACATTTTCCTAATGACTCTGCTGTATCTGAGTTTGATCTTATTCAATTGTGACTAAAGAAGAGTAAAGATGACCTGTCTTCTGAAGAGCTACAGACAGTTTCTGTTGAATTCTCTACACTTAAATCATGAAATGTAAAGATGTCATTCTAGTCAGGACACATCTGGGTTGAAGGACTGCTGATGCCAATTATGCTTTGTACATAATAATGCACATTTTACCTATTTGGAAAAAAATTCACATTTATTTACTGTCAAACAGGTGTTAAACTTTACACTGGATATTAGTGATGGGCTCATTATCAACAGGTTTACACAAAGGGATGAAAAAAGCAGAATTTTGTTGAAACAATTTACATGTCATTTGATTTTTTATCATAAAATAAATTAATTACTAAATATAGGCAGAAGGAATATGGAAGAGTTATAGTTATGTTTTATTTATTTTTTTTTTTAAGGACAGGCACCTTTTATTCACGAGAAAGCTTGTGAGAAGTGTCCAGTGTCCCCTTTACCCCTTACCACCCAACCCTGATTAAAGAATGAACAGGGAATTGAGTTACAATCTTTGTTAGCTACACCAAATTTGTGCAAGGCTTGGCATAATTGGCTTCTAAAACAACTTTCTCCCCAAATTATGTTTTTTTTTGGCAATAAAAATTCAGAACTTAAGAATAAAAACTAACTTGTCAAAGCAGAACACTGTTTACAGTGAAAAAATAAGTGAAAACAGGTAGAACTTGCATTTTAAACAAACTATCGTACTATGAACAGTGTAAGAAAAACAGCTTATAACATATGTGCAACCAAGAGCTTTTCACAATATTTTCTTCAAACTCTTTAAAATTATTTTTAATGACAATTATATTTCAGTTGGACACAAATGTATTTATTTTACCCTAGCAATAGAACAAAATATAATTTCTTTAGCCATTTTTTTTCATGAGAACGGTTCATTGTACAGTTGAGGAAATATATGAAATAAGGCCTGTGGCTTGATTGCTAGTGGTTAGACATGTATTCAATCTTTGCCCTAATGGAAAAGATTTGCAGTGAACTGCAAACTGATGCAGAATATCTCTCCTGCTTTTGCAAGTCTTGTCAGGAATAAAGGTACAGTAAATTTGTCCCACAGGATTTTAAAGCCTACGCCTTGTATATAATACAATGTAGGCCTAGGAAAAAAAAATGGTGCAGCCATATTTACAAATTTAGTTCACAAACTGCTGCAGTAAAATGGCTGGAAAGTGTTTATTTCTCTTTTTTTTTTTTTTTTCACAATTTTGTTAAATTCAGCAGCAGAAGATATCTTAAATACCTTGTTGGTATTTCTTTTCTTTGTAACAAATAATTCATTTTAGTATACTCTGTGTATATACAAAGTTTTTGTTTTATAAAAATTCACAGAACTGCGAGGTCCAGTCACCCCTGTTACTGGAGAACCACAGGGTCAACAGAATTGTCTCTTCGAGCAGATATGAGGGAGCCTGCATGGGGACAATTAAGTCTTTTTAATACTTGAACATGGCCTTTAATATTTCTTTGCTACACTATTAAAGGCTTGTCACTAGTTGCATTTGTCCTTCTCTAACATCTCCTTCTGGAATACATCCTTCCTTGTTAATGGGAATGATATAGCCGTCGCTATTACCCCTGCTGATTTGATAGTACATCTGAAGCTGATGGCCAGCTCCTAGGTTTGGCATGCTCTTGTAGTAAATGTCCTCATTTTCACTCCTCCTGGAAGGAGAGAGGTCTTCTTCAACGTCGGGGCTGCTCTCTGGATAGGGAGAGTCTCTGAGGTTGGGCATGCTCGTGTAAAGAGAGTCTCTGTTGGGGGACTGGAGGTGGTCGTCAGCCTCGGCTGTCAGCTGGGAGACGTAGCTGTCAGTTCCCTCGGTCTTCACTTTCTTCTGGGGCTGGTACAGAAGGGAGTGAGTCCGCTGAGGGATGAGTGGGGCCTCCAGCTCTTTGTGGTGGAGCTCCAGCCCAGGGGTGTCACTGTGCATCAAAGAGGAGGCGTCTGCCACGATGGCATCATCTTCGCTACTGCTCCCGCCGATCACAGCCTTGGCTGGCAGCGCCCGCTCCAGGTTGTGGTTCTTGCTGCTGCCCCGCAGGTTGTTGTGCACTAACTCTGAAATGATCATTTTCTCAAAAGCTGTATCATTCAGGCTTAGTCCACAGTCTACGACTTGCACGCTGTCGTTATAGTCTCCATTGCGCAGTGAGTAGCTGTTGTTGAAATTACCATTTAGCGGTAGAGTATCCATGGCACTTGTATCCCTGGCATTGTTCAGTGAGTGTCCTGAAATGGAAAAGGACAGCTCTGGTTACTGCCTGACGTAGTTTTATCACCATCTTTCTTTTTTTTTTTTTCTTTTTTTTTTTTTTAACAAAGTTCTTTAATGTAGTTCAGGACAAAGTTGTACTTGGAAGTAAAACTTGAGAAAAGTTAGGTTACTGAACATTCCCAAATGTAAACAGTTGCACACCTTATAGGAAAGTTGAATTCTAAAAATATTAACGTGTGTTTCCTGTGGGGAATAGTGGCATTTGAATTTCTTAATTTAGTGTCAATTCTGTGACTTTTCCACAAGGAACTGTTCACTCCATGCCCTTGCATATGTAATGCAAAGCAATTCGTTTGGAAACATCTATGTTTTGAAGTACATCACCATGATTTAGAAAAAGAAAATTAACAGAATTTGTCCTAAACGACACTAAATTAAAAAGGAATTAGATCACAGACATAACTGAAGGTAAATGTACAACATAAACCCACATAACTGGCAAGCAACTACTTTAACAACATTTCTAACATTTTTTTCCTGGTTTGTTTTTTTTTTTTTTTTTTTTGGAGATGAAGTAAAGAAAAGAATGAAAAAAATGGATAAATACAAAGAATTTATGTTAAACAAGGACAGCCATCTTTCACACTACAGGGACCAGGGCCCACAAGCACCATCCAACAACACGATAGACAGCAGGTGGAATGACTCACTTTGGACAACTCACATCATGTCTGTCTGCTCAGGCTATCTGGCCTAAGAGTAGCTGATATATAAAAGAAAGTAAAATGATTTATTGTAACATGATGAAGAATTACTGAGCTTCTCAGCAACTTAGTCAGAGCAAGGGTTCAGCAAATTAGATTACTAAGCAATAACAGCTTTTCTTTTCCCACTTAATGTAATTTTTTGCACTAATATTCTGCCTGCCAACAAAGGCCCCAGGCTCCTAAAGGTCAAAGTTTGCCTGCAGTCTGCATCAGTCACAGTGACAGCACTGAATGAACCAGAATAGTTAATTAAGAGTTAGGCCCACAGTTACCATGGGCATGGAAGTCAAATGCAGAAATGTTAGGAATTTCTGTAAGTATGGGTCACAGAAATTAAACCAAAGAATAAATATTAGTTGTGGAATGGGAAGAGGAAATCAGCCATGGCTGATATTTCATAGCTGTTGAGGGAATGACAGATTGGGTAAGTCTGCTGAAAACATGAAAAGGAGTTTAAGAGGGGGAAAATGAAGTCTCATGATGATTAAAGTCTTTATGTTTTGGGTTTTGGCTTTTTTTTCCCGATAACTTGATAAAGAAAAGGTTTTCCTATAGACACAAAGACATGTAAACTATGACAGCACAGTGCTTCCCAAGCAAAGGAAAAAAAAAAAAAACAAACAAAAAAAACCTTTGCAAGAAATTAAATAGTCTGAACCATGAAAATCAGATGGTTAGAGCATTCCTAGAAAAGCACTTTATCTACAGATATGTCTGGAAGTAAAGAAAGAATGAAGTGACTTTACTGAAATGAGACTGACCACTGTGAGGCTGCTGCATAATATGCAAGGCTTGGAGGAGTATAAGGGAAAAGCTTTTTGGAAAAGATTTTACATTTTCTCATTTTGTGGATATTTTTTTTCCATAATTAAAGCTGCAGCTTATCCTAGAAAATTCAATATTCTTTGGAAATATTGTTTTCAATTAAAAAGAAATTACATTTTCTCATGCAAGGATTTTTGTCTTCAACTTTAAAAAATAGAGTAATAATTTCAAAATAAATCCTGAGCAATTTGCAAGTCATTTTGCATTTGTGTTATTGTTAACTCTTCTCCATGTGTACGGATTTTAACAGCAATGAGGGTTGTTTGAAAGGTCTCTTTATGCTTTGATTAAACAACTATGTAGTTTTGCAATTTCATGTATGTTCCAAGATTTTTCTTACAGTGGATTTAGCTGTGCAGAACATATGGCATTTATAAAAGTAGACAACTCATGGACCACATGCTGGATTCATTTCCCTCATGAAAGTGATTTAATTCTGTAATTTTAATTTTCTTTTCCTCTGCTAAAGAGATATCAAAATACATCTGATAATCCAAAATGAGTTTTCTATGATATACTGCAGAGTTAAGCATGCTAGGATATATTCAAATTGGTTCGATGAGGCAAATTTTGTTGCCCGTGATCAGGTAATTAATTTGAAATCTTTCATAGCCTGTAGCAAGACTACTGTAGGAATGTAAAAATATAAGTAAGTTGTTAGGCATTTCGGCATGACACTGCTTTGGTTTTAAACAGCAAATTATTTCAGCATTGCATAACTTGTGTTACCAATAGGGTTTGCTACAGACCTCATGGTGCTTCCCAAAAAGCAGTGTGCAAGTACTTTTTGAATGTGGAAACATTTTATTTGCAAATTGTGAACCACTTGCCCGCTGAGTCTACTTCATGACCGCTAGTTATGTTTTAATTGTGCCCATTAAAAATCATGCTGAAAAAATTTACATTTGATAGGCAAAGTTAAGTTTTACTCCCATACTTGTCTCTCTGTAGGTTGCTAGAGGAAAGCATAAGGAAAGTAAGAAAACAAGAGAATGAAAATAGAAACTACAATTCAGTTAAAAAGGAGACTTGAAATAAAATCTGGGAACAAGGTTTTATGAGCTCTTTTTCAAAGATTTATCATTCTGTTTACACTAAAGTGATCTTAGGACTCATCAAACAGTATCTGCAAGATATTTACTGATGAACTGCAACATCGTTAAAAAAAGCAAGTAGATAATGTAACAACAAAATGTTAGGTAAATGATGACACCCTTTATTCCTACAGAACTAGACTGTTCTAACTGTTAATCTCAAGATTTTCCTAGAGGAAAATGCTCTCCCATAAAGCTGCACTATACTATAGTTTAGATCTGTTTGACTCTGGATACAATTTTCTGCACTGGGGTATCCAAAGGTGTCAAGATGCCTTGCACTGCTTTAGTATCTCATCCATTCCATAAGCAGGCTTTTCCCAGCAAGCTTTAGAGTCAACCTTATATTGCATAGACATGATACCTCTAAGTGATATATATCTTGAAGATGGGCTCTCGGACCATGTGGTGTCAGTCCTTTAATAGTATATTAAGATTTATGCCACCTGTGTTAAAAACATGGATAATTATTGGTAAATACTGTAAGGGCAAAGGCATTACTATAATATAGTGCAGTTTTACAAGCTGACATTGGCAACACTGTATTTCTCAAATTTATTTCAGAAATTCAGACTGTACGGCTGAGGTATTGCAACTTGAGTTTCTATCTAGGGAAAAGAGGGAATTTGGAGCGAGCCAAGAAAAGCAGTTTATTCAGGAAGTATAAGCACACCTGGTGAGTTAAACACAGGAGCTGAAGGGGCATTACATACAACTGTTTCTGCGAGCAATGTGTTATAGGGGTTGTTAGTGCCGTGTGGTCGAAGAAGAGGGTTTGTTAGTAGGTAATTGCCAGTCATTCCTAAAGCAAAAGAAACAGAAAAAAAAAATGTCAGTTCCTTAATTTTAGCCTGACAGCTTCAATAAAGAATAATTTTTATTCATCATGAATCGTGTAGGATTCTAAAATGTAATTCAGCTGAAAATTTCTGGATGTATTCGAGGTATGCATTGGAAATGGGAGCAGATAAATACAGTTAGATTCCTGTAATTCTCAGGTGCTGTCCAAATCCCCAGAGTAAACATTTAGTGAAAGTGATATTTACTAATGTATACAAAATCACCATTACACAAGAGTAGCAATTAAATGTTTAGAGATCAAGGTGCTACATAAAGCTATTAGAACTTTAAAAATGATCATAGGGAACACTTCTGTCCAGAATTGACAGAACTGATTTTCTCAAACTGAAAGGTATTGAAAAACCTCTTATGACAGGATGAGAGCTGTTACTCACTTTATTAAAAACACGTAGATAGTGGAAGGGAATTGCTGTTTTCAAACAGACAGTGGATGACAAATTGAAAGAAGCATATCTTAGTATATGCCAAAGTATGCATGCTGAGAGAAATGCAAAATATTTGCTCTAAGAAATCAGAGCATTCACATTTTCTCCTGGGACATTCATGCTGCAAACATATCTGCCAGGTTTTAAAAAAGAATTCCTCGAATGACAAATTTCTTTAAACAATCAGTTTACAAACAATGTAAGACAAAGAAAAATACTACACAAACAACCTCTTTTAAACTCTTGTAAACTCAAATTTACATGTTAACTCAACACCATTTCAATACTCTCAGAATAATCAGGGAAAATCCCAGCATATTTTGAGAAATTATTAAAAAGTTAATTAATCTCTGATTTCTAGCTACTAAAAGAACAATGCTGTCATTTTAAAATTAATTTAAACATTTCAGTAGGATAAAATTCAAGTTTCTTTTTTATTACTTTGCAAAGCAGTACATCAGGATCGGTGTATTACAGACCCAAGGACAATTAGAGAGAGAGCTATATTTTTATAGTATAAATATTTTTATTTCCCAAGGAATGATATATATTCCAAATATGTTGGAAGCTTTTGTACTCCCAGAGATACTTAGTAGCAGAAATGAGCAGAAATTTTCTAACACTCTGAGAATTATTATCTGACTATGCTAATCTTATTTGAAAGTTTGTGCAAGTGATCAACTAAAAAAATTATCATAGCTTTTTTCCATTTTAAAGTACTTCTTACTAGAAATAATAACTGAAATATATTTTGCTTGTCTTTTTTTTAATTTTGTGTACTATATTTAATCTTGGTTAGAATAATTACATGTAATTTATAGTTATGATTTCTTTTCAATCCAGATTTCTTTGTCACAAGAAAAAAAAAAGCTTAATTAAAAGCTTGATCTTTATTTTAAAGGAAAAATGACACTTATTATTAATTATTAAACTACCCTTATACATATATATCACTGAGATAGTGACAATATTATAACTAAATAGAGGTGATACCAATTTTTCTAATCATGGCAGAATATCTCCAGTGATTTGAGTCTGGAACTTGAAACAGGGAGAAGCTGCTGAGACCTCTGTTCAACACTGAATTAACAGTGCAGCAGTTAGAGCAAACCTCAGGAGTGAGAGACAGCAAATTAGAGGAAATACCAAATTTTATGTGGCTTGTATTTTTTGAATTTTAGTAAGACACTGAAGAGGACATGAAAATATACATCTTCTACCTAGGAGAAGTTTGATTTTGCTTTTTGCTGGAAGAACATGCAGGATTCATAAGGGGAGTGGGAGGAGCAGCGAGACACACAGGTCTTACTCACTTTACCTATACCAAATAGCAAAAACAGAGTCATACTTTCTGATACCTTTTGATTTGCAAACACCACGGTTTTTACTTCCAAATTGAATGCAAATACCCGTCCCTGCTATTAAATTCTGAATTTGAATTTTCAGCTTGAAACTTTCTGAGCTGAGCAGGAACTGGTTGCAGTGAGACCAGGGCTCCCTGCTCTTCCCTTAAGGACTGGGTGGAAGAACAGGCTTCAAACCCGGCTTGCACAGAGCAGTCCTCTCTCCACTGCTGTCTCAAACTGCCTTCAAAACACAGGGGGGACAGAAAAAAGGGAGGGACAATCTGCCTTGGTTAATACCTTTGTCTTCTGTCTGGACATGAGAATGAGGTTACAGATTTCAAAGTCTATCTGAGCTGAGAAGTTTTGAGTTTTGACTTCTCTGTGTCTGAAAATCTGGATTCTATCCCATGTTACAGATATGATGCTCTTTGAAATAGAAAAGATAAATGCTTTACAGACATCTTTTGCATAGAAATGATATCAATTAGATTTCACTGGGAAAATTTCTTCACCTAAAAATCAGTCAAATATGCATTAAAATGTTACTGCACTCATATTTCTATTTCAGATTTAACCTATAAAGGTTAGGAAAGATTTAAAATTATGATCTTGCTTTTAAGCTAAATTATTGATGAAACTAATTTAAATACATTCCCATGAATTGAAGAATTCAACTTCTATAGCAGGGGCCAGTTAAGAGAACATGGTTTTCGAAAGTGCTAGTGGATAACTTTAAAACTCTGCTTTTAGAGAACGCTTGTTCCAGATTTTTTTTTTTAAACATTCTTTTCAATTCTTCTATGTTAAATTATATAAAATCTGTATTAAATTTATGGATTCTAAAACTGAAATGTTCCCAGTGACTGACCTTGATTAAGTGTTGAAGTGCTGTTGATGTCACCTGAGATAAAAGACGATTCCGATTGTTTTCTCACAGTGTCATTCCACATCCTCCTTATCCGACTCTGTTGAAGCAAAGCAGTGAGACAAAAGCATAGTAGGTTACAAAAGGATTTTTTCTTACTCATGTGCTATTATATTTGTATTTATTTTGGTCTAAAGTAAACATTCTAGCACATAGTGAAAATTCCTTCTTTTTTTATTAAAACTCTAATTTATTAAACTTTATTTCAATAAAACATGATGGTATAAACCTTCCTATAAACCAGTCCCTAATTACAAGAAAAAATAAGGTATTTGTATTAGACCAAAGTAAATGTTTAAAAGGAAATTCTACTGTGCAGAATTAGTGCATCTAAATGACAATAATGAGAAGACAATTAGTCTTTCTGATTGGAAGACATCTCAGTAGGCTTTTCGTAAATAAGGTAATTAAAAGATGCTGTCAAAATCTTTGTTACCTGAGTGCCAGAGGAATAGCGAGCGCTAGTTCTCGTTGTTGATGCCTTCACTGAACTGTGGGGACTCTCAGTTGGAAGTCCTCCACAGCAGTAGGAATGTCGGAAGCATTTCCCATATTCCTTACGTACCTGAGGGGGAAAAAAACTTGCTTAGCAAACTTGAAACAGTTTAAAACATCTGCTGGCAGGAACACATGAACCTTGCATTGAAACTACTCACTTTTCAAGCAAACAGATAATTCTTGTTTATCTAATTGCTGGCTGTTAGCAGAACCACGTATTTCTCCCTACTCAGCAGCAGTATTAGCAGCTACTCAGGAGTTTTGAACCAATTATTTCCAAGGTATACAAACACTTCTTAGAAATGTCTCTGAATAATCATTACTGAGTTAGTTATAGAACTGTTTATATTTCATTTTCATATTGTACATTAATAATGTTAAGTTTACCTGAATTGAATTCTGGCTGAAAATAGTGGTTTTGTAAGAGCTTTTGGTGCAGAAAGCACAGGAAGTCCATCTTCCCATCCTAGAAGCAAGAAGGGCTTGAGCCCTGCTCAGTACTGCCCCTAATGCAATGATTGCCAATAGAGTGCAAAACTTGCAATGCCTGTAGAGCCATTTTCTTACTCTGTGTAACTCATCCATCCAGCTGCTACTTCAGATGGCCACACCTGCCCTGGCACTGAACAGAGCTCACAAACACCACTGCCCCATCCAGGCACAGCCCCAGCTATGCTGTAGAGCCACTTGTCAGTGTTCCAGAGTTACTTTCTGACCCATAAAGGCTGGGAATGAAACACCTTTCATTTTTAGGGCCAAGACATAAAATTCTAACTCCTGTCTTTGTTGAATCTAGAAATTTGAATATACCTATGCTTATGATTTTTTTAGGGTTTTTTTTTGAGAGAGCAGCAAAACTAATTAATGATTCCAGTACTTGGGCTGCATTTATTCACCTTCTGTTTCCAGTGATCTACTGGAAACTTTAGTTTTGTTATGTGTGATGACAATTGCCATAAAAGTAATCAGGAACATTTTACAGAGCAGTTAATAATCTTATATTCCATGACTGATTCACTGACTGCTGCTTTCAGATAAAAGAGTGTGTGTGTGCCTTGGCAGCAAGACTGCATTCAGTGAAAGTACACAGTGAATAGAATTTGCACAGATGTGTAAGCCTAAATTCATAAATCTTCCACCAGGTTACATGGGAACTTAACTGTCTCTTCTACACCAATGAGACTTGTGAGTTTCTGCGTGAAGAGGGATTTCAGCTAATATGGAAATTCTGATTGTGACCTATGAATACATATGCCTGGCCTATGAATATATAAGACAAAAAATTATGTGAATGCAAAAAGGGGAGAGGAGAAAATGCAGAAAATGAATAGTGTAGATTTACATATGTAATGTGCTGTTTTCACAGAATATATATTATGATGTTTCTATAAACCACAAAGATGAAGTTGAATAATTTGTGCTCTAACTTCAAGCTAGGTGCAGCAACTCAGCTTTTTATAAAAGTATATGGTACATATTTTAAGTCAACTCCTATCTATATCAGCACAAAAGACATGTAAAATAATGAAAACAGAAATGAAACAACTTAGAATTATAATTTTTAACCCTGGAAAACATAGTCTATGTACATCATCACTATATGGTGTAACACCTAAGAAAATACATTCCTGAACACTAATGTATATTAAATGCTCTAAACCACAACACAGTAGAGACAATAGCAATCAAAACTGTATTTTTACCCAAATACCACCCTCCAGGGCTGGTTTTGCCTAATGCCTATATTGCAGTGAATGTACATTTTCTGTCAGGACTGCACATTCCACTGTCATTATTTCTAAATTATAGCTTGTTGGAAAGTGATGGAAGCAACAGCACTATCATCTCGTCAGAACTGGAAACATAATAGTTTTCACTTCCACAATTCTATTTCTCTGTTCAATTTAGTGACCAAGTAGTAATAACAGAATAAAAAGACTACATTAGCTATGCAGACAGAAGATAGGACAATATCCAGTCAAAGGCAGTGACACTTAAAAATCTTAAATGGCAGCTTTAACATTCTTTCAGGTATAAATCTTATTGCTCTAGGTTATGTTTTTTCACACTTGACTGGTACTTTAATATTGCTTTTTGCTGACTCCACTTTATATAAAAACAACACACAGCTGTAAAAAGAAATAAAAAAGGAATCTGTTTCTGATTTTCAAGTCCAATACAAATAGTAAAAAGGGAAACATTATATGAAACCCTAACCTTATTTGCATTTTGAGAATGTTTGCATTTTCTTCCCTGTCTTCTTCTCTTAGGCTCAATCTTCTAAGTGCGCTTTTGTCCTCTCCAACTGAGTGGAGTGTCATGTTCATCTGGGTAACAATCTATCTACCAGATCTTCCCCTAAAACACCTGTGTGTGCCATTGTCTACACCCAGCATAGAGATGCTGGTAATGTTGGAGCTGGTGCAGTTGAGAACACGAGCATAGGATTTTTGTATCTACGCAACAACACTTTATCCAGTGGTCTCAAGCCATCTTATAAATATCAGTTAATTATGTCTCTGGTGAGCTAATTATAATGGGAGTTAATAATTCCTAGGTCTCCAGCCTAAAATTGGTAAAAAATATTTAGAACCTAAATATTGCAAACTGGAAATTTCCAAATGTAGGGCATACTGAATTTCAGGTTAAGTTTGTTTGGGTGGGATTTTTTGATGTTTACCCTTCCTCTCAATGCTCATTACTTTCATTTGTCCTGCCTTCTAACAAAGGCTCACAGCTTTTTTTATGCACTCTTCATTAAAGCACCTCTAAGGCATCCTTGGAAGCAATCTCCACACTCTGGGGAAGAGAAGGGGTGCAGGGAACCCAAAAAAGGGTCCCACAGAGCTGTGCCCTTCACTTTCCCTCTCTCCCCTTCAAGCTTTCTCTCTGTCTCCCTCTGTCTCTCTCTCTCCTTCCAGCAGACTTGCTCCTTCTGGACCCTTCTGCTTTCATCCAGAGAAGGGGAGCAGAACTGATTTAGCTCATCCCGCTCGTGAGGGAGGCTCCAGAGAAGAGCACAAAGCTACTGGGATTTCTGGGGGAGGCAAACACTTGGAAAGAAAGTATTAATGATGGTATCTTTTCCGTCTTCAGAAAACTATTCCTCTGTTAGCAGCTGTCTAGCATTAATGACTACTTTTTTCTAAGGTGTGTCAAAGTTCATAATAAAATTAATTTTTACATCCCACTTAATTTTGTAATGAATGAGCACACGTAATACAATCCCTGCCTGTCACCCATAGCTTTATGTGGCAGCTTAATGGGATCTCAGGAGAGGTGTTCTGCCTTAATCTAAGAAAAGGAGAGCATTTCCAGGCTGATATGGGCTGATATTGTAACCAATCCTTTGTCTGCAGTACTGCAGCAAAGGCAGGATTTGTTTCATGTGGACATAAAAGCCTTCTGGCTGTAAGTCCAGGCTAATATGTACCACATTACCAGTGTTAAACTTTTAAATTTTCTTCACAAAACCTCCAAACTTTTCAAGCCCAGGCTGGAAACACGGCATCCATATTAAACCTGTCTGGGTCACTGAGAAGTTGTGTGACTCCCACTAGCACATGCAGCAAGAACTGCATTGGAATTCTATCCCTTCCTCAAACTACTTCAAAATACTCCAAGTTCTTCAAATTGTTAATTTTATCTTTAATTTCTTAAGAATTATGTGTGGCATTTCTAAGGAGTTAGGGAACATTCATCTGTGGTTTTGGTAACTTACTTTCTTTTGAAGGGCACAATGAAAGATGAAAATAAACATTCCTTGGAAAGCATTAAATACTGTGAAGAGATATGTCATCACAACGGTCCCCTCATTTATAAACAGCAGACCAAATGACCATGTTAGGCCAAGGAGACACAGGAGAGCAAATGCACCCAGGACCCAGGATCTGTAAAAGAAAATTAATTTTAGTAACATTACTTATGAGAATGTACTTTGCCAAATCCAATATTAACATTTCAGTTCCTGCAGTTGACTTTTACTAGTTTCACATTCAAATGTAAAAATTCCTTGGGTTTAACCTTTTATCTATTAAAGAAAGAACAATTCCATTCAATACTCTTAAGATTCCAGTGAAAACAGCAAGAGTAGAAATAACCTTTGTCTTTCTCAAGAACAGCATTGGATGTCAAAACTATTTTGAAATGCAGAAGTATAGCACAAGCCCCAGCTACTCCATTGCTTTATCTGCTTTTAGAGAAGAGATTGATAAATCTGGCTTAGCTACACCATAGATTTTAAACAGTGGTGCTACCATATGACACCAAATAATGTAACACAAATGCACAAAGGTTAAACAGCAGATTAAAAGCCTAGAGCCCAAATCGTTAATGCTTCGATAAACTCAGCTAAACTGAAGCTAGAGGATGTAACTTCCGCATGAAGAAACCCTGCTGAAATGCAACAAAAATATGGATATTGCTTTACAGAACAATCTAAAAAAGATTCCATCATGAATAGGTTAAAGAAAAGGAATTGTAGCGAACAGCACAGAATGAAAGGGAAAGGGAATTTAGTCAGTGAATTCCACATCTAACTAATGATCTTACTTGATAAATGGCTTATTATCTTCATAGCTAGAAAGCATTATAAGCAGAAAAGAGAAACAAAATTATTAGACAGAATTGAAACAGAAATTAATAAGAGCATTTTTAATTGTTTATAAAAATTAGTCAAAATTAGGAAATTCAAAATGCAGAGGCAAGCAATTTAAAATTATAAAGGCATATAATAGTTTAAAAGTCTTTAGCAAATCAGGTATCTCAAAAATAGTTAATTAAAATTAAGGGAAATCCACAATATGACCGAGTTTGTAAAGTTAAAAATCATGCTAGAAGTTTGTTAATGTAGGGTTCTATCTTACCCAGGTAAGTCCGTATTATAGTAGCCATCACAAACACGGTAATTACTGGTGTGGATGAGAAGACAGAAAGAGGAAAAGGAAGAAAAGAGAGAGATGCTAAAGATTAGCTCTCTCTCTCATCATGCAACATGCAATGAAGCTGATACTGACCTATCTAGAACATCTAGTTCACAATGTTATCCTTACTGAAAGTCTCCCTTTGCCATTTCCAACGTTCAAAGCAGATCGGTAAGACCCTTTCACATCCAACCCTCAGTGTTAGAAAGTTGCACCATCCCTTCAGTGTTGGTAACAAAAACCTTGAATACAATGTAAGGCTACACAGAATACAGTGAAATGCTATTCTGCAAAAGGGACACTACAGTGGAGCACCATGATAAAGTAAACATTTGTTAAATTAGCATGAAAACAGCAGATAATCTTCAAGTTAACAATAATAATAGAGTCAATTCTCTTGGGAGAACAGGATTACGAGTAGAAACTGCTCAGAATCCCTAAATCAAAAAGTCATTTAACAAAACAAACTTAATATAATCATATCAGCCATGCAAACAGGAACATCATTTTTGAACTGCATTTTAAATGCAAACGAAATTACTACAGTGCTGTGGCATTTCCGTGAAACAGTTTCTTGGCACTAGTTCCAAGCTGAAATTATCTAATTTTGACCGGCGTTTGTGACATTACAGCAACAATGTGACGAAAGCAGGATTGGCTCTGTTTGCTTCTAATTGACATCTGCAGTTGCTGGGAGACAATGGCATTTGCTCCTAATGGAGAGTAGCTTTCAATCAGTTCAGCAATCAGAAAATAATCATAGTTCTCATACTTGAACACAAAGCACTTACTTAATGTTTTCCAACCTGCTAGAGTCTGGTTTCAAAGTGTTTGAGTGCTTCACCATTTTGCACAATGTGATCACCAGGAAGATAAGATTCAGCTGTCAAAACAGATAAGAATGAAATTAAACTACTTCAAGTAATAGGTTGAATAATGATGATGTTACAGGCTAAACAGAAACCCTGTAGTTTATTTCCAAGTAAGTAGTCAAAATTGGTAACTAGATCAGATGGTCCGCAAAGTGTGATTGCAAATAAGAATTGATTTGACAGGAGAAAAAAATTAGAAGTCCTTGTTTCATTTAATTTCCCAAATGCACCACATCATCGTGAAGCACCATATTTAACTCCTGTCCAACACTTGCCTTTGTCAGTCTAACTCTGTCCTCCAGCATGTTTTGCTCATCACCTGTTCACCTTTACTGTCACCTCTGGCTCTGTTCCCCATCTCACTCTCTGAGGACTGTGGTCACCCCTTTACTGGGCTATACTAGTTGTCTTTTTATCACCCCATCCTGATTTTGAAACATTTTTCACCTTTGCTGGTTTCTCCTTTATTTTTTTTTTATTCATTTTTGTTCTCACAATCCTACTGGGGTCTTGAAAAGACCATAAATGTAACTGGAAAAAAAGAAAAAGGGAGGAAAAAAATAAAAAGAAACACAAAGATGTAGCAAATGCATCAAACTTAACAGGGCCAGAGACATATGCTGGTGGTGCACCCTCCTGCTGCCCTCTTTCCCTTTGTAGTCTTGATTCTGTCGAAGCGAGACTGTGTGTGCCGCTTGAAGGACTGTAGCATCTTATTCTTGTTGTGTCATTCATATAGGTAACACCAGGGAAGATACTGAAGGAAATTTTTTATCATTCTCATATTGTGAAACAGAATCACAGATATCAAAGTTACTGAGTGCCTTTCTCCTATTGATTTCAAAGCCTGTGAAAAGCACAGGCAAGCCAAATACAAGGATGACTGCAGAATACAGGCTAAAAAGTGGTATCCAGTTAATTTCAGTAATTAGTTTGTGCTGTCCTATATCACACAGAAAAGTCAGACAAAATTGTATCTTTGAAACCAGTAAGAGCCATGTCCTCTCAGCAAGAAGACACACATCCTTTCTACTACTACAATGGTCCACACATAGTGGGTGGACCAAAAGCTAAGAGAAAGAAAATGGAAGAATATGCTTGGACATCCTTACAACACATAGATTAGATAGAGAACCCCATTCTTATAATCTTCCTTATATATACATATATATATATATATATATATATGTATCTGCAACTGGTTACTGATGGAGCATGATTATACCCAGTCTCTCAGTCTGGGTAGCCTTTGGTTTCAGACAGCTTCAAAATCTTACACTGGTGATACCAGTTCATTCCAGATGTGTTCCTGCAGCTGTCTCTCAATGGTCAGAAATGTAGAAATGTTACTAAAATCTGAATAAAGAGTTGGTCTTAATCTTGAAAAGATGAGTATTTTGAAGGCTCTGATCTGAATCTGTTAATAAGAACACGTATTACAGAAATACTTCCTACTGCTGCAGGCAATCACGTTATCACTCCTGCTGCTGTCTCAAAATCAGGATGGACAGCATGAACTATAATGCAGTTCTCAACACCAGAAAATTGTCTGGCAACTTTTGATCTTATCATGCAAAGTATAACATTTTTACAATTGTATATTGAGATTAACAGAAAAAGGTGTTTGTGATACAAATAACGAAAATAAGATTTTATGATTGATTTCTGTTTGTCTTTCAAGAACTGGCTGAAAATACTTAACCTTTAAGCTGATATATGTACATGGTGTAGGTTAAGCATATTTCCATTGCTGCAAAGTGTAATAGAAGTGTCAATAATTCATGATCTTGGTGATTAGCTTTTATGATTCTTATAGGAAATGACTAACCAGATGAGAAAAAACCATTTCATTATATCATTGTGATTTCTCCCTCTTATCTAGGTTTCCACTGTATGGTGTAACTTCACTGGATGAGAAAACAAGTTGCTTCTCTCCCTGGCCTTTGCACCAGACAGGACAAGGGCTCTGCAACTGATCTGACCCTCAGTTCCATGTCTGTTCACACAGATTTTATTTTTCTCTATTTGAAAAAGTTTCTTGCACAGTTTGGTAGCTGACATAACATGAATTTCTTCAGCTGGCCTGAAAAATGCAACCTCAATTTGCTTTTGTGAAAACAAACAGATTAAGAGCTAAGACACGTGCCCTGTGTCAATCCGAACACGTACATCAACTTTGGCTGCAACCTATGCATCCGGGAGTGCACAATCCAGTTCAGAATAGTATTTACAGCACAGCTGGAAGCTAATCCTTGCCTAAGTAGCTACCCTGGAGTATCCTGTATTGTACTGGCATCATCATTCTTGGATCAAAAACTCATAGGTATGGCTTAGTCCATAAATGACTGCCTTATGAAACATAAGGGTTTTAAGCTCTGATTCTCTGCGCAACTGAGGTGCTGGTTTGCCACACGACAAATAAAACCCTGTATTCACATACTGAGGTTCCTTCAGTGACATGGGAACAGACATGGCCTTACCCCAGAGCTTGAGCCAAGCTCCACTGCATGAAACAGGTTTTATGTAGGCACTCAGCTCTGTCTGGGTATATGTCCTTGCTGCGCCAGGAAAGAATTGCACAAAGCAGTTTCTTAAGTGACATTTTAATCATAATTTAGGTACAGACCCACAAAACCAGCCCACAGAAATAATAATGCTGTATCTCAGCAGCTGAAAAAGTCCTCCCAAGAAAAAAGGAAAAATACTGTACTTTGCAGACAAAGTATCTATGACAACTGAGCATGTGATATTTGTTTCTCCATCACTGTGAAATACTGCATAGTTTTCAGTTTCAGCAGTCAAAAGACAAGGGTTTGCCACTTGTTCAAACATGCTGGCATCTCTGTTACACATTGTATCATTATGAAAACCCTATTTTGCTTGCTTACAGATACTGTAGCCAAAACTTTCTATAGATTTGCTTTTGTCTCCCTAACTGGTTTTCACCTAGAAATTGATTGTTTTGGAGGAACTCATGAGTTAAGGAGTTTTGGGCATCCTGCCTTTTTTTTTTTTTTTTTTTTTTTTTTTCTCATTGAAGACACTAAGCAGTGAGAGAAGGGAACTTGCTGGAAAAGAATTGCTTTTATAATTGCTGAATTACTTTTCTTGGTGAGAAATATGTAGTGGGGAGGGGAGAAGAAAAGACAGTTAAGACTTTTGTATTCATTTGTACAAGCAAAGCTTTTTTAGCTTTGAGCAACATGGTCTGGCCTAGAGCTGAAGCTATTTTGAGAAGGCTTGACCACAGATCTCCTGAAGCTCCTTTTGACCTGAATTGTTTCTGTAAGGACTGAACAGTTCCTGATCTAAGCAAATGAATCTGTTTTCATAGCTTGACAGATGGTCCGAGTAGGACACCTTCCTTTAAGGAAATGTTCACCACAAACATGCAGTACTCATAGAAAGGCCCACGTGAATGGCAAGGGAGACTTTGGAGAGCAATCTTCTACGACAAAAAATGGGCCTCTGACAATGGTGGTGTTCTCATCACTTCATGTAACACAAATGGTCAGTGACTGGCTGGACCTCATCCTGACAGCTGGGATGCATCCACCCCAGATGAGCCAGAATCTGCAGCTGAACAGTACCCCTCCCCTTCGATGCTAATAAAAAATATAAATACATTGTGCAAACACACACACAGATGCACAATTTGTACATCTCAAACAGTCCTAAAATTATACCCTTAATCAAGTCTGTAAAATCTCTTTCATGCTGCATGTCTGCAAATCAGACCAACCCTCTTTTGACGGCTAAAAATAAGAAATTAAAAGCCTGGTCAGGCATCAGGTTTGGATTTGAAGATTCTGCAATGATACCAAAGTGACAGAATACATAGCTACAGAAGGTGGAGCTATAATATAACATCTTTTAAAACATTAGCTGGTAATAGCAAGCAAACATTTGAATTGATAGTATTTGATTTATGTTTATACTTGATTCTAATCTAGTTTCTAGAACTTAATGTCTACTGGGAGAGACGGCATACTTGATAGACAACTAGCTTAATCTATACCCTGATTTTAGAAGTTTGTGTAAAGCAAAAATAAAAAAAAATTAGAGTATCTTCTAATATACTAGTTCCTTGTCATCTCTTAATATGATAGAACAAAGTGAAAGACAATTGATCCATATTAAAAAAATAACAAGTTATTACTTTAAAACATAAAATATGAAGAATTTTTATGGTAATAATCAAATGCAGAACCCTTGAAGATCTTGCTTCTTTCATAGGCAACACACATATGGTCCATGCCTCATTTGGAAAACAGAAGGAACTGGACATGAAAGAAGGTATAAGTAGGAAATTTGTCTTTCTGGCCCCCAAAACATAGGTAATTTTGAGAGAGGGGATGTGCCCAACTCAAATTAACTTTTTTAAGAATTGGGTGTACTAACCTGCACAGAAGACTAATCAATTGGAATTAGCTGCAGGTACAATGAATTAATAGCATAATAAAGTTAGATTTTGCAAAAATTATGATAAATTTCCTCTGTGACTAACAGATAAATACCATTTATCAAGTGTCTAGTAGAGAAAGATAAACACGCATTATTTATAAAAAGTAAGTTTATAAATACAGTCCATTTTCACATGTGGAGCTACATCATCCTTACATCTGTACACCCACTGACTTAGGTAAGCAATACTTCAACCTGGGTGAGAACACCTAACATGTTCCATGTTAATGAAATGGGACATCTTAGTAATTTTTGCTTAGACAACCATTGGTAGACCTTATATATGGGCTCTGCGAGCTGGGAGAAGCAAACTGCAACAGTTTTGGCTAAATTAACTGACACCACCCCTTCCTTGGACATGAATGAATACAGATCTACACAGCAGCCAAAGTGCTCAGGCTTTTCTGACCACAGGTTACAGAAGTGCACTGTTTGTTTTATAGCCATGAACCTGCTCAATGGAATCACGTCCGCCTCCAGCTTAGCAGCTTAAAATTCATTCCACACAGCCTGCAGTGCTGACATGGATACGATAAGACAGAAGAACAGAAACACCACTCTGAAGTAACCTAGCTGAACTGCACATGTTCTGACCCTTTTTGAACTCCCCGGAGCTTTTGTTACCTGGCAAATGCAGCTCTAAAACTGCTCTTGTATCTCCAGATCTTTGCTCTTAGCCATGCAGAAGCCTATTTCTCTCTGGGACTGGCAGTGAGAGAGGTGCTCTCTGAAGGCTTCTAAATGAGTGTGCACACTGAACTCTTACTGAACTGAATTAATTATTAAAGATGCAGATGGAGCTGTCCAAATGATAAGAACAGCTCCTGACGTATCATGATCCAAGCTTTCATTAAACCATTTCAGGCATACTAATGGTTTCCCACCGCTCATTACTTACATGCTCTTTTCTCATAGATATAATAACCCTTGTGCCCAAAGGCATGACAGGCTATAGAAATAGTGAAGTTTAAAGTTCCTCAGAAGATGTACTGAGGAACTTCATACTTCCCCCTCATACTTCCCATTCTCATTTTGTGCAAAAATATGCACAGACACAAGTAGAAATGCTTATAAATTCAGAGAAAAAACCTGTAAATTAAAATAGAAAGCAATAGTGTCAAGAAAGAGTTTGTGTGCAGTATTATTAAACTGAGAAACAAAGAAATGACTTGAGCAACATGTTAAAAAGCTTACCAAGGCAAAATTCTCACAGGCTACTGACACTAAGTAAGCTACACTACAAATATAGCTCTTTGGTTACAGTGCACATGACATATTATTTTTCAGCCACTACACTTCTCACACTTCTTCCTCTGGTTTCTCTTGCTTTCTCAGCTGGGACGATTAGAGGGCAAAGCAATTGCCAGAGAAGAATTACTCCCAGGAACTGTGCTGTGATTGCTACCTGCTGTTTCATATTTTTCAAGTTGGGAATACTGCTCCCAAAAGCCTTTTGCGTCTCAGTCTAAATGATTTGCTGGAGGATAATAATGTCATGGCCAGTAAATAATAGTGAACTATGTCTGTACATGGTCAATATGATTAAATGTCCTTCACCTCTATTCTCACTCTGACCTGGTTATGAGGAAGTGAAAAAGCTGTCAGCAAAGCCCAAGGCTTCCCATGTGAAATGTTATTTTAGAGGAAAGGAGAGAAATATAGGTGACTTAGCAAAATACCCCCAAGAACAATAAAATAAGGAAGGAGCCACAAACAAAAAGCAAAATTATCACCACACAACCAGACTTGAGGTGGCTTAACTATTGTAGCATGACACTCAGAACAATTTCCAGAATAATTACAACAACTGCATGAAACAACTTCATGTTGAAAAATATTTTCTATCATATTGACCATGCTAAGTCTATCTTTTTAAGACTTTCAATTGCAACTGTAGGTTTAATTAAAAAATGAATCCCCTTCATTCTGAGATATGATTTAATTTGAATGTATTTGGAATAAACTCTGTACACTTTTTATGGTCTTAAATCTGTAATTTTTCTAATTCAAGTCATACACACATAAATTTTGGCATCTATGCCCATGTCTTTGAAAATATGCCAATGAACTGTAACAACCTCTACATTGCACAACTCTCTTTTCTCAAGTGACTACTCAAAGATTCAAATAGTTTTTTATATAAACAGGGTAAATGCAAACCAAAACATTGGCCAGGTGCATTTCTTAGTAGAAATTTCCGTAATCAAAGTATCAGTTTGTACTGTAAGTACAAAAAGTGCTGAAATAATATGTCTGGCACACAGATCTATAAAAGTCAAAGAAATTTCAAAATTATGCGTAATGCATGTGCTTCATAGTAAAAAAAAAAATATATTTTTGAATATGGAAAAATACAATTCCTGAATTAGGAAATTCAACTGAACTGAAATTCTGTTAACATTTCACAACTCTACTACTGTGAAAGGGAAGGAAAATGTGCAACTACTTAAGATTTTAAAAACACGAAAACAAATTAATTAATCCTTCCAAACTATCAGCAATTATGAGTTAAGGCCTCTACGTACATAGGCAATGTCCCCAGCCAGCCTTCTACAATCTTTCCCAAGTAAAGCCAGGCTTTAAAGATACAGAGCTAGCAGAGAAACCCATGGTGAGTCAAAATGCACATCTCAGATTCATTGTGCTCAGAAATTCCTCCACTGTGCAGTGTTGGTATTGTTCGTCTGAAATAAATGGGAGAAGTTGTCTGCCTGGGTTGACATGTGACTGCACGCTTTTTACCTGGAAGTGCTCAGAGAATTGGTAACTGATGTGAGAATGCAATGTTCTGTGTCACAGGGACACTGGGGCAGCCAGCTGTGGGTGCACAGATGGGTGCAGGCACACAGTGACTTCAGCAATGAATGTGCACAGGCTTTCTACTGGTTCCATAGCAGCCCACCATTTACACTCAAACAGGGGAGCTTCTATGTCTGAACTACTTGTAACACAAATACACACAGAAATAGGCATGGAAAAATGTGCATATGCAAATACACATACAGACACTGTGTAAGTGTAATGGAACATAAAATTTATTTAACTTTCCCATGCATTATAATATCCTTTTGAGATAATTATGTTGGTTAAATAATTAGCAGTTAAATTCTAGAATGTGTACTCATTTTGAGTAGTGACTCAATTGAAAGCAATAATAATGTTTCCTTTTAAAAAAACACTGTGTTTAGTACTTCATTGATCTTTCATATGACTACACATGTCAATACGACCTTCAGAATTCAAGCCATTAGGAAAAAATGGCCATGCTGAAGTGCCACCACAGCTTTGACAATTAATCATTTGGTCAGCACCCTTTAAAGATTTCTACATATTTATATAACCATTAGCCACATTACAAATTGTTTATAAGCATTTTCATGGAATGTCTTGTGAATAAGGATGGAATTGAATAAAATTTTAAATCTTTTTAATCTGCTGTGAGGCAACCTAAAAAGAAAGGAAAAAAAACCATAGTTCTTACCAGAATAATAAAGGTAACAGGTCCAATGAAACTCCAGATAAAATAATTATCTACATGTAGCCAGCAACTATTATAGAAGAGAATGAAAAGTGAAAAGCTGCATTAGCATCTCAGTCCCATAAATGGAAAGCACAAAAATAGTTCTTAAGCTAATACTTTGCCAGTAAACAATGATGAACATTGCGCAGTGCCACTCATTCCATGGACAATAGCTAACCCGAAAGTCTTCTAATGAGCTCTGTACAATAACACAACTGAACCTGAAACTACATCATCAGGAGTAACTAACTTTAAGAGAAACAAAACCAAAACAAGCTCTCCTTTCAGTCAAAAGGTTTGGTGACAGATGCTATCAGGGACTAATAAACTAACATCAGTAAATAATTTTTGTAGGCTTCCTATGTGATCTTCAAAGTCTGCTTTTAACTTTATATCATATGTTAAGTGTTCATGCCTGAGGAATATGAGACAGAAAATGTTCAGATGCCATGTTTTGCTGAATAACAATATGGTATAAATAAAATGCCCCATCTGGGAGTTGAACTGTAGAGAAAGAATACATAAGATACCAGACTAAATGACGTATAAAACCTATTAGGGCTAACTTCACTTAGCAATTCATTTTTCATACAGCCCAGCTCCCTGCTGAATTCTCTTATTTGTCTTTCATCAGTAGCAAAATCAAGCAGCTTTCTTGTAGTCAACAGCATCTTCCCATTCTGTAACTAATTTCATCAAAGGACAAAATAAACACTACTGCAAAGCAAATTCATGCCTCCAGCAACTCAAATCCTCAGAAATGTTTTCTGTCTACCTTCTGTCACTTCCTATATGCATCTGTATTTTTGTAAATAAAAGGCAGTGGCTAATTTTAATCCCACTCTACTTGCCTGATAAAATATCATCAAAATAAAACATACAGGTTGGAATATTGTACTGTCATAATTCAGGATGAGAGCTAGCTAGAGGGACAGCTGAACAAAGGGATCTAATGAAGCATTAGCATAAAGCTGGGTGGTTAGGCTTGTCAGATACTTTAAGTTGAGAAATTTTGCTTAATATACATCCGAAGAAAAAAAGTTATTTACTTTTTCAATTTGTTTCAGGTCAATCTTTTGTGTTAAAAGAAAGACCATAATTTAGAATTGGTCTCTCTAGAGTACAAATCCCCTGAACCCAGAGAATTACAAAAGACTTGATTGTAATTTGTGCACAGCATTGCCATTCTCTTACCAATAAAGCTTTCAAATGGTATTTTAGTCTGTCAGGGACCCTCTGACAGCTAATAGGCTTTAAAAAATTATTCACTTGAAAAACACTCAGGTCACTTGCAATTACTTACGCTTTCTCTGTTCCGTAGCTCTTATAGTCAATAGCTGCTGAGACACCAACCACTGTAGCAGGGAAGAGGTAGCCAGCAACATAATAGTACTTCTTTCTAGAATATTCACTTTCAAATACTTCTACTAACATTAGATAAAGCTGCACTCCTTCTAGACACATCCAGGCAAAGGCTGCCAGGAAGAAAAAGTGTAAGAGACCTGCAAAAACCGGACATGCAATCTGCAAAGAAAGAGAGAGATGGAAATGTAAACCACAAAACCTTCACATCATTACCTCTCCAACTGAACAGTGTGCAATAGTATAGCAGATAGTTCTATTAGAAACCTTTCACAAATTCAGGAACATCTTCCCTACCTCAAAACATATTCTTAACATTTGAAAAAACTAGTATGTGCTCAGTAGCTACAGAAAGTGAATTAGCTGAACAGTCTGAATGATGATAAGGAAATTGCACTCTCAACTCCCAATCATCAATTTCAGAGTGGACTTCTTAATTTTATAAGCAATTTTTAAATTTTGAAACTGATATGGTTTTAGGACTTACAGCTGAGATAATCCTAGACATGAACAGTTGGTTCTCTATGCATAATGTGATACCACATATTTAAAATTATGAAGCGTCTGCCCCGTGATTTTTGTCTGCTGTAATATGGAAATTTCTACTGTTGTAACAGAAATCAGCCTGAATGCTTCCCCCATTGGCCAAAATCTGGATGAAACTATGCTAGATTACTAGTTTCAACCCAATGAATCATGTCAGAATTAATTTTACCAATACTACCAAAATACCTGCATGAATGAGAAGTGTAAAAAATGTGTATACATATAGAAAAGGCTTTGTACTAATATATATAAAAATGTAGTCAATACCTGTTAAGACATTTGAATATATATAGAAAACATATATATGTTCCTAATAGTCAGCATTCAATTTCATCTCCTTTCAAAAGTCTAACCACCTGCTTTGTTAATAGTCAGTATTTCTCAACTGAAAATGGAAAGCATATTTTGGGTGGATGTAAATACTATGTATGAATATACCTATCTTATTTTCATGCTGAGCTTTTATTTCAGCCTTGCTGTGTTAGAGCGCTGAAAACTTGTCAGTGTTGTCATGTTTTAACTCAGATCTGTTTCAAACAGTCATTTCAGAGAACAAGATCAGTACACAGAGAGAAAACTTACCTTGTACTCTGTCTTATCGATGCCTATTAGGAAAATGAACTCAGCAATGAATAGGTTGATACAAAGGTTCTTGTGAATAGTGTTACGATCACTTTGCAGGCCACGGAAAAAACAGAATGTGAAGATGCAGATGGCCAGGCAAACAAGAGAGATGACAATTCCCACCCAGGTGATGACAGTGAGGAGCAATTCGTGCACTCCATCTTTGTACTAGAAATAACCAAGAATGGAGAAAATTAATATGACTCTTTATGAGTATAAACAAAAACCTATTTTCACAGGTATCCAGAAAAGTTACTTGTTTATTACATGAGATGGGCAAAACGTACTCAGTAATTTCTCATCTCAGGTCAGCTTCCCAGAAGAGCAAGGCAAGTAGAAAAGGAGCAGGTCTGAGAGAAAAATGTGACTATTTTATCCAGATGAGATAGCATTTTTATTTTTCCTATGGCTAACTGCAGACTGGTTGGAAATTTGAGCAGAGAAACAACATTTTTAAGGTACCACTGGGCTCTGATGAAAGGAGAGACTGGACTTCCTATAAGGACACCTGTTCTTTCCTACAGATCTGCAACTCCACAGCAGAGAGAAAAATAATGTTTTATACACTGATCAGGACAAAATGCAGAATTTGCTGCACATATAACTCTGGTTTCAATCTCATGTTTAGCTAAAGGAGGCTCCTTGCTTCAGTTCTTTGCAGTGACCTTTTTAAATACAATGGCTTTATGAGAAGTCTCATACCCCTGCAAATATTGCATGCTCTGGGCCTCCTGATATGCAGGAAGTGCTTTAAATAGACAACAAAATTTCTGACTATGAAGAGGTGTTTAAGCAATCAGTATGGAAGTTCCCTGACCTTCCCCACCAAGAAGAGCTGGCACTCAGGCTTCCAGGGAACAGCCTACACAGCTGTCTATACACTCTCCATCTGTACTGAGGGAGAGTCTATAAAATGGTTGTGAGGTTGGTCAGTAACTTTAAAGTATGGCTTGAAGAAAACTCTTGCCCTTCCTTGTTTTCTCTTCTCTGTTATTTTGCTTGCAACTTTATGGATGAGGTAGAGAAGTGCTACAGAAAGCAAATTGCTTTGGAAAGAGCAGGTAGGAGCTATAAATACTAAAGAAACTTCAACAATTTTGGATCTTGCTAAAAATTTGAAGCTAAGTCTTTTAAGTTTGCTCCCTGCTGATGGCTGGAAACATTGTTACCTACCACAATTTCCCGACGAGCCATAAGAATTGCAAAGTTGGTAAGGTGACTGCAAGCACATGTTGTATGAGTTTTATTTGTGTCAACCAGTTTGCAGCCTTGAGTTGACCAGTATCCCATCATAGTCCTCTCTGAGTAGTTCCAGAAGGAACAATTTGCATTGAAATAATTGTCAGGCTGGGAGATAAAAGGATAACATGAAATGAGGATTTTACACACTAAGATGGCAATAACAATTGTTCAGTATGTGTAAAGCAGAATTTAGATTAAACTTTGCATGTTTTGGACAATAAAGTTTGTCATCAGCAAAACTGTGAACTATGTTGCACAAGGACAACATCTAGTTTAAAAGGGACTTTATAGTTCAAAGCACTCTGAACTGTAGTCTCAATTACAGTAGACCCAATTTTAAACAATTACAATTTTTTTGCATGGATGGTACATTTCAGCTATTTTTGCTTTCTGGAAAGTTAGGACTGTGAATTTATTCTGACTATATATTTTCCTGTAATTAACAATTTGAAAACAGGATCTTTTTCCTTTTATTTTCACTCTTAGTCAGGCCAAAGTCATGGGAACAGATATCACAAAAAGGTTCACTCCTCAGTGCCTATCTACTTTAATGAAAAAGAATCCAACCAAATTTATAAAAAAGGCAAAATAAAGGGAAGGCTAACCATATTTTCTCTATCACAGTAGTGATTGTTTACTGTCCCTTTGTGAGACATGAAAGGAGAAGAAGCCAAACTAAAGAGCAAAGAAACACATCAAATAAAATACCATGAAGGAAATATACATAAATTTAAAGTATAACAAACCAAGATACCATACTTCATTCTCTGCTGAATAAATGCAATTTGAACAATTTGTATAAGCTGCCATAATTTGGTCGAAAATTAATGTAAAAAGTTAAAGTGTCAATAAAACTTACAACATCAAACCATCAAGAATCTTAAGTTGTTTTCTACCCTTCTAGTAAGGTAAGAGTTAATTTTCAGTTAGAAACAAATTAGTCATTTACATTTTCATGTTGATTACTGAATTAGCTTTCATTAAGAATACACTTAAGTTGTAATAATCACTGAACCAGGCTCATTTAATTTTATGTTCATAGACTTAACTTGTGTCTCTGACCTAGTCCAACATTTAAAATTCAAATGGGAAAAAAAGTTGTTTTTCTGCATTGCTGTTCTCTCTTGCTGATTTTGTGACCTTCCCATTAATCCATTAGCATAACTCACATCGATGTGTTCCAGTGTGAAATGCACAGGATCAGTCAGGTACACCCGGCTCGACTCCTTGTTGATGGAGGCTGCGATGACGTGGGAGTTGACGGCGATTGTGTTGTTCTGCCCTGCCAAGTCACTGCCTAACTTTATGGTTGCATTTTCAGTGCTGAGGAAACGACCCAAACTTTTGTAAATAATGAAAACCAGCTTGGCTAATCCTAAAAACAAACAAAAAAAAGCCCATCAAGCTCATCATCACATCACAGAGGTCTACAATGAATGACAGCAACCTGTACTCTAATGACAATTAAGCATCAGCTTAAACTGAGAGGTATTTTCAGGCCATGAATTTGAAGAAAAAAAGACCAGGTACTCATGATCATCAAGAAAGAGCCACAGAGCAGCTTTGTGGTGTTTTGATGTTCTAACTAGGTAAGGTAGTTTTTATAGAAGTTAAAGGAGTGCCACTGTTCCATGCCCAAGGCTCACCATTCCTGCTGTTCTGTTTCATGGTTCGTGCAGAGAGCTGAATCCAGTTGCCTCCTTTACCAGCCTGAGGAAATCTCAAGTCCTGCACCTGGCCCTCAGTAGAAAGCACTGCAACATCCAAAACTAAGCAGACCAGAGGGGGGGGGGGGAAAAAAAGTGTTAAAAAGGAGAAGGCAGAGGAAGTCTCTTGGCCAGATTACAGCATGCCAGACGACATTTTTCCCCCAGTCTTTATTTAGTTTTCTCGCACGGCTGTCTGTAAGGCAGATTTGTACTGCGTGCTTCAATCACCCAGACTTTGCTTCTTTAACTAAATCTAATGCACACTGCTAAAATGACAGCACTTCAGTAGTGATAACATGACATTAAACTTTGTTCAAATTTGTGCCCACAAAACATTCACTTAAAGATACTAAACACATGTTGAAAAACGTTAGTTTTGAAGATCTTAATGTCTACGCAGTATCCTCTGTTGACAAATTTAGAGCTTTCAGTATTGATTTAGATTAAATGTTTTTAAATAGTTAGAAAAGAATACCTAAGTATACTCATACTATGTATTTAGATAAATCAGTATACGTAGCTAAAAATTATTTCCAATTTTTTTCTCCATCTAATTCTGTATATATTTATAGGACACCATTTTGTTAGTTCTGCTAATAAGCATTTAAATTGAAAAATCAGATGCCATTAAGCAATACTTAAATATTACTTTTAGAACGCATTGTATATTGGGAAACTTTCATGGGATTACCACTGAATGCTGGATTTCCTTGGATAGATAAAATCCTAGAGGTGAGACTGGACAATTGGTTGACAAAATCTGTCTTACATTAAACCAGTCTAGCTACAGCTCTGAACTACAGACTGACAAAAGGTATGAAATTAGGAAATCACTTCTCTTTCTCCAAGACATACGTACATATGTGCACTAGGAATTCAGTCTTGCATGGCATCAGGAAAATGTTATTATGACATGAAGACAGCTTATCACAAGAAGTAATATTCAGTGTCTACTCATATCCAGGGAACTGCTTGTGTACATCCAAAGGCAGATCTGTGATTCTACCCACATTCCTTCAAAACAACTGGTGCAGTTCCTTTGATAACAGACTGTGAGACTTTTCCCCATCCTTTCCCAGTATCTTCCAACTCAATTAAAAACTAGGCAGAATCATCTTCTACAGCTACAAATATGCAGACACTGAAATGTGAAAAGTCTCATTTTTGCAGTCTTTTCCAAGTCTCTATCTTGGTACTCCGCATATTAGCAGACTTTCAGGTTCCTTGTACCTCACTGTGACTACATTCATCTCTGTAATAAGGAATTTTAATTTTATGCATAGCAATCATTTTTGCTTTAACACATCCTGCACAACAATATTTGCACATCTCTAATACCAAACCCCTTCATTTCTCTGTCACCACTTAAATTCTAAATTACTCCAACTATCTCCAGCTATTTTGCAGTCTCTGGAGCATAGCTATTCTGCATTATGGGAGATGTAGTTCACTGAACACATTTTTACCTGAAGGCAGTCATGTTTAATATAAACATTTGGCCTATGCTGAGTGCCTATAATATTTAACTGGCACAGTACATTGCAAAAAAAGTAATTTAAATTCATTAGGGACAGTTTATATTTAACAGGAAAGTATTTTCTGCAGCTCTACAGAAGGCAGTTACGATACCCTGCCTTTTAAGCACTCTTCGTATCCACATGTTCTGCTACTGATTTTTCAGTGATAAATCAACTTCATAACATCAAATACTTTCCATTTTATAATGTAATAATGACACTAAGGAATAAGGCTAATTTCAAAGAACTAAACAAGAAAAGTGTGTTTTCCCTGCTTTGGAGCAGTCACCTTTCCATCAAATGTTGCACAGCTCAGCCTTCACAAAGTGTGTTGCTATCTGAAGTGCTTTTACCTCCTTTTGTGTAAAGCAATACACAGCACTTTAACTTATGCCTGGAAAGAAGTTTACTTACCAATATTTTCTGTGGGCATTGAGACTCTACTTGGTTCTACAAGATTATCAGCCAAGACAAAAGCCCCTTCTTCTAATGTATCAAGTAACATTGTGGCTGCGTGGGCTTGTTCTGAAGAATTCATGTCCTTCCAGGACTCCAGAGCTTCAGGCCTGAGCAAGTTGTCCACTGTATCCACAACTGCCTGCATTCATTAGAAAACTATCATTAGGTCTAAAGCCCTAGGCAGCTGGAGAAAATTCCTGATGTTACATGGCGACAATTATAATACTTAACTGTCAGAATGATTTACTGTGATTTAATGGCACAAGAACACTGTTTTCAACATTAAAATATTTTCCATCCGCTTGTTGGATTAGCATGAATAGAAGCGCAGCTAGCCACTAGCATTGTGTGGTCTCTAAGCAGTTAACATGCAAATTTGACTTGTTTTGTATCAGATATAAGCATGGTATTATTAATGTGTTGAAAAACGTAAAAATAAATGCCAGAAGTCTTGCCTGAAGCTTTCATCTTTATGTCAAAATGTATAACTTCTATTTAAAAATACTAATGCCAAAATTAGCACTCTGCAGTTTAGGCTAAAATGACAACAGTACTCCTCTGGAAACTGAGCCCCACTAGTGCAGCCACAGCACTATAAACTACTTGCCTATGACAAATAGACCTTCTTTATTACAGGAGGCATGAAATGAAGCTGACTCAGTGGATATAAATTAGCTCTGGCCACTCTCACTCCCCCTCCTGTTCCTGTACCTGTTCATAGGTACTTAGGATTACCAACTCCCACTCCTGCACAAAGGTCAGTTAGAAAAGGAAATCAATAGAGCAAACAAGATGTCCACTGACCGTTACTGTTATCAGAGATGGCAAAACTGTAAAGCTGAATAAAAGCTGCTATTTTAAAAAGTTTTACTTGTAACAACTCTATCACCATGCTTAAAGGTTCACTGAGCTGCATAAAATGTAATAATAAATAAGGAAGAAGAATAATTCAGTGACATGATTACATTATTTCACAAAATAATCCAATCAGAGTAATCAGGTAATCAATTGAAGGCTTTACATTAATGCATAACGTTGCTGTGCACTGAGTGTGCTGTGCATTGAGTACACCAGGCACTGCTGCAGCAGCACCCTGTTTACTCTGTCCCATTTACCTATTCCTAATGTATCATTAAGCACATATATAATTTGTTTGATCAATTTAAAAGCACTGGAAATGGAAACAGAACACATTATACAAACAGAAAGATGTCAGTCTAGAGTACTTATTGTGCAAACAAACCAATGGGAAAACTTGGTCAAGGCTATTGTCAGAGCAAGATTAATTAGCCTAATCCATTTTAATATCCTCTTTCTGTCTGCATTGTGAGCCACCCTGACCTTCCTGGCAGGTGGAAGATACTTCGAAGTGGCAATAAAGCCTTTTTTCTTTCTCTAATGGGAGACAGAATAGTCAAAATGCTCGCACTGATACTGCTGCAGCCATTAACTAGAGTGGAACAGAAATTGGTCTGCAGAGGCCAGATTCATTAGTCACTAAGAAATACAGATTTGAGCCTCTAATCTGAGGTACAAATGAATTCTCTGTCACAAAGTGGGAACTTGCTTCATTTGCATAGTGTAAGTCAGCTTTTGATTTGTAATTTCAAGAGGTTTATTAGTCTTATCTAAGCAGAGAAGCCCATTTGAGACCTACAGAAAATGACACCAGTTGGAAATTAAGGTTCTGCTCTGGTTCCTCATGTATGGCCGTACAGTGCTGATAGTATGCGTTCATTGACACCATACGCTTTTCCTTTATTACAGGATAGCCTAACTGCATTTTCCTTGTGGAAAAATCATCACCTGCCCAGTAATATTTCTGAAGTGCTTCTCCTCTCAGACAAAGGCAAATGGGTGGGAAAAACCCCACAGCCCCTGTGACACAGCTGTTGGAGCAGCCCCATTACTGCTCTTCTCACAATCCTGTTTACTAATGAAAAGGATGCAGAAAAACCCACTCTATCCAAACCACATCTCCTGGATTCCACTTTACTATTAAAAAATATTTTCTAATAAAAAACTATTACAATTATTATTACTACTTGGGAAGTGAATTTCTCTGTAGATCTTTGTTTTGTCAAATTTCTGTATAACTGGACATCTCCCATCCACTTCCAGGGCTTTAGGATAAAAAACAGAAGTGCCCTGTACAGAGAAATCTCTTCTCAGTAAGAGTCTGAATTTTTTTATTATGTTGTAAAATGTTTCAAAATTATTTCCAAAAATAATTCTTACATTTCATCTCAGAGGGTACAAGCAAAAATCAGTATTTTAAAAGAAGTTTTGAAAAAATGTGCAATAAAATCTTTCAGAGCCAGACATGTCTGTTCTAGGACTTTTTTCTCCCCTTCACATAGGGGCAAGGTGGCATTACTGGCATTGTACTGCAGAAAAGGAGCTGGCCACTACAGGAAACCATTCTACAGCTGATGAAAGGAACTGAAAATCAGGTAGCAATGTGTTACACGCCTTGTATGTAGCCTGGTTAATGGGACACGTGGCAGACATTTTACTAGTGAAGTTAGAGAAATGTTTGTCTTTGCATTGTATCCTCAAGTCACTGAATTGTAACAATTCTTAAAACTGTAAGAAAGAGTGATTTTACTAGGCATAAGAATACACACAAAGCAGGCTATATAACATACACTTTTCTTGCAAGCAAATTAACTCTAAACAGTCTTTGATATCAAATTCTACCAAGGTGAACTAATTTCTTTGAGTTTCAAGCTTTTCCCCCCTAACCAAAATTTTATTATAAGAGAGAGGTAACTTCCAATTCAGATAATAATCCCTTCTGCTCTTTAGGTTTTGAACAAGTTAAGGTACAAGAGGCATGAACTTTGATTTTTTTTTTTTTTTTTTCTGAGTGTTATACCTGTGCAAAGCCAACATTTGTAAAGTTGATATGGGGCACAATACACATTTATCAAAGACTGAAATACATAGGATCATGCAGCAAGATGATAAAGCGTGGCAGGTTGCTGAAGCAGGGAGAAAGCAGGGTGACAGCACAGGAGATATACCTTAAGGTAAGCCCTGCACGTCTTCTCTCGTTTTTGGAGCTTTTTAATAAGGAAAAAGAAAATCAGAAGTTAGAAAGATTCTGGAAAACTTCAGATAGAGAAAAAAAACCACTCTGGTGTTTCAAGTCCTGATTTTGAATGATAGCCTGAACATTAATCTAGTTTCTGTCCACGAGGACTACAAAAGAACATCACACAGGAAATGTTTTTTCCCAACAGTGGTTTAAGCCCAGCTGGCAACCAAGTACCACACAGCCACTTGCTCATTTGCTCACCAGCAGGATTGTGGAAAGAATCACAAGGGTAAAACTGAGAATATCCATGAGTTGAGATAAACACAGTTCAATAGGTAAAACAAAAGACATGCATGAAAATAAATCAGGGAATTAATTCACTGCTTCCCATGGGTAGCCAGGTGTTCAGCCATTCCCAGAAAAGCCAAGCTTCATCACATGTAATGGTTCCTTGGGAAGATGAATACCGCAACTTTGAAATCCCCCAGTTCCTCCTAATTCCCACCAGCTTTATATGCTGAATATGATGTCACATGGTCTGGAATACCCCTTGAGTCAGATGGGCTCAGAGGTCCCAGCTGTGTCCACTCCCAAATTCCCATGCACTCCCAAATTCCTTGCCAGTGTGGCAGTATGAAAAGAAGAAAATGCTGTGGAAGTGCTGCTCAGCATTAACAAAAGCATCTCTATATTATAAAATATATGAAAGATATATTTCAGGACAAATCCAAAATGTAGCCCCATGCTAGCTACTGGGAAGAAAATTAACTCTACCCCAGCCAAAAGCAGCACAGCAACCTTTACTCAGGTGTCTAGGTATATTTGCCCAAATGGTAGGATTTGCATGAAAAGGTTAAAGGAAAAAATCTGTTCATGGGCACTTGATCTGTCTCTAGGAAAACTATTTTACAGGCATCTAGGGACTGTAAATAAAACTATAGCCAAAATAACAGAGAAGTGCACGAATCTCTCTCTCTCTCTAAAGGAAGATGAAAAAATATTTCATTTGTGGCTTGCTGACTAGTTCAAGCAAGGAAGGGGCTGAGAAATAAGCATTTCCTCTGAGAAAAAGAGGAAAGGTAATAACACTGTAATTTGTATTTAAACCACAAAGACACATTTTTTCTGAAATGTTTCTTGGACCATGCTGCCAGAGAAAACATTAATTCACGTTTTAGATACGTGAAGTAAGGCACCTCTACAAAGATCAATTATAAGTCATGTTGGTATCTTTAGAAGTCTAAGAAAGTGCTATTATTCTGCAGGAAGCTGGATTAAAATAAAACCCTGCACCTATGCAGAATTCTAGAGATTTTATTACATGTTCAGGGTTAAAAGGATCGCTGGATAAACATGCTGATTTGTTACAGAATTTCTGAGAGCTAATACTCATTTTCCTCACACTAGTTACAATGCATTCCAGATTTTAATATGGGACACAGCTACATATTTTAGGACCAGCCAGCTATTGTGAATTACATCTTATTCTCTAAAGAAGGTAATAACAACTTTCCACTGTGTATTTACTGCTGTTTTCTCTCATGTGCTTATTCCAGAACTATACACATGCAGGAACAAAGTGTAGATTAATATTTCTGAAAGGAAAAAAAAATACCAAACCCAAGAGCATTTGTTATCCCAGCAGGAGGAGGTGATGGGAGGTGTGTACCTTGTTATAACTCCTTCCAGCAGAGTCTTTTTCACTGGGCCGTAGTTCCTGAAGCTGAGCATCCAAAATATCCACGAGCTGTTCCATCAGCCTCACTGATGAACTAACATCACCAGCAAAGACCGGTCCTTTGGTGTGTTTAGCCAGTTCATTGGCCAGACTAGCAGCATTTTCTCCACTTCTGATCTGAAATGACAGTTTATATTATCTCAGCAGGGTCCCTTGTTCTGCTTGCGGCTCCTAATTCCAATTCCCTGTGCACCTTTGTTGTGGTGAAATAACCATTTGCACATACATTGAAATCTGTAACTAATTGAGACCAATAATGTTCTCTTTATCTCAGAAGATTAAAGGTTCTTAGATCTGTGGCACACAAAAGCAGTTCTTAGCAGCCATCAAAACCAGAAATCCGAGTGGAACTTTTGGGCTCAATCTTCTATTCATCCTCACCTTTATTTTACTGCCATTATCAGACAGTAAGAAACCTGTTCATACCAGTGCTTGAGGCATTTGAAAGTCAAGTAGCCTTGTACTGACAACGAATTATCCAGTTTTCATAAACTTTGCAAATCTCAGTAGGGAAGGAAAACACAGAAAGTGGTTCTGTGGTCTAATCATACTGTTATCAATGCACTCAGACAAAAATCTATTTGTTAGAGTGTAATTTTTACTGAAAAAAATCCCTTTGCTGTATACCACAGGCTTTGCTGTGTGTTGTATAGTATTTGATTTTTTAAGTAAATATTGCTTTTGGTTTTTGAAAACAAGCAAAGCTACTTTGTTTTAAACAGTGATGAAAACATGTAATCACAAATTCAACATAAGAATTTAGACAGGCATACTAAAACACACATAAGAACCTAACTGTTGGCCACAGCTTTGCACATGGAGCAAGCATAACTCCCACTTTTAATGAACATGGAGTAATAAAGACAGCTTCAACAAACTAAAATATTAATGCTCAGAGTTAAAATCCTTAATCACTAGTGTACACCAGATTAAAAGGTTTCAACCAACCTTCTGAGCCAGCTGATTTACCCAGTGTGAGGTACAGTTGCTAAGATCAGGGCCTTTGGGGTTCCACATTCCCGTTAAGACCACGCAGAGATACGAGGCAGTTCCTACAACAGATGTAGAAAACTACAGTGACATGGAAACCATTTTTCTGCATGCATTCAGGAAATTGGCTACACTGTGCTCCTAAACAACATTCAATTCTGAATGCTGCTAATGGTAGTACTTGACAATAATCAACAAAACCGTAAGGAAATAATGTAGATTACAAAGAGCAATAAAAAAAGTCAGTGAAAAGTACCAGACATTTTCTGCAAACAAACAAAAAGCCCTTGATTTTTTCTGGAGCTCATCCAGAGGGGAGTTCATAATGAGAAAGGCAGCTGTAAGCATATTTCACAACAGTCCTCAAGCAATGCCCTAAAATTTGACCTGGATTCACAAAAGTGCAAGCGCAAGGTAATTCTGTGGCTACACTCAAATGACGTTTGCAGATTATAACTTGACCATTGGCAGCAGATACTGCACTCTCTGGGTAGCAAAAAATCATGTGACAGACAGCCTGAGATTAAAAAAATATTCATCATGAGAGACCTGCACATTGCTTTTGAAATGTCTGCTTGAAATCAAGATATGTTTTTAAAGGCAATACCTCGCGTTCCTTTGGGGCAAGGGCGTTCAACCATCATTCCTCTTTGTGTTTGAGGCCAGCTAATCCCTCTGGCCTCAGTTGGTTCACAGAATCTCTCTGGCAAAGGGAAAAAACTTGTCACAGGAGGAATTTTGGTTGTGGAAATGGGTGGTGGTGGTTTGGGTCCTCTGCTTCCTTCCTTTGTTCCTCCAGCTGATGTTGTGCTTATGGGACCTCTCTGTGATGTAGTGCTAGTGGTTGAGACTGTGGTTTTGTAAAGCTCTGCTGAAGAAGTTATTGTCACTGCTGTGGTAGGCACTGCACAGGGAAAAAGAAAGCAATAATAAAGTAAATTACTTCAGAATTATATATATAAAAAAAGTTATTTAAAAGTTATTTATGTAGCTTTCAAGGATTCTCTGGTGTCTCTTTTCCTTATCTTAATATTACTCTTATTGGTATTCTGGGTGCTTAAGATATAACTTTTTTGTTTGTTTGTTTGTTTGTTTTTTTGTTGGTTTTTTTATACTCTCAGGTCATACTCTTACGACATTTCAGCACATTCTCCAAATAGTCTCTTCTGTAATAAAAATTGATAGTTACATTTCTAAAAGCTGAAAGGCATACTAGTGAGTTATCAGTACATAACAAACACGCTCAAAGCAATTAAAGATTACTTAATCACACTTGCAGCAGGAACAGCTCAACAGATAGAATCACTTGAGTCAGTGTGCCGTGAACAATGCAGTCCAGCTTCAACAACAAAGGCAGCGGGCTGTAACTAACGAGACCGTTTTTGAAAAAGCGACCCCAAAACTTCAAGTCACCCAGCACACACCTTCCAGGGCAATAATTATGATAACATCTTCCTACCCAGCAGTCATTCTGCTTGAGAGAGCTGCATGCCCCATTAGCTCCAGACAGAGGCAGCACCCAGCAGGTACATGGCGTTCTCCTCTTTCACTGTTTGGGGCTTTAACATCCTTTTTTTGATAAAACAGGTATGAAGACAGAATTCATACAAGTCAGTGGCAAGGGGCGAGTTTTCATCTTTTATGAAACACCAGGACAGGCTTAGGCCGAATCCCTCCTGCTCAGGATGTGCAGATGCTCCTACCACTGACCCACAGCAGGAGCTCATGGCTGGAGCTGCTGAGATACAGCCCCAGCCGTGCCAGGGTTTTCAGGCTTTGGAGAGATAATATAAGTTAATGTTAGTGGAGTCTGCAATGGCTGTGCAACACCTTCACATGTATATTGAGAAACAATGCAAGTGAGCTAAGCAACCGCAACAGTTATCATTATTTCCAAATATTCGTTAGTGTTCAAAATGCTTTACAGGCACAAAAAAGAACAGATGCTTATGCCGAGAACAAATAAACTCATGAAAAATATTTCTGGCTTTTTCCTTTCACTTTTTTTCTTGTTCTGCTAGGTCCTTGAATTCTGAGTTAGTAACAATGCATCTTCTCTAAATTAAATCATAAATAATAAAACCAAAAAAAGAGCAGTCTCACTTTTTTCTGCAGTTGTTTTGTAAGTTAGTGTTTCGCATAATATTAAATTTCAGCAGTTTGGCAAATAACAATTTTCTCAAAACCCTTTTTCCATTATGTTTCACTTATATTAGAGGTTTAGAATATTAATAAGCTTTTTTATTTTCACATGAATTTAAGTTGAAGTTTTGGGCATCATGATCTGTTTTTCGAGACTAAAGGCAAAGATGTGCCTATCATCCCTCTCCTGGTCACAAACTTCTGCAGAGCCTGTCTTCTCTTCAGTCTCATTCTTGGCTGCTTGAACACAGCCTTTGTAATTGTGCTGAACTTGTGGCGTAGCCAGCTACTATTGAAACCCTCAGATCTGTTCTGCAAGTGCTTGCCTGACATCTTGTGAAACTGCTCTAATTTGCTCTTGATTACAATGCATCCAGCCTTCTAGTGCTTCCCCAATTAACATTTGTCAAAAGCATTTGCAATCACTCGCACAAGTGTCAGGCAAGGCCTGCTGAATCAGGTCCTCGGGAACAGGGAGTTCATGGGGATAGAGAATGATGCAGGGGACAACCAATCATTACAATCCATCGCCTAACACATTCTGCTAATTAATACATACTTAAACACCAAAATGTGGATAAGCATTATTGCAATTACTACTCAAACCCTGCAATGTTTAGGACAATTTTGTCTCAGGAGCAAAACAGTGTCAGAATTCATAAAACACTTCGAAGTTCGGAGTGAGGTAACAATTTGCAGAACATATCTGGTGTTGCACCCTGAGCTAAAATAATTCTGCTGTCATTACACAACTTTAGTTAGTACAATTTTCATGCTATCCATTAAAATCCATTTCAAAGCCTATCACACATAATTCAAAAATGACCTGCATAGCATGGAAGTATTACATAGAAATATATTAAGAATCTCACATTGTAAGAGAAAGACTTTAAACCACCTTTCTAAAAAAAAAAAAAAAAAAAACCTGAAAAAAAATTGGAGATAACTTCTAAGAGCTTTTCTCTTTAATCAAAACGTTTTTTTAAAAGTCTGCATATTTAAGAATGCACCAGGAAACTTCAGACAGTGCTGGAAGTCTGGGAAAGAAGGTGGTTGAAAAATCAAAAACAACGAACACATCACTTCAAGGAATATATCTCTAGCTTTTAGAAGGCAGGTCATTTTGTCTTTAATGACCTGTGGGAACTTAATCTGCTTGGCCATTCCCCGGAGCTGCAAGAAGACACATGACAGCTGCCACCACCTGATGTGTCTCATTCTGAGAGCTGAGGGCAGTGGCATCTGCGGGCTCTGCCTTGCAGAGCACTTTGCCAATACAAGATAATGGCAGTGACGATTAATAGGCTGCAACTGAGAAGAAGAACAAACTCCATGCCAAGGTTATTAACCTATTGTTCTGAGTAGCAGGGGTGAAGATACGTAGTTTTTGTCCAGCTCTAAAAAAGCCACTTTTACATTGTGAGATTCTATTTTGGCTTTCTGACTAGGCTTGATATGCTGAGGAGAAAACCATAACCTCTTCTCTCTCCTTTTCTTATTAAGAATAGGTTCTTCTTATTATCAGCTAAAGACAGTCATTAAAATTAAGAAAACAAGGGAAAAGAGCAATAAGAAGTAACTCCAAAGACTCAAATTGAGGCATAATTAATTTACATTTCTTTCATGCAGTTCCTAACAGCTGATTTAAAGTTATGTACCCTGTTACTAAAAATGAAGACACCACTGGAGTAAAACTTAACACCTGTTTAGCAGTGTGATGTCTATAAAAAACTTAACACAATTGCTGTAGGACAGCAGGGGAATAGTAACTTTCTTTCCCCATCTAACAGTGCAGAGCAGATTTAGAGAAGGCACACAAGCTATCTACTATTCCTTGCCAACAGGTTTCTATTCTAGGAAGGCATAAAGTAAGTTTTAAAAAAAAAAAAACCCGAAACCAAGCCAAATCAAAAATAATCCCACTCAAAATACAACTCTAACCTTAGATTTGCAATTGTGTTAATTGCAATGCCCAAATTATGTGCCACTTCTGAAAATGGTTTCATTCTCCCCTCTGGCATCCAGATCATCTGAGAAATCAGCTGCATGGATTTCTCCATGTATATTCCATGTTAAATGTACATTCTCATAGGTCAGGTATTTCAATTTATTCAGACACAGAAAAATCTATGTGCCCACCTTTATCCTCAAAATGTGTCATACTATGACAAAGCTGCTATGTAAAGCAACAGAGATCAGAAACCTGTGCAAATCACAATTTTCCTGCCTTCTGCTTATTACTGCTCTGTACCTATTTTCGTGCTTCAGTGAATAGCAGGGAAGGTACTAAGAGTCACCTAATTACCTATAGGTGACTCCAGCTATTATGTTAGCCAGCACTCTATTGACCCTGCCAAATCCCATTCAATTGAAAGTGAAATGTTTACACAGCCATTTATAAATTTATACCTTGAAAATGATAACACATGACAAAAAAAAAAAAGATTAGCAAAATACCTGTGGTTAAGAAATATGCTATCTGGTCCCAATTACATCGTCTTTACTTGTACAACCACTCTTTCATTCATCTGTAGTCTATCAGATTTGATATACTAGTATAGACCCAATTTACTTAATTTGCTGCACGACTTTCTTGTAGATTCTTAGTGTTGCACTAGTTTCCTATTACTTCAAGCCCTTGGTGATGCTACTTTCTGAGTTGCTGTTCTGTCCACACTCACAACATCCATCTCTTCCTGCAGTGATCCAATAATACTTAATAATGGGTATCAAGGCACAAAAGGGGAGACAACTTCAGTTTGAACAGTTAGCTCAAATTGGGATGAGTGTAGATGAAACCTCTCCCTAATGCACTAACACAGAACAAAAGGATTTATCTTCTTTTTGTTACCAAGGAAACCTTACAATGTAATGCTCATATTCACTTTTTAGAGGGAAAATTCCCTCATTCTTCCTGATCTTTTAACTTAAAATTCCTTTAAAAATTCCTGTTTCAGCAAGGATTCATTTGAACCCTCTGTACCTCCTGCAGAAAGAAAGTAGCTGGATATATCCACTCAATTTACCAATGATATAAAAACTGTGGTTTGTCTCAAATTTTTCAGCAGCTTTTCCCAAGGCCTGATGTATGTTATTTTGTTTTTAAACTAGGGTTTTGATTTTTAAATGTTTTTTACACTTAATCTTAGAAAACATGCTCTTCTGAAACATCTGAGCAGTACTTGACAGCTGTAGCTCTGATCTTTCCGAGCTGTACTTCTGAAAAAATTTCTACATCTGTACCAGAGATGCAGCAGCTGCAGGCTGAATGTTTTACACGTAGCATTGTCTTGGCAGACACCTTGCAAATGCACCCTCTTGGCAGACACAAGCACTGCAGAAACAGAGGGACCCCTTGCAAATGCAGCTGGGGCATTTGCTCAGCATCAGACGTGGAGCTCAGAGACATGGTTCAGTGGTAGACTCGGCAGGGTGAGCTTTATGGCTGGACTTAATGATCTTTCCATCATTCTATGATACATCTGTGTGCTGTAATTTCCGACAGAAGCAAGAAGAAAACTAACATAAAAAGGATGAGGTTAAGGGGGGAGTTCTAAGGGCAAAAAACCCCACTGTCTGAGTACTAAAGCAGTAGTCTGTCTCCAGCATTCACAGTTTTAGAAATCTGAAGAGTTTCTCCTGGAGACTAAAAAAATAAGGATACAGGGAAAGTTGCAAGAAGAGAAATTGGTGTAGGTTTGCAGCAAGAGCAAGGTCAACATTAGGTTAATTTCAGTGGTATTTCAGAGGTTTCAACAGGGAGATTTAAAAATTAAGGAGACAACAGAGAAAACAAAATCAGGAGTTTCAGGACATGGATGAGCCCAAGTTTTGGCCCTGGGAGCAAATTTGAAGGGAAAGTGCAACTCAAGTATGACAAATTCATCTTTCATGTAGAAAGAAAGACTGGTGTTTTTGAAGCACTTGGCAGCTGGACGTTGTGGTGTAGACAAAAACTAATATCCAAGACAGATATATAGAGAAAAAAACCCTAAAAATCAGTGTTCCTTCTCTATCATTATTTCTCACTTGGCAACGGAGGGAACACGGATTACTGAGTTTTCCACAATGGTCCCAAGTTAACCATTCGAAAAGAAAGGGCCATGACTTCCAATTTTGAGACACTGACCTTGTGACACCATTAAATACTTGATATTAAAGTACTGTTGCAAAGGACACTAGTTCTTGTGTTAGGTGACTTACAGAATATTGTAACTCCTATGTTGTTGAGTAGAAATGTTGATTAAGAAATCTGAATTGATCACAAAAAACCCAAACCAAATTAGAATAAAAGAAGCATGAAAATGCCCTTCACCAAGAGTGCTTAAAAGCAGATTTAATTCCATATGAGATAAAGAATCCAAATGTATATTACACATATAAATCCTTTGTATAATAGTCAAAGGACTGAGCTGCAATTTATACAGAATTTATACAGAATTTATGCTGAAACAAAGAGGAACTGGAAATATAATAGAAATAAATATAGAATTAGATACTGTAAAGAACTTTTCCTTGCTTTTACAGCAGTACATCTCAAGGATAATTATGTTAGATAATTTTTCCTTTCATTTCGTAGTTTCTAACTACAGGCAATTGGCTTGGGCAAAAGAGGAAATGACCTGAAACATATTCTTAGATCTGCAATGTACATACCCATAAAAAATTAAAATATTGGATATTGGCTTCATCTAAACAAAAATACTGTGTGTGAATATATGCATCACATGCTCAAATAAAATGAGAGTCTTAATTTGGGTTCTATATTTTAAAAAGACCAGAATCAAAAGGTATTTACTGATGTCCTAATGCATTTAAAACCCAAACTCATAACTTACTCCAATATTCCTTTTCTGTCTTCACGTGTGAATGGACAAATAGCTCAGAGGAGAGGCAAGCACCCTGCAGTGTGCCCTGGACCTATCCTTGATTAGGTCTGGTAGGAATAAATTATTTCTGCTCCTGCCTTGCATGTCAGCAAGGAACCCAGCACGAGAAAAGGGTGCTGGTGGATGCCCAAATCTGGTTTTGATAGCAGATGGGATGTGGCCAGCACATACACTATAACTTAAGATCTTGAAGACTCTCTCATAATAAAAACATTATGAAATGTCATACTGGAGACCTTTGGAGGTTTACTAAAGTGAAGAAAGGACTCCATAAAGCCTTTTCTGCCCCTGCTTTTCCTTTACACTTTTCCCTCTATGCAATGACTTAAAGATTAGCTTTTTCCCCATTCACAGTCGCTGCCTGAACTGCAAAAGCTACTTAAAGTATGCACCTCCATTTTCTCCTCTTACTCTTAAAGCTTTGGAGAATTTAAAATGCATCTTTGTCTCAGGCAAACTGAATGAAAAGTGGCATGCAAGAGAATGTACGAAAATGAAAGCTTTAATTTTTTTTTAATTACATAGGTGATTTCTCTCTCTGCTAAGAGCAGCCCTAAAGCCTCCCTGAGGAATGGACTTGCTCGATGTACAGAGAGCAAAGTTCCAGTTCCCCAAACACCTGGAAACTGCCTGAACCTGGCAAGGTATTGCCAGGGAGGTCTGCAGGAGACTGGTCAGATCACCCATGGCTTTGCAGATCACTAATGCATTGGTTCTACACCACCCTGTTCTGCTGCCTCACATGCAGTTTTGTACCTGGAAAAGCTATATGTGTGTTGCTATAATTATGTGCATATTAAAGTTTGCAATGCTCTGCATGAATCAGCTTCGCTGAAGCAAGACAGCTACTTTTCATGTGGAGAAGCCATTATTACTACTTTCTTGAAGTAGAAAAAATGGCTAAACATGCATAGCAGTTAGATGAGAGAAGTGAAGTATTACCTTCATTGCTAAAGCAGCTTTTGCTGCATACATCTTCTGCCAAAGAGCATTTCTCCTGGTATTTACTCTCCTCTGTAGATGTTAATATGTGGCTGTGCCTGTTCATGTCATTTTTAGGGATTTATGACACCTAAAGACCTCCATTTTTCTTTTCCCTTTTGACAGTTAGTATCTTTCCTTTTAGGAAGTAGCACTAACTTCCTGAGAGTTGGAATGCAATTGTAAGGGGCTTACTGAGAAATCCACTAAAAAGATGTCAGACAATCTTGTCTAACCCGACATTAGAAACTGTGAAAATAAGGCTGCGGAAAAATACTTATGCTTGGTATTGCACATTAACCCCATATGTCTCCTCTGGGACCTCCCAGCACACATTGCTCTCCCCTGCTGGCGCCAAGAAGTTAAAAGGTCTGTGTGTATGCTGTAATCAATTCAGAAGGCAGGTAACACCGAGCGGATGGGAACAGGCTTCTGGCTCAGCATGAAGTAACTCCAGCTCAGTTTAGCTATCGGAATCAAAACTGACTGATGGTAAAAGGTAAATAATTCCCCAGCTCATTCTCAAACATGGAAAAGCTACATGCTTGCATTTAAAAAAAGAAAAAAAAACCCAACAAAAAAAACCCCAAAACAAATTAAGTAATTTTACTTCTCTTCACAGGTTCTGCAAATTTGTCTTGCACCACTGTAAGGCTGCTCAGCTCAGCACAGCGCAGACAAAAAAACCTTCCTTGCCTTTCTGCCATGAGGTAAATCTAAGACCAAAAATATCGTAACTTATTTCTCTGAATGGAAACACAAATGGATCAAAAATGAGGGAAAAAAAAAAGGAATTCTTACCTTGGGCAGGATCAGGTGGGCCAAACTCCAAGGAATATCTCAGAATGAAGTTGTTGTTCCACACGTACAGCTGGTTGTCTCTGGGGTTGTAATCCACTGCTGCGATGTACTGGTACTGGTTGGGAAAAGGAATGTCCACGTGCTCGCCTCTGCTCAGCCTGGTGTTGTAGATGTAATCGATGGCGTTCCTGCCGGTCTCACTCTCGTTGTCCTGGTACACTGACCGCACCACGTACAGGACGCCACAGATCATGAAAGCATTGGATGCTGCCCGCTTGTCGTAGGTCGTTTCCCAGGTGGCCTCGAAGCGCAGAGTGTAGGGGTTCAGCTGGCTAATTACGATCATCCCGTTGTTTTGTTCCGTAGCATAAATTACCCACAAGCCATTTTCATCAACTGCCAAGTCAATATCAGTCTTTCCTCCCCATCGGTATGGAGAGGTGTCGTGGTAATTAGCATAATTGATTATGGCCTCCCCACTCTTAATTCTAGTCCTCAAGTCGAATTTTACTATGTTCCGAGTTCTTTCCTTGTTAAAAAAGACGGCGCCGTCATACACTACAAATCCAGTGCCATCCACTCGGTTTGGGAGTTTGTATGTCGTCTGCTGGCGGCCGCTCTGGAAGTCCTCTAAAGAAGCATATTCTATCAAAGTATCCGTGCGGTATGGAGTCCATGGCATGAAGTATATTTTATCTGCAGCCTGGAGAGGATCTTTGCACCAAGCACCTGCTTTTTGTTCAGCTTCATATAAATACGGTGAGTCCACAATTGCTTTCAACGTCCCCGGGCAAACAAAAACTAACAGTCACAGAGAGAAGTAAGACAAGAATTACGTCAAATTAAGACCGTCTCATAATAAAAACAAAAAGAAAAAAACAAAAAGAAAAAACCAAAAAGGTAGGTAAATCATAATGACTGTGTCAGGAAGAAAAAAAAATCAATTTAATTGGCACTAGATTATACCTTATGTTATAATTAATGCAATTATCACCCTTTATCATCCACTTTTCTTAAAGTTACCATGTTCTTGCTGTACCAGTATGGAAAGTGGATGGGAACTGTTTTCACTAGTACAGACCAAGGCTCAATGGCATACACAGACAGCTGAAAATGTAGAGCTACTCTTGCATTTTCGTTTCAGACTTTTAGTGAGTACACATTAACGCTCCAGAGCTTTTAACTGGTGTGCAGCAGTGTGCTAGGTCATTTCAGTCCAAAAAAAATCACATCGACTTGTTTAGAACTTTAAGAAGTGGTGAGGCTGAAAAAGGAGGTGCCTCGATTAAAAACAAAGGAACAAAACAAATCATCAGGTATACAGAGAAAGCAATTAGGAGCAGAGAAAACAAAACACAACCAAAGCAATGAATGAAACAGACCAGGAAACCCTGTAACCATGGCATGCTATGGAGAGGGTTCTGGAAGCCAGGCAAGATGACACTTGATTAACAAGAATTTACCCAAGGGTGAGAGAAAGAGGGAAAGAAAGACAAAGAGAAAGGGAGAGAAAAAAAGCAAGGGAGTCTTCCCTCCAGCCCAAGTACTTCAGACACTATACCCCGCCACCTACTTTAAGCAGCCAAGTCACTTTATTGCAAACAGTCGACTTCTTTATGAGGTGTACTTATGAGATCCTGCTGATTATCATAATATAAGAGTGTTGTGGGGAGGGGAAGGGAAGAGGTTAACATCCATAAGGCACATAACAAGGAGCTGGGGTTTGGACTGTATACGTTATTTACCTTTTTGCTCCACTTCTATTTTAAGCATCGGAAGAAAAATAAAAAAGTGCAAGGAAAAAAGAAAGAAGATTAACATAAATTGACTATTAGTCTAAAAGATTAAATTAGTAACAGACGCTAAATATAGGGAGAATAAGAACTGCACTATATTGGATAAAGAGAAACAGACAACAGGATAACCTAGCAGGAGAGAGATTCTACGGTTACACAAATGAACATGGATCAATCATTTTAGTAGATTAAGGAGGGAATACAGATATGTTGGCATGTAGTTTCACTTAGTGAACCTGAATAAATAATGAATTACTTTACTAATACATGCTATATACACTTTTCTCCTTTTAAAAGGATAATGCTAATCAAGTTTTTTTTTAAGCAACATATTAATTTATCATATATGTGCAAGTGCACATATACATATTACAGTAATTAATAATTATAAATTCAGTATATTAATTATATCAATTTGCATATGTGATTATTAAACCTCCCCCATCTTTGCCCCAGACATTTCCCTACTTTTCTTTCTTGTAAAGAAACCAGCTTGCACCCTTTGGCTCTCCTTAGGCTTTATTTTATTTTTTTTTCTGAATGTTAATCTTGAGAACTTTTGCCACTTCTTAGTCTATAACTGCAAAACCAGACTAGAAGGAATAAGCAAAAACATCTAGAAAAAAAGAAGCAAAAGCACAGTAAGCAAGAGGAAAAGAGAAGAAAAAATTAACAATTAGCTCATTCAGATATTCTCCAGCATCATGGATTAAGCCCGAAACAGCAAGCTAGTATGCAAGGACAGCCATACCATGTTTAAAACAAACATTTATCCTGCCGCCATACATGGAAGACATAAACTGAACCCAATTAACAAAGTTATATTACTATAGCAATTTTTCCCCCAGGAAGTTTTAAGGAAGTTACAGAAAGATATATAGCTGAAGCCCAGCTAGTAAATAGCTTTTCAATAATTATTTGCAATAAAACCTATTTCATATACTCTGTGGCCTTTGAAGTATGCTCCCTTGGTTTCATAAAATGACCTGGAAAATGACAGATGTACCAATCTGTGTAACAGTAGCTGCTGATACCAGGGAAGTGTATCAAAACTATTTGCACAGCTATTACATTTTCAGTATTACAGTATTATCCTGAAGAATGCCTTTGTATGTTTCATAAAAAGTTTTGGATTTTCAGTTTCATTTAATAAAATTACATATGATTATTTTGAGAATGATATTGGTTGATCTGATCTAGTGTTTCTTCAGGAAACAATTCCATAACTTTACAGGGGAACCAGAGGGGGTCAATATTTTCAAAATGAACAGTAGTTTTCCCAGCCTTTTTACTGTTATACATCTCTAGGTAAAATGCTCGTTTTTCTCTAATTTGTAATTCTGGATTTATCCAAGTAAACAGAAGATGTATTCTGAGGTGAATTCTTGGGTTTCACCATTAGTATTAATGACTTTCAGATGAATCTGTTTGTGAACTTCTATGCATGTGCTCATTTCTCGCCAAAGAGCAATATTGATACTGTGCCTGCTTAGAATTAGTAATAGGAGACAAGGGGAAAAAGATAGGGATAACTAAAATCATTACTGGCATGTCTGCTCTGCATGCACTGGTGTACAGCTGTACATTTTTCAGGGACAGATGGGCTTATTGAAATAAACAAATGCTGCAAAGTCCAATCAATACATACAGAGAGAGAATAAAACACTTTAAAATGTTTTCTATTGAATTCCTGAGTCCAAAATAGGCTTAAAATAAAAATGCACAGATATACAAAATGGCACTTTTGATGTTCTTCTTTATAAAAGGGCTGACTTCTTTTAGTCAAAGTGCCAACATACATTGTGCAGCATAAGTGAGAGAAATGTCAAGTACAGTACTCTCCATCTCTTTGTAATTTAATTGATAGCATTCATTATTTCAGGACAAAGTAATGTCTATCAAATTTGTCTGGAATTTTTTGTTGGAGATCCAACTGAGTATCTGAAAAGTTGTTTTGCTGGTTTGGTGGTTTTTTGTTTGCTGGTTTGGTTTTTTTGTTTATTTGTTTGTTTCAATTTGACATGTAAAAAAGGAAGCATTTATTAAGTACTTTCAAACTTAAGTAAATTTTCAAAAATAAGTACTTTCAAATAAGCAAAGCAGCTATGTATTTCTGGAGGCCAGCAAGACACAGAGAAGCTCATAAACTGCATTTTGTACAAGGGTGACAGCAACTCCAGTGTGTAAGAACTCACATCTTTCACCACAAAACATATTGTGATTGCTGTTTGTCATCTCTCATGGACTGAAAACTACTACAGTGAGTATCGCAAATTTTGCAGTCTTGCAGTAACTGAAGATGAAATTCATCAAATCAAGGAACTTTGGTTAGAAGTGCTGTGATCACAAAACTCCTCTTTTCCTCGGCCCACAAAAGCTTATCCTACCTTCCTAAGGCAACTGCTATTTGCAAATCTAATGATTTCAGTCATTCTGTAAATTTACATAAGGAGCTCTGGAAAAAGTAAGGAAATAAAATTTAGACTTGATAACTGGAGTTTATCAGGCATCAAAAAAAGAGACTTGGAAAAATAACAAGATAGGCTTTGTGGGACAGGGAAAAAGAGACAACAATCAAAATGGCTACTGAAGCACAATGTGATTTGAAATCAACCTTCAAAAACTCATTTTAGTAACTGGCAATCTTTTTGATGACTGTTGGTAATGCTAGGTGATGCCTCTTACAGGTCTGGAATTGGGCAGTGTCATCACTGTACATGCTGCAGTTGACAAACTCCAAAATGTATAGACATTGAAAAACAGGAAAGTATCCAGAATCCTGAATTATGATAGACACAGAATTACACAGAGTTCAAAAGGTAGGCCAATGCAACTGACAGTAAACAAAAATAAACACTTTAAAATTAAAGTAACTACAAGTTAGAGTACAGGGTAGGCCGCGCTGTGTCACTATACTTCTGAAACTGGAAAAGAAAAGTCCTGGAGATAGCAATACCCAATCAGTAGAACATATCCACACTTCTCTTCCTAAAACAGCATAAGAAATTATATTGGAACATTATTTGCATTACATTTTTTTCCTCTATGTGCTAGCCTACTGGAACTGGAAAAGTAACTTCTTGTCACTTGACTGACCTCAGGTTTTGGAATCAGATGCACTGCCCTCTTTCTGAGAATTTGGGAATGAAAACAGTGCTAAAGCAGAAGTGGTCTTTGTGGAACAAAACTTTGGTTAGATTGGGGTAAGACATCACTCCTCAAAAGTGGCACAAGAAGAACAGTTACAACAAGCCACCACTACTACACACAGGAGGAATGGTAGTAGGGATCACTGTTTGCAGTAGGCTTCCAAACCTACAAATGGTACAGGGAAAAAAATCAGCAAGCAACCATTTCACAATGACACAGCAGAAATGAAGAAAAAACAGATGATCTGTGCTTGGCCTTTAGCAACAGTGAAGGTTCAGTGTGGTGAAGCAGTACAGAGTAGTATTTCAGTTTTCAAATTCTAAACTTTGCAGGAAACAGTATGGACAATTTTGACATAGCTTTGCTTATGCCAGAACTCATTTCCTTCCTTTTTCGATATATACTGTCACCACAGTGTTTTTGCATCTCAGACTTGGCCTGTTTCCTGTACCAACAGAAAATACGACTTTGGTTAAGGATTACTGCAGATCAAGAAATTCACGCCTAATAATAACTCAAGGGAATGATCAGTGCACTGCTCAAATTCCATTGTAAGCACAGCTATTTCTCTGTTGAGTTACAGGACGAGAGAGAAGTCACTGCAAAGAATGACCTTACAAGAAAGCAAAACCAGTTAAAAGTGTCGAATCTGCAGAACTTTCATGAACATGCATACATTTCAATAAAAAAAAAGCATTCATTATTTCAAAGAAATAAAAAGTATGACTAAAGCTACTGAACTTCGGCATTATAAAGAATATTGTACAAAGCCGCTGAAGTGGCCATAACTTCTCATCATGATTTCACTATTTACTTTGTTTTCAGTGAAAAACTCTGTTTTGGTAGCTGATTCAAGGCACAACTGATATTTTGTCTTTAAATTAAAAGCAAACATTTCTTTCTCACTCTTATTCCCTTTGACTTTAAAGAACACAGTGTGAGTACCTTATTAATGAATTATTCACTCTGAATCTGCGTTCATTTATAACGAAGCACAAAATCCTTTTACAATGTCCCCCAACTGGGTCACTTGCCTCTTGAATGTCAGTGCTGGGTTTTGCTGTGCACCCAAAGTCACCACAGCAGCAGGTAGCCTTTCAAGTAGATCATGATTAAAATTGAAGTCAATTCCTGCTTTACAAGTCTGTGAGCCAAGCCAATTTGTCAGCAACTGGTTGCGGGCAAAAGTACAAATTTCTATCTGGCCGATTGAATAGCTAATTTGAGTTTGTTTTCTGGAAAAACAGTAGCCTTAAAAGCCAAACACTTAAGAACACAGACAGACACTTGGCCAGCATCACACCATGGCTTCCTTCCACACTTTGTGAGGCTAATTGGAGGCCCTAGTCTGCAAGTGCTTTGCATGCATAATGGGTCCATGGGCCATAAACATATGCTTCTTTTCCATGTAACAGCACTCCAGTTTCAATTGTGAGGGCCAGAGGAAGTGAGCAAGGATAAAAAGATTATACTTACTGTAAGGAACACATTCATACTGAACTTCTAGATATTTGTATGTTCCAGGACAAGGATCAGGAAACACATCTGACCCAGTGACTACTATACACTGTGTTCGGTTGTTGCACCTGTAATGGGAAAAGAAAGCAAGCTAATTAATTTAAAATCACATTTAATTTGCTAGTTCATACTAAAGAACTACAGTCAGTGCTAACTCTCTTCACACTTGGGCAGTTCAATCCATAAGACAACAAAGTTAATTAATACTAATTAGCCAAAGTGCAAAAGAAGGCTTCAGGATCATATTTCAGTTCAGACTTTATACTTTTAAATTTGGAGATCAATGCTATCCTAACTGTCCCCACTGGTAGAGACAGCTGTATCAAGTACCAAGTTTATACTGATTTGATACTACTGTTCAATAAAATGAAAACAAAATGCAAAGAAGATATGATAGAAAAAATGTGCAATTTTGAATAATGTGTAATAACAACAATGAGTAATTCCATCCTTAGAGACATACATCCTGCTGAATGGTTTTACATCTCAGAGAGATTTTTCTTGTGATTCAAGGAAATTATTTTGATTGGAAAAGCTATTGTAGACAAAGACCATTAGCATTTCCATTTTAATTATTTTAGGAGCAACTGGTGGACTCTAAGCTTCCTCTGTTAGGCTACAGGAAGCAGTAATGAATGACCATTTGAGGAAATAAGAAAAACAGTTAAAAAGAAGTACTGCAAGAAGATTAATTCAGATGCGTGTTTGAGAAGACTGAAACATAAAAATTATTTGCTTAACAATGAAAGAAAATGCATTTTGATACAAAGAAGAACTTTATCACAATGCCTCTAATTGTGAGGATCTACTGAACTTAATGTTTTTGAAGGATAATAGTAATAATAACAAAAAACTTTTAGACTACTATTATTTTTTCCAGAACAGAAAAACCCAAAACAAAACAAAAAAACCCCACCAAAACAAAAACAAAAATCCCACAAAAAAAACAGCTCAAAGCCCCAAAAATTAGCTTGGAAGTTAAAAGCGAACAAACAATCATCTAACCTTGAAGAGATGGTCACAATATAATACAGGAAAACAGACACAAGGAAAAGGAAGAAAAAAAGAGAACGTCAGGGAGTTTGGTGACTAAAAGGGAAAGAGCTTGGCTGATCTTCTCAGGGGTTAGTTTTGTTTGTCAGCAAACTGAATAACAGAACTCTGAACTTAAGTAATAGACTAGCCTTTGACTCCAGCTGTACATCAACTTCTCTACTGCCCTACTTCTTCCCATACTCCCTGAATACCACATAAACCAAGCTAAAATAATCTCCCTCATATCAGTGGCTTTCCACGGCTGAACAGCTCCAACAGGAATTAGAATAATTCATGCTACCTCATAAAAGGTAAAGCAAACACATTCAAAGAACTCTAACATAAATGACTTCCTTTTTTATATAGTAATCAAACTAGCACAGAGCCAGTCAGGACATGTTGTGCCTCTCTGCTGAGCAAACTCAGAGACAAAAGCTCTCTTCATTTTTTTTTTTTTAAGTTTCTTATTTCTCATAAGCCTCGTAATTGCAGAACTAATTGGAAATTGTCAGGGATTTCTGTATATACACAACCATGGATATGGATAGGTGGTGAGGAATTCACCTGCCACCTTTTCCTGAGGGCAAAGCCAGGTCCCCTGCACAGCTACTGCACAAATAATGCTGCCCCACTCCATCCCAATGGCACAGTCAGTGCAGCAGCTCATGCAGGATGTTGGAGAGACTGGAACCACTCTGACACATTCAATAGCTTCAGACCCAGGCTGAAGTGGTGAAATGTGCACCCAGCTTGCTGAGAAATCCACTGTACTCAGACTGTAACTGAAAATGTACACACAGCCCCTTCCATGAGGACAAAGTGCTGCTCTTGAGGTGTGGTGTAGATGGAGGCTGTAGAAGCAGGAGAAGCAAATGTGGACCCAAAATTCAGACCTCTCTGCAATATCCCCAGTACAGGGTTTTTACATGTCACACCTCAGGTATACTAGCCAGCAGGAGAAAATGTGGGACGTGAGATTTTGTAACACATTTCTTTAAATTTGTGTTTCTTTGGCAAAAATTTTACACTGAAACCAAAGTAATTCCTGCAAGACTTCTCCTAGTGCATCATTCAGGATGATGGTTTCTACAGCTTTGAGCTGCATGAAAATTTTATGTTATACTCAAATGAGCATCAATTAAGACAGAATTATTTACTTGTTACAAAACAAAATGAGTATGTGTTGGGAGAAATTGCTTAAGAATGAAGCTAACCAAGGTCATATTTAGCAGTGGGAAAAAGATAAGACTAATTTCCCTGCGAAGAGTTGTTCTCTACAGTTTCATTTTCTCCCAGTAAAAGATTCATAATGCTGCCATCAGCCAGGAAGCTGAGAAGAACTTCATGCTAGGTTTTATCAAAAGGATGTGTAATAATAATTGAGAAGGAAATGCAGGTGTTTTTCTTAGTACAGTGTCGGAGTCAAACTTCAGGCATTGGCTGGTGTTTACAGGATATTGATGACTGTCTAAAAACTTTCGACTATTCCTTTACGAAAAATTTCACCTGCTGTGCATATGGTTACCTTTCGCCTCCCTTTGGCCAAACCCAAGACCCCAGTTACAAAATGAGTTATGCCCACTGCTGCAGTATACAGCAGTAGAATCAGGCCCACAAGCATTTCCCCAAGAAGTGGAATTACTTGAATAACTACATGAATGGTGTCTCTGTGCTTTAAGTTGTAGGTTTGCATATTCAAATCACTGATTTTGTTGCACTGTTGGCTGTATTTTATAAAACCTGAGTAATTTACATACATTTCTAAGATTTCAAGTTAAAGACACTTGGTTAGGATATTCACAGTTTAAAAAGCTGATATTCAGGTAACCATTTTTTACATATTTAGAGGTCATATTCCATTAGAGTGAGACTTCTAAGAAAAACTAATAGCAAGTATATCAGCTGTCAATCCTAATTTATGGGTTACAGAGAAGAAATGAAGAATAAGTGAATTTTGTAAAGGTAGTTCTGAGGCAAGTAATTCAGGGAATTTACAGTACTGTGATTTGTTCTATGGATAAATTAAAGCATTCTGTCTGCTGTACTGTTTTTCTCTGTAAACCCAGAAATACTTCTCTAATAGCTACTGGCCTATACTTCTGCTACTGTCTCCAAAAAATCTTTTTACAAACTGTAAAGGGTTTCAGTTGAGTTTCTTAAGGACAAGAAGCCCCAAATCCTCTGTCATATTGGATAAAAGAGACTCTACTCTCCACAAAATAGCAGTAAACAGCAGATTATCCCACATGGCTACAGATTATCAGAACTACCTCATCACTGCCATAGCAGAACTTCATAATTTTAAGAAACTTTTACACTTAGAAACACTACGCCTGGATAGAAGAGGATATTGCATTGTTACTGCCTTAAATCTGGTGACCCATTCCTTTGTGTAATGGGCAAACACCTGTTGTGTCACAGAACTCTCCAAAACAAGACTATTGTAGAAATAAATTTGCAAAATTGGCCTAGAAAGGGGAAATTCCCATCAGGGGGAAAAAAAAAAAAAAGTCCAAACCTCAAAAACCTGAACTGGTATAACTTGAAGTCCCTCATTCATTTTAATCAAACTTGTTTTTTCTACACAATACACTGTTAATTTGGTCCATCTATTCAAACTGTTTTAGAATTGTTCCAATGAAGGTATGATACAAACCAGCTGTAATTTCTGCAAACTTAAGAAGACAAATCACAAATACTTTGGTGTTTCAGTGTTTGCAATCTAGTGTTTAAGTTTTCTGTAGGTCTTAAATACCATTTAAATGTTCTGCAATCTACACAACTGCATACTTCCCCAGCATATATTAAAATACAGACAATTTCAGGGGGTTATGTACAATCTTAAAATTCATGATTGCACACTGAGAAATCTCTTCACACTCAAGAAGAATTCACAGTATTCACAAAGATTTATGACACAATGACTGTGTCATTTACAGGGAAATATAGCAGATGGGCAGTCTGTATAAACTCATTAACAGTTAATTTAGGAAAGGTAATGTATGAATTAAATTTGAAATGCTAGTTAGTAAAGGACTAACTAGTAGTGAAAGAATGATAATTCAGGTTCTTGTGCTAGCAGCACAACAGTTTTGCAAGGGGAAATGCAGGAATTACCACTATTCTCATGAATGCAAGGAGCAATTGTGTACTCTGACACTCGTTTCTTCTGTATTTTAGTATGAATGAAGAAAGGTTACATCTTCATAATGCACATGCATCACTTAGAGTAATCTAAAAATCAAATGGAGTGTTTAATTAACAGTTACAGTATAATGTTTGAACTCCTTTCACCTCAGGAAGAAGACTGTGCAAATGAGGAATGGCCCTTCACATTTCAGATGAATACAGAAAGGAAAAGGAAAGTAAAGCAGCTCCAGCAAGGCTGTTATTATCATCTGCTCATGATGTAGCCCTGTCCCTTCTGCATCAATCCTCTCTGCTCAGCTATAAGGACAGCTGTATTTTCCTTAATTTGTTTGTATTTCAACTCTAATCTTGACTTGTACAATTCCCAACAAATTGCTTTTGATTTTTTTTTAACTTATTATTAATATTACCTTATGCTTATTATTTCACTTTTTCATGTGCAATGTATGGAGATGAGATTCCATGTGCAATCTATTGTGCAAGGTGTTTTAATCAATAATCTTGTTCTGCTGATTAAGCAGAGGCTTCTGTTTTGGCAAGATAACATTAGTTTCTCCGATCATGCTCCCAAAACTATTGGGAATCTTCAGCAGATCATTAGATATGCTACAATAAAGCTTTGGTACATTCTCTTTTCTTTCTTAAATTGCTTCTTCACTGTCCTATCATTCCTCGTCACTGCTGGCACTGCATTATTATTACAGCTCCCCTGAAACTTGCACTAGAGCTATGTCTGCAGGCCATAGGATGCCATTTTCAATAGAGGTTTCTGCTTGAAAATATAAATTAAGAAAATTTCATTATCTCCTGCCAAGGGCCATTATTCACCATTGTTCTAAGGAAGATTAAAAACTCACAATCTATGGACTTGAACAAATACTCCAGCAATAAAATGAAAAACACTGTATCATGACTGGACCAAAGAGTGAAGCACTGGGATCTGGGAAACAGATTCTGGAAAGACATTAGCACTACATGGATCAAACCAGCTGAGTGAGGGGAGAGGTCATCTTCCAAGTCACATCTGACACAGAAAGATACAAACAGATCCTTTAAAAGTGGTTCTTGCAGTTTGCAAAAATAAGGTATGTATGAAACAACATACACATTGCAATTTATCTTTCAAATGCTTTTGTTTTGTGTACACAACTTTGACAAAGATAGTAACATAAAAGAAATATCATGCAATTTAGAAAAGGATATGGATTAATGTATAGCCAGAAAAAAATACCAAAATAATTTTAGTTATTCCTAATGCTGTATTTGTCTGAATGCAGTATTTCCTTTAGTAGGGTGAAATGCAAACACAGCAGTCACATGTAATTCACTATTAAAAAAAAAAAACCCAAAACCAAACCAAAAGCAATATAAATCCACATTTAGTAAGTTAAAATAATTTTTAATAACATTGTTGATACATTAAAAAAAACTATCTTGGTATGTTTTGAAACTTTCAAGTAATTTCTGATGATATTTCTCTTTCAGCATATTGATTAAATACTTAAAAGCCAGCATGATGTCATGTTCCTGCCTATCGCCTGCAGCAACCTGCTTAAACACCACTTGAGGCACGTAAAGTCTGAGTTGTAGCACCACATACTCCATATGGTCTTCTTGTTCCTTACTCACCCTGGGTGAGCTCTGAGTGAAAAGATATGGGAATATGGGATAAATGCACTTCATGTGATGACTTATACTGAAAAATTCCTGAACCTCATTACCCAGAGTAAGTAGCTGTCTTTACAGCTGTATTCCTAATGGTCTACAACTGCCATGTGAGATGTGGTTTTGCTTTTGTGTGCATATTCACTAAACCTCCACTCCTGTCATTAAATGCAAGGTTACATATGTATGAAGACATCAGCTATTACTTAAATGCTATGTTTTATTACAGAACTTACATATAAAATAGAGAACAGAGATTTTATTTTAGGGGTGTTTTGATGCATAAGTATGCACAAAGACATGCCACAGTAGATAAATTTAAAGGAATGTATTTAAATTCTGAGTTTCAAATTCACCTCACAAGCCGTACATTATTACGTACTGAGACCTAATGAGCTAGCAATTTAAGCCTAACCAAAGCCTGGAAAAAAGACCTGCTGAGAAAATCCCACCTTCCTCTAAAGCCTGGATTGAAGGAGGATTGGCCAGCCACCACTCTTTCCACAGGGCTTGAGCACTACCCTTCCCATGCAGGATGAGTGAGCACACACATCCTACAGAGCCACATGCCCCTAAGGAGAGATATATAATCCTGGCACTGGCCTTTTAAAACCCGGGAAGACACACTGACAATGTTGCTTAATCATTTGTAAGATTTTCTAAGAATTATTTTTAAGTTACAAGCTCCAAAACTATTATGAGGGAATGAGCATACAAAAAGGAAATAGCACCTATTTTACCGAGCTTAAAGAGGAAATGGATTTAGTGAGCTGTGCTTGATAGTTTTCATTATCTAAAAGAAAAAAGGAGGTACATGAGCAGGTGTGATAGCAGAATTTGGCTGTAAGAGCTGTGTCTAGATATTGGTGACTCACCTACGACTGTTAAAGCAGTGAAGCATCCTTCGTTTGAAAATTCATGAACCAGACCTGGGATTTTCTATGCACTTGGCAATGTGACCATTATGGTAATACATCTGGGGGATTTGGATGAAAAATATTTGGGGCAAATTAAAAAATAAAAAAAAGGTGGGTTTTTTTTTCCTTCTGTTTTCTTTTAAAATACAATATTGATGATATTTTAAATTTTCCTAATTACCAAGTAAACACATATAAGGAAGCTAAATAGTGTATAATTAATATTGCAGAAGAAGGTACACCATAGCCTTGTTTCCATTTGCCCAATAAAAAATTGCAATAGTATTTAATTGTGCTTTCTTTATACAATGTAATCTTGTGGGAGTCTAAGGGTATGCATTAAGCATAAAAACTCCAAATAGACAATAAAACACAGCATAAAATACGCAACTCCCATAGGCATTTTTTTAGAATTACCCAGTCTGATTCACTATCAATGAACGTGTATCAGACTTGTATGGCAAAGTAATTTAACTATATTTCTTGCTTTCAACTTCTTCTTACAACTTTAATACATTTAGTTATGACCCATTTGTCTTTTAGTATTCATGTCTCTAAGTTCAAAGCAGTCACTGTTAAATGAGGAATCTTCTCACTTACTCACATCTAAGCTATCAGAAATAGTTTTTTCTTGTTACAGTTCATCCTTGTTCTAATACTTTTCTTATTGATGTAAATACTATTATTACGGGGTTATCATTAACCTGAAATTGGAGCATCAGATAAAACAGGGAGAAGAAAAAAAATGAAAATGGAAAAAAAAGTGGATTCCAGTGGAATACGTAGCTCCTGCTTTCTCTTTGTATTTTTTTCATAATCTGGCTTTTCTATCTCTGCTACTTTCTACCACATATACCAAAGGCCTACTAGACCAATCAGAGTTTGTGAGGAGATGGCTGTAAATCAGGAACAGTAAAACTAAGTATCAAAGGTGCAATGAGGTATGCAAAGTAAATGGAACAATCTCCTGGTGAGGTCTGTGTAGGTGCAAATCCAAACCCCATAACAGTATGAAGCAGAAGAGATCTGTTCTTTAGAGAAAATGTTTCTAATGCAACCCCACCTCAGGAATAAGAAATGGAAATATAGTAATTTTCATAATAATTGTCATATTATTTACATGCATGTATATTTGCAAGTAAGCTGCAGCATGGGATTACAGACAGTGTACATCTTAGAACACCAACTAAGCCAAGCAGATTCACACTGCTGAAAAGTAATAAGTTCAAAAGATCCAATTAAATGTTTCACCATTTACACAAAATAAATAGCCTGCAGCTATGCTTACTTACTAATGAAAACTTTAGTAGTGCAGCATTGTTGTATCTGAGCAATTTGCACAGATTATTCACACTGAATGAGCACGAGTGCAGCATCATGCCTTGTGTGTTGAACAGGTTTCAGGGGAGAAATGTGGGGCTTTAAATAAACCCAGAGCTCTAAGAAGGGGCATTTATTTCAGAGGCACTGTGCTAGAGCAGAGCTATAGAAAATCCAAGAGAAAATCCTGAAGCACAGTGTCTGATCCTTAGGAATAACACTTCAACAGACTTGCAGGAGAAGAGACTACCAGGCAGAGAGTATAGGATAAGAGTAAAAAAACCCTTTAGAATTTTTTTGCAGCACAGTTGATCTTTTTTATCCATGACTTGGCATGCAGCATATTCATAATGTAGTTAAAAGTTATGTAACTTAAGACAGTTTCTGAGTCATTATTAAATGAGTAACTAGAAGAATTACAATATTGAAAACATGTAGCCTCATCCTTCACGTTAATTTGCACAGATCTGAAATACATTTTTAACAATCACCCAATTTAATTACCAAAATAAGGTATTTCAGATGACAGGTATGATTTGTTACTTGCAACTTTTGAAACAGAAGCCTTTGTGCACTTTCAAATGCTCACGTCCAGGTCTGTGCAATGCAAATTCAGCTTGATTCACTATGGGTCTCCTGAGTTTAACACATCTCTTCTGCTTATAGAAATGCATATTCAACAAAAAACCGTGATTTTGCCTCTAACAGGAAATTAAGATTTAGTCATTTACAGAATTGGCCACTGATTCAACCAGATTCCATGGAGTCCTTTGATTTCCCTCTGCTGAGGACAACTTCACATGGGGCATGCAGTGGGCGCAAACCTAACTCAACTTTAACACATGCATTCACCTTGAATAATTAAAATATAGCCTGTATCATTTAGGAGAAATTATTTATAAAAATGTTCACCTCTTGCAGTCAGCATATGGAAAAATGATCATATTTTTAACACGGGAAATGGGGAATCGCTATGGGATGCCCTACTTAGATTAAATTAGCAAGATCTTGTTATCAGACCATATAAAAGATACACCATAATAAGATGTGACCTTGCAGAACCTTGGATCCAATCTGTGATTTTTCCCCTATAACCCTTCCTAATTATCTGCGAAGTTACAGACCCTTTTGTGGCAGGTTATTTTTCTGTGAATAGTATGGGGTTTTGGGCTTTTAAATATTTAATTAGTCTTCTGAAATGAGAACTGTTGCACATGCCAACTGCTTCGATTTTCAAACTGTGTTCATCCTAATTATGTTCAGATTTAGATTGGTCATCCCAAACCTCTCACTCTTGTAATTATTTACTCCTTAAAGATCATTCAGCAGAGAAATATTTTTCACCCTTATGGCTCTTTCTTTCCACAAATGGCTTTTCTGGTCCGTTAATTACCCACTCAGAGGATTAGAGTTTGTAATAATGCTAGAGATCCTGCATGTAAGATGAGTTTTACAGGGTGAAAAAGAATAAATTGTTTTTTGTAAACTTGCCTTGGGGAATATCCCCTTTTTGGGTTATCATTTTCATCAACAGAGGCCATGTGCCCACTGTTGCATATCCACCAACTCCATAGGGCTGCAGGGTGACTCATTTATACAGCTCATCAGAATTTAGAGTAAAATGCTGAGCAAGAGGCAAAAGACAATTTGGCTATTTTAAGAGATTTATAAAAGTGCAATCTGCTAGCAAGAAGGCAGTCTTTTTCTCATAATTTTTACTGCAGATTTCATGGCCTTAAAATTACTCATATTTAACTGATAACTAATAATAAAATTACAACTTTTCTCGTTTCATCTGCTGATTTTTTCCAGAAGTGCTGTCCCTTGGTAGTTCTTTAATCAACTCTGTAACAGTGGTGTCATTTCCTATTAAAATGTGTCTGAGAGTCCTCACTACAAGTACTTTCTTTTCTTCTGAGAGGAATGCCTGTCACAAAAGCACTGTTATTCATTACCCGCAGTGATGTCTGGATCTAATTATCATCTGGAAAGCTTGCGAAGCTTCCAGGTATAGGACTTCCCCTGCAAAAGTATGCTGTTCTAACTTGGAAAGCACAATCCTACTTTTTCTTTGCAATCTGAAGTTAAGGGATTAAGTTACTGATTTGAACTCTGCACTCTCTCATTCCTGGAACTTCCAGTTTTGAGCCCAGCGAAGTTTAGGGGATTGCTTCAGTTTGCTCGTTCAGTTTGCTCGTTCCCATATCTTCAAAAATCCTGTCTATTCTGTTGTTTTTTACACAAGTCAAGCAGTTCACCACTGTAAAACATACACCAGAACATTCACTGGTTTCACTTTGTCAATGCACAGATAATCTTTAATTGTGTCAAAATTATTCATGACCTAATCCTTTTATGAAACTGTCTATCACTGAAGGAGTCTCATGTGCCTGCACAATTAAAAACCGCATGTTAGCCATACATAATACTGTGTTACATTTGATGCAAATCCTTTACTATTGAAATAAGCACTGGGCTGACAGCAGGAAGTGGCTGATAAGAAAGCAACAAGGCACTGCTGATGGCATTAATGATAAGTGAGCTCTAACTCATATGTGTTCTGTCTACAGTACATTACCCAAAGTGCTCCTGTTTTAAATGTGACTCCAGGAGGTGCTCTTTTGCTCTATCTCTGTCACAAAGGCAGCAAAATTATCCAAGAAAGCTAAATACACAACGTAAATTATGTTTTTCATACCCACCAGTGATGCTGGCACCAGAATAATATACTGAAAGTAATATCACGGTTGCTACATCCTAGATGAGAAAACACCTACAGTTTCATGAGTGTAATAGTACAGTTGAACTCAAAGTCAGTAATAAATCCAGTAAACAGGGAAAGATTATGGGTTCAGAACTGTCACATTATTGCTATGCTTACAATTCAACCTAAAAAAAATTATTTAATAGACAGAGTACAAACTCTTGAGTTATGGCAAAACCATTTTACAGTGCTGCAAAAAGGTGTGTATTAAATACATTTCCAAATTGCTCATTCATTATATAGATATATATCACAAGAAGCAAGGTATCTGAGAAGCAATGAACAGTAAGGTTTAAGATCACAGACTTGTACTAAGAAAGGAATATAGATGCCTTTGCACCTACAGCAGCAAAATACACGTCTTGCCAGATGAAACATTGTACAGGTCGGTGTCGCTGAGAAGGAGTAAGATGTCTTCCTCCAAGGTGTTCAAAGTGCCTGACCTTGGTCAAAACAGCTTGCCCAATGAAATGAATTTTCTGCCTCATTTATTCTCTTTTTTTCATTTTTGCAAGTGTATGTGTGTGTGTGTGTGTGTGTGTGTGTGTGTGTGTGTGTGAGTGTAGTAGAACATTTGAAATTCAAAGGTTCCTATAGTTACTGTATTACTGGGTAAACCTGAAAAAAATGGCTTTCAATAGTAAATTTGTAGTAAAGCTTCTGTACTGCAAGTGTACTGTTAATCAGGTTTGACATGGAAAAAAATTCCTCATGGTAAGAACCTTTCCTTCCCATTGATATGTCTAGAGCGGGCTAAAAATATCCTGAATACTGAGTATTCGGTCTATGTAACACTCTTAAGATTGCATTAACTTCATTGCAGTAACTTGTTTTATAGGCTCAGTTCATCATGACCTATAAAATGTTAAGCTGAAGTGCTTTAAATATCTGCTAACACCATGTGCAAGCCTGGGAGTACAAGGCACTGTGCTGTGAAGCGGCAAAGACAGTGCTCTTCTGAGAAAGTAGCACGCACTCTTATGTCACTGATACAAACAGGGTAAGCCTGCTAAATAATGTATGAAACAGGCAGCCAATCTTTATTTAAAGCAGGAATTCTAGTTGAATTCTTTGTGTGATTTTATTTTACCACTACGGCATTAGCTGTTAGATTGCTTCTTTGATTCTAAAAATCATAGAAGCTGAGTATCATACAGGACACACATGCAAACTTCTTTCATTCAGTTATTACACGAAACAAAAAAAAACCCCAAACTTCTTTTATTTGTGGCAGTGGTATTTTTGCTAATTATTGTTCTGCAATGTGGAGAAGATAAAATGGAAAAGGGAAATTATCTATGTCTTTCAGTAATCATGGCCCATTTATTAAGCAATTAAATTGCAATTTTATTATTAGAGAGGAAAAAAATGAAATGCTGTAAAATACCACCATTGCTTGTATCTTTGATCCTTAAACTCTTCCATTTCAGCAACCTCATTAATGTCAAAATACCATGAATATGGCTACCCCTTATTAGAATGTATACCCTAGGCACAGGCAGAATCTATGGGATTCAATAATGAAAATTTTTCTTGTTGAATACAACTAAAAACTTAATTGACCCACAAAGGTCAGAAGATTCTTTTTATTGTAAGTAGGAGATTATTCTGTGGCAAAAGGAAATTTACAAAATATGACATCTGCTAATTTCTATACTACTCTGTAGATAGTTTTTAATTTTTAAACCCATATCACTCTTCTATTTCTTTCCTCTGAATTAAACATCTTCACTGTAATAATCGTTAAATTCTATTTCCTTTGTGTTACTAATGAAAACTTCACTTTCATGGCTACTGCTGACTTTTAACACTAGAAAGTACTCATAATTTACTTACATATATTTAATTCATATTAATCTGTCCTAATTTATGATCTGTACTCTGCTCTGCCCATCTTCATGTACCTTTTCCATGTCAGTTCTGTTTACTAAGTGATATTCAACAGATTTCCTATAGTGCAATGAACCTTAACAGGCAGCTTTTAATTGCCTCGCATAAGAAACCACATCACTATTAATTCCACAGCAACAGTATAAAATAAAACCATTGCTTCTCAGACTCTAGAGCAATTAGACCTCTCGGCTATTTGGCTAACTCTGCTTCATGATACCCAGTGCAGTTAATTATATTTTTTGATGTTAATAGTCTCTGTCAGTTTCAAGCATAACTCCTCTTTGATGAATATTTAAATTATATTTGAATAAAAAAATAATCTTGGTTACATTTCATATTCAGCAGTCATCACAGCTTAATAAAGGTCTCCTCAGAAAGGGTTGAGATAAATGGCTATATGAACACATGTATAAAGTTCTAAATCAACTTATCAGATAATGTAGCTGTTTTGGCTAAGTATTACAGAGGTTTTATTGGGGTGGGAGGAATTAATAGGCTTCAACTCTTACATTATTATTCTATATGAACTAAATTTGGTGCAGCAATATATAAGTAAATCAGAACTTTTTAATAATAAAGTTCTGACTGCAACTGAACCAGGAACTTATATTGGCTAGACTAGAAATATGAAATCATGTAAAATTCATGCAAATTCATTCAAGAGGACACAAAATTCAACTGAAAGGTGCTGAAGGTTAAGCAATGTTGTCTCAGTCAAGTTCTCAAAAAAATTAGCAGATTACTAAGAGAGGTAATTACATACCCAAAACAGAGTACATGATTAACTGGGCTAAACTGTGCATATAGCCCATTTCAGCAAGCAGAAATAAAAACCACAAGAAAATCACAGGCTGAAGCATGTATTTTATATGATGCTCAAATACACAAGCAACAGCATATAATATTTAAAATTTTATGTATATATATGTACAGTTAGATACATTTATTTTCACCCCATGAATAGCGAGGAAGGACTGGTGAGTGTGTATATATGATCCTGCCAGATAAGAGATACGCTGACTTAAGAAGAATTTGATTGTGGTTTTGCCAATAATAAAGGAAGAAAACTACTTGAATGTAAGATATGAAAACGCTAAATAGAATATCAAGCTACACCCCAGTAAAATAATGAATCCCATATTTTTGGAAGTAAACTAAATCTAAATTTTAAATGTAATTAGTTGGTATGAACGAGCCTTTTGTCGTTCCTTTTGTAGCCTGTCCAATGTCGTGACTGCAGCCACGTGCCCGTGTGTTATTTGTTTGCGTGTGTGCAGTAGAATTTCTTCTGCAGGAAATTAAAATAGAACACACTGCAAAATGATGATCAAGTACCACTGACAGCTATTTCCCCTCACCTGACTGCTAAGAACCTCGCAATATGAGGATTTGTATTTAATTTACTAAGTAATGCCATGACAGAACAATCCCATTAATAAACCCCCCTATTTTAATGAGTAAAACTAGAACTACTACTTTCATATTAAGAATCCGTGTAGTGAAAATACACAATGGCAGAATAGGCTCCTCTCAGTCACGGGTATTACTGTTTTCTGCTGTAATAACGCCAAGGACTGCAGCGTGTTTCAGGAACCTTCTAGGCTCTGTGATTATGCCTTGTTCATGAAAACAGTCTACACGTAGTTCTGCTTTTTTCTTTGTATTTGAGTCATAACTAAGTCTTGTGACTAACACATAGAAAGCAAAACAAAAATCAATCTGGTATTGTGAAAAGCTTAGTTTCACAATAAAGAGCATTTTAAGCTTTTGCTACATCAAAATAGTCACAAGGTTGACTGCCACACTAAGACCTATTTCAGATTAACAGAAGTCTTCGTTTTAAAAGAGTGCTTAAGAAAAAGACATCTAATGTTGATAATATTGTATGGTAAATGTTTTGTGAAGCAGTTGTAAGCAAGCTGGAACAGAAAGTGCTGGCATGCCAAAATAAAAAGCCCTCGTTTGTGAGATCAGCATCAGCACAACAGAATTTCCAACGTGTGCAAATTCCAACAATGTACCCGACCACCACGGCCTGTCCTACCCTGCAATCAGCACTGGCATTTCTCTGACATAAAAAGGAAAGACATGCAGAAAGTAGAAAAAAGCAAGGTGTACCTCTTATTTGAAAACACTTTTCACCTGATAGTATCTTTAGCAAAGAGAGGCAACCTTTGGCTGCAGAAAGAAAAGCAAGGGGAAAAGCAAGGATAGCAACAAGGGTCAGCAGAGCCCTTGCCTAAGCCTGGCAGACCCCTGAAGTGCAGCGTGCCATTACCTCAATTACAGGCAGCTCCAAATGGCAAAGGATAAAATCCAGCCTGTGAAAAAGGCTGTAAGTCATACCAAGAAATGCCAGTCTGAAGTGTGCTGCAGTTTAAGCACTGAATCAACCCTGGGCCCTGTCTGAAGGAACTGTTTTTGAAAGAAGCTCTGAAATGCTTCTCTTTGGAAGTCTTACATACGGTGGAATTCAGGTCTGCAGTGACTCCCAGCAGGTTCTGCATTCTACCAGCAAAGCACCCTGTGCCAAGTTTACTTTTGGCGACACCTTTTTGCCGCAACGAATGAGATTCATTGGTTATAGATTTTACCCAGTGCCCACCCAAGCCAGGAGTCCAGTGTAAGAGTTGCTTTATCGACTCATATTACAGAACAGACCAAACTTGTTTCCATTTCAAAGGACACTAATACGGTGTGACAGTGCTTTCCCTGCAGACCTGACAAGCAGGAACAGGAAAGAGGGCTTGAGAGATGAGTCTTCTTTGGAAAAGAACTCATTTTGTTTTCTTTCAAAGATGTCTCAATCATTTAACAGATTGGATTTTTCAAAATGACCTATTTCTTGGACGTGTGAATAGATGGAAAAGAATGAACACCTCCAGTCTTCCGATCTCCCATGGGACAGATTAAGAAAAAATATGTCCTGGGAGCAGGAATGGATATGCTGCTGCCTTCAGCTTTACCTTGGTCTCTGAGAGGGGCAGGGGCGGGTCACTTACATTCTGAAAACCCTCTGCTGAAGTGCAGCTGTCTCACACAGGGCTGATGGACATAACAGCTTAAGAGCATTGCCATGTGAGAAAAGTTCATGGTAACAAAAACCCAGGCGTGAACTCGTCACTGGTGTCATGATGGACATGGTAATTTAAGGTACATATGTTGCTTGTGCTATACATAGGACAGGATAGCTGCAACAGAAAAAACAAGCACTGCCCAAGAGGATTTATTCCTCTTTCAATCATTTTACCTTTCTGCAGCAATGTTTAAAAGGGGAACAGTATCTAAAAAAATATTACAGTTGCCTAAGTTCATCTATTATACCTGGCATATTTTTATGTTTAAGCTTACCTATGGAAAATGAAGCTTGCCTTATTTGTCCTTATTTATTTATTATTTAGAAAAAACATATTGATTAAATATGCTTAGCAAAGATGTAAAGTTCACAAAAGCCACAGTTATAGTATGAATTGTAGGTGAAAATAGAATTTAAGGCTATTTCAGTGCAGAACTGATGCAATTGCCTTTCTGTTGCAGATCAAAAATCACATCCAAAATAAATTTGAATACTCCAACTATTTTTCTTTAATGTAGATGTTTACGTAGTCTGCAAAAGAAGTTAAAACATTTTGAATTTTCTTTTTTTCAGTGTTTACAACAATACTCTCAGTATCAGATCAGAGAACATACAGTTTCTATTTAAAAATTCAATATATTTTAGCCTGTATTACAAGGGAAACAGTGTTTTCTTTCTGAATTTAACATTAATTTGGCTGTCAAAACTAAATGTTTGAATTTTGCATCTATGTGAATGATTCCACAGACTCTGAGTGAATAGGCTTTATTTTCTTTAAATACAAAATGCTAATTTCTAGCCCCAACAATAGTTATAACTACAATCACTTAAAAAATAAGGTGGACAGATTGGAACAAATCCATCCATTTTTTATATATGGGGTTTATCAAAGTTTAAAATTATAATATTCCAAATTAATATCTGCCACACCATCCAAGTATATATTTATTGTATATTCACAGTCATATATATTGATTGTGTATTCACAGTCAATAAAAAAAAAATATCTAATTGCACTGTCCTGAAATCACAAAGATTGTTATCCAGTCATGACAACAAATAACCCTGAACTTCTCCTAAACAAAGAATTTAGGACTAGGAAATAGCATTCCTATTAAACAACCCCTTATTGTAATTAAAAAAGAATGCTTCCAGCATGTAAGAATGCATCTTAGCATTTTATTATTCCACTATAAAATTACATACATAAGAGAACTTTGATTTGAAATATATTTTAAGTACATATTTAGAAATATCTATTAAATATCTGCTATTTTCTAAGCTAATAAAACAGACCCTCAAACTCTGTGTGGTACCTAGGTAATGCTTAGTGCTTGCCCTAACAAAAACCTATGGTCCAGGCCATAGGAGACACTGGAGACAGGAAATGTTCATAAACACCCAGGCAGTTTGAACAGAACTCACAAGATCTACCTGCAATCCACTTGCCATAGAAATGGATAATACGAGGCCAGAAGTAAATTTTATGCTGCTAATTTCCAAATCTCTGCCGTGCCTATAAAGAGCAGCATTAGCTTTATCAACTTCAAAGTTTCATGACAGTTTCTGCTACAGCCACACAAATGCACTTTATGAGAAAGCAGCTAGAGCAATTTCCTCAGGCTGCTTTGCATCTTCTGCTTCCCTGTTCATTTAATTTCTTTTTAAATGAAAAGGAAGCAGAGGAGATTTGTCCCTGCCAAAGGACAGCAGAGCACAGAGGAGTTTGACTATTTTAAGAACTAAAACGTGCCTGAAACATGAGTCCTCTGCCACTCACTTATGCTACTTGCTCACCAAATATTCCAGAAATTAGCTTATTTCTGTACTGAACTGCAGCATGTGGTAGAATCTCTCCAACTCGATGGTAAGCAAACGCTGGGGTTAACTATCAGAGAAGTGTGAAAGAGGAGAAGGATTTTCTAAAGGTCTAGTCTCTTTCTTCAAAGCTTTAATTTCAACCATGCCAGTCTGAAGTTTACATAGAATCTAAATACATCTGAAAGACTTTATTCTGGAATAATTGGGATATAATTTCAATCAGGGACTAAAAAATTAATAACTACTTTACAAAGGTAAAAGCAAAGCAATGAAGTCATTAATGTTCTAGTCAGGCTTCCTAGGAACGAATTAAGTTAAAAATCTTTTGAGAACTGCTGAAAAGAAAGAATAGGGTGAGGTAGAAAAGATTAAAGATTAAATAGCAGCTCATTCTGAGAAAGAGGAGCTGATGCATCAGTGGACACTGGCATGGTCTGTGTGCTACTATCTCAAATTCTCTGGGAGGAGAGCCAGGCACGTGATTACATGGCTTTGTGTTAAACTGGAAACCTCATCTTATTTTTCAATCTTCAGATTTCACAGTACTGATCTCATTAAGTTAGTGTTTTCACCTTGTAATTGCAGTAAATGTAGTTGCTGTGCAAAAGCCGTGGATTAATGTTGCAAATGAATAATGAGTACTTAATAATTGCTGTGGAGCTACATTTAACTGGACATCTACACTGAATTGAGTGGTCAAATGCAGTGGTAGCAAGATTGACTGAAGTGATGAAAACAGGTCCTTGAAAGTAAACACTGCAAGGTTTTAAGCAGAAATATAGAAACTATTGCTGCTTATTTCTAAAGACAGAGAAGAAAAGATTTTGCTGTCATTGAAAGTTCTAACCAATTAAATAAAAAGGAAAACCAATGAACCAGATAGTCCTTCAGGTTAGATTTTTCTATGCAATTGCTGCCATCAAAATACAGCTGATGTGTTACTTTTATATACCATATCAAGGGGATGTGCTGAGTACCAAACAACAATTTGCCTGAGACAAAAAAAAAAACCCAAACCAATCACTGATGCAGTTATAAATAAATGAGATATAAGAACTTTTAATATTTCATAAGAAATTTGCAACATTCTTCTATGCTTGCAATATAGCACAAATTGAGCAACTGTGGAAAAGATTAAGCAAGACAAGAGACATCTTTTCTACTTAATGACAGGATCTAGAAAAGAAAACCATGAAAGCAAATTTCCAAATTGCTATAAATGTCAGGCAAAAAAAGAAAACAAAGTGTTAAATGATCTTTGCCATTTGTTCAGAAAAAAAAAAAAAAAGAGAACAAAAATGAAAAACTCTTTGAGCATAGATAATCTGAGCCAACATCCTACATGTGATCACAACTTTATTTTAATGTTGAACAAAGCATAAGAGTAGAAGATGAGGGAACTTCAAAAATACACTTTGCTATCATATTTACAGCTGATTAACTGAAAGGGAAAGACTGAAACTTCAGCTTTTCAGCAACAGTCTAATGTCACTTCAAGCAAAATTGTGCCACTATATTTGTCTCTGACTACCCTAATCTGTATATTTGCAGTGAACATAAGGAAGACTTTGATCAAAACACAACATGCATTTTACACAACAACGAAGTCTACAGAGCGGCACTACATTTACAAAAGCAATTGAAGGTGGTTTCAAAGGGAGCTGACAGATTAGAGGATGATGACACTGCTGCTGCAGTCTCAATGGAAATCTGGCTTGATCTAATTAAGAACTACCAGCTAGAACCACAAGAAGATAATTCAAACGTGATTTAAAGAAGTTATATTACCTTTTTAGTAGTTTAGTGATGGAGCTTTTCCCTTACTGATCACAAAACAAGCCACAGGTTCAACACAGAACAAGAAATAAAAAAACTGATATCATCAATTTATCTCCAGCATTTGAAACTGAAGTCTGAGATCCAGCCCAAATATTTGACTACAAAAGTACAAAACATCTGCATATTCACATAAAAATGATGCAAAGCTGTAAGAGTTCTACTCATGACAGCACAAGTGAATCAGTAAATCAAAATGGAAGACTATTTTTAAGAGGTGACTATGTTACTAAGTGTTACCATGTTCAAACAGAACAGAGGAAATGGAGCACAGAAGGCAGGACGATTTGCACATTTCATTTGACACATCTGTGTACATGCACCAGAAAGCTTCCAAGTTATTCCCGTCCCTCTTTTGTTCAGATTCCTCACCCTAGGAAAAACACACTGGGAAGAAAACTTCCAACCAATCCTGAACTCATTCAAGCTTTTAGTTTAAGCCAGTAGCAATGCCAGTGACTAATTTGTGCTGGCATTTCCACAACTGTCAGTAGTAGGTGACTGCTGCCCATAGCACAGGACTTCCTGTGAATCTGAGCTCTCATGCACCTTTTGTAATAAAATACTTTTATTGGCAGCTGGGGACATGATTTAGAGGTGAAATTGGCAACACCAGGTTGGATTCAGTGATCTTAAAAGTCTTTTTCAACTTAAATGATTTTATGATTCTTGGTTGGTTCTTCTGTCTTCTCTAAGTGTCAAGTGCTGTCTCTAACTCGTGCTTATGCACATGTCCACTTGTACACACATGTATAATGGCATATAATCATCCTGGCATGCAATCATTCTGGCATTTTCCATTGGAGGGAACTACTATTAGGAACTACAGCAGGGATTTACTGCATTTTCTGAAAAATACAGCAGCCATTTGGAAACATTCTCAGGGCTGTCTGAAAGACAAGGAGATACAACCTCCAAATAACTGAATTTTTTCATCCTCCTTGAAGTTATCTTTCTGCTTTTTAATGTTTGTTTACAGAATTAAAAACCCCCAAAACCTCTAAGTGTAAGTGGTAGTTTTTATTTCCTTTAAGTATCATTGGATAGAAACAATACTACCTGAATAGCAAAGTGGCAATTACCACTCAACATTTCTTACAGTATATACCTCTCTCTGTATTAATGCAGGCACTTTTCCTCCTCACCACGATATGTATGTTTTTACCTTTGTGTCATAATTTTGTAGGCGTCTGGAAGGAAGCATTCTGTGTTCTCCATCTGGAAAGGGTCAGCATCACAGATCTTGTCGTCTGTCCGTCCATAGTTAGCACTTTCTATCATGATGACATCGCTGCCTGGACACCGCAGGTCGATGGAGTAGCCTTCGCAGGAGAGCTCCCTCCTCACCAAACCAAACGGTAGTGCTGCTCGGCTGAAACCTTGGGAAAAAAAAAACAAGGACAAAATGGGGTTGAGCCTAAAGGAGATAATGAATTGGACTATTCTTTTTCTGTCACATAAGCACTATCTCTCATAGTGTACTAAAGGAAGTGCACCTTTATACAGTTTGACCTGGTACCATGTTAAGTGAGGCATCTTTCATGGAACTGTCACATCCCTACACCACGGCTGCTGTGTCTTTCATCTGGGAAAAGAGGAAATTCCTTTTCACTGCTTCTAATCCTGGGCAGGGCAGACAGTGGTGCCTGTCTGCATGGCTACACTGCACATTCCAGTTTCCACCTCTTTTCTCTCTGCTTCTGTCTCCACTCCTTGGGCACAGTCAGACAGGCTGTGTCTGGAAGCAAGATGCAGCAGAGCAGGCAGGATTTGCAGAAGTGATTTTAAAAAAGAAAACAATACAACCACAAAAAAGCCCAAAGCCATAGTGCCAACTTCCAGCTTCATTAGTCTTCTTTACTTTGTGTCTCCCTTTCTCCAGGAAGAGCTGGTTACTTTTGCTTAGCTATTTTGTGACCTCAGCATGGACATGATCCAATATACACGCTGACACTTCACCTAGTTGAATTTAGTGCTCCTTACTGTGTCTTTTACATAAATTTAACTACATATAGATAGGATTTTGAAACAAATACAGAAATTATCAGTATCACAAATTGCAGATGTGTATCGCATAAAATCTCCCTCTCTCTCACAAAAATGGTATGTTTCACAGAATTTTAATTTTTAACATATTTTTCTGCTTAAAAGAATTTTTAAAAATAAGTAACTTCTCCAATGAAGCGGTATAAAATACTTTAGAAATAAAACAAGGTTCAGCCATTCATCCAGATGTTTAGTCTTTCAGAAGCATTTCTCAACACAGAAGAATATATTACATCAGAACAAAACTATCTGCATACTACAGTTTCTTGTACACAGTTATTGATGGATTATTATTAAACAGTATTCTTGTTTCTTACAAAATGGAGTGACTTTTGGAAGACAAGCTGTGTAATGTGGCAGTGTTACAAACCTATTTTTTAAAATTAGTAAATCCTAAATTTTCAGAAGAATTTCCTATTTTTTAAAAATGCCTTCGTTATACCGTAACATGAGGCCATTAATATTTCTATGCAGGCTGCTGGAGATGAGTTGTGACAGCAAAGAGAAATAGCTGCTAAGTATGGAAAGTTGGAGTTCTGTGGTTTTTTGAAAGCAAAGAAAATAAACTTTTCTTAAAAAGTACGATGCATTGGAAGAAGCAAGGAAGCAAGTACCTTAAAAATAAAGAACAACTTGAGATAATCCCTTGATAGTAAATTTTCCCTTGAACCAGAGGCTAACACTTTTTCTGTTGAATTCTGTGGATTAAAACTCCTACTATATGAAGATGATTGTCTGTTAAGACAGAAAAATTTTCTATAATGATCACACAAGTAAAAGGATGTGGCTCCCTGGCAGCCAGAGCCCATCTTCCCATCCACCCCTCCTCCACCTGCACATCCCTGTCTTCCCCTTGCACCAGCACCAGCTTTTGTGCAACTTGTGTAATGAACTTGGGCCAAGGGCTGGTCTCACCCTCACCTCCCTCTACTGCAGGCAACTGATGAGGACCCAATCTTTGACTGGGCATGAACCTGCCCAGCACAAGGAGAACAGCTGGCCACAGCCCAGTGACCAGGTCTGCCTTTATATTTTGTGGAACCATATCCTACAGGAAACCAGTGCTGTTACTCTGCCAGTATGTTTCAGTATTTGGTAGTAAGGGAAGGAGCCATAATGATGTGGAAAGCATCAAGTTCCACCTCAGATTCACTCCTGGCCCTCAGTTTAGCTGCACATACCATGAGCAATAACAAACACTGTTATTACAGGCCTGCTGAGGTGTCATGGGCTGAAAGCTGGAAAGAGCTACAACACAAATCCATCACAGTAATACTCTGCATGCTCCTCCCATACAGCAAATTAATACAATGAAGACAGAAGTCACTCACAGCTCAGTGAGGGCGTGAAACAGGCACAGGGAGGGTACATGCAGAGGCCCCCACCACACGTGAATACAGCAGCTCCTTTGATTAATTACCACCACAACAGCCATGGTAGGACCAAATATAATGCTGCTAGTCACTGCCATTCCTACATCCTACTACTCCTATCAAATCCCCAGGAAGCTTATCCCTCCAGCTGGCAGCAATGGTGCCTGTATTTCCTGCACTCAGCAGGGATTCCCTGGCCTGCAGCACCACCATGGTCTGGCTGGGGGAGTCTACCCTGCCCCCAACTTTTTGGATTTCTATCAGCAAGAAGGAGAAGAGCTCCTAAAACTGTCCAAAGAGGTGTTTGCACCAGGGCAGGAGGGAAGGGGCATGGAGTACAGCTGCTGAGGTGTCAGTGGCTTCATATGCAGCAGCAGATCAGGAGAGTTATGGGGCCAGGGCTGACAAACCCATAGACAGCTCCCTGTGACCAGCACTGACCTTTACTGTGGATCCTGCAGCACAGGTTCCACTTCTGCTAAGAAATACTCTGAATTGAAATACAAGACCTTTGCAGGTTTGCTACAGAGAAATCAGCAGCCTGCAAATCTGACTTCATCATCTATGGCAACTGCTATAATGACTACGAATGTGTTTTACCCTGCAGTTTTTCCCCCTGTAGGCATCTGCCAGAAGTTCTGTATTAGGACAAACATTAAAAATATTAGAGCAAGGTTAGATCACTTTACAGGCAACAGTGGACACACCTGAGATTGCAATGTAGGTGTTACATTGCAAAAGCAGCAAGCAATAAAGCAAAACAATGCAGTATGCATTAGGTGGGAATGTGCTCTAAGGCATAACTGTGGTGCAGGAAGAATTTTAACTAAATAAAATAAATTAATTCGAAGTCCACTATCAGAGCTGCTATGATCTTTATGCTGAAGTTTTATTTGTAATTTTTTCCTATCACCAAAGAAAAAATAAGTGTATCAACAAGCAAAGTGTAATTCAATCCATCTTGCAATCCTGACAATCGAAGAAAGAACTTGTGGGAGGCCCTGTAAGCGAAAAATCAATATTGCAGCTTTGTGCCGTGCAAATGTGAATACTGCCAAATAGCAGTGCTTAGGGTAAAATGAACTGTTTTGCTCCATTTTCTCCTCTCTGAACAAATGATTTTGAAACGACAGCTTTTTTTTGAGCTATAAAACGTCAAGCAATAACTCCCTGTGCTTTAGGCAAGTGATTGGAATAAATACCTCTTGGCAACAGGTGCAATGACTTAGGACTGAAATTCATTTACATTCAGGAGATAATTCCTGATAAACAGATGCACTGCCACGGGATGGAAGTGTGAACAACCAGCATCTGAATGCTTCAGCATCATTCCAGAGTTTTTTAGACCGAAGTATGTGGCTCTGTCAATAATTACTGTTGTCACTAGTAACTTTGTATCTCCTGTGCAATTCCACACGAGTATTCCCAACACTGCATCTCCTTAACCAAGCTGTATTAAACCTGCTGCTTGTCTTACCCTGCCTCGAACAAACCTATTTTGTTTGGCTGTCCTCCGGCAGCTGAAATCAACATTCCTCCTCTTCCTGCTAATTGCTTCAAGGCAAACTGTGCCCTGGATGACACCGCTCCTGCTGTCTGCTGCCCAAAATGTGAAAATGCTCTCCGATTGCAAAGGCCTTTCTGGTGCCAGGGCTGGGACTTCCAGCACAACCTAAACATTAACTCAAATAAGCATCTATTACCCAATGCAACATATGCTGTCTCTGATTCGCTCATGCTTGTATATATTAATCAGTGTTGTGCACCAATTTTTAATTTATTTTTTTTTTAATGGAAGATTAACACCTAATGAGAAAAAACCACATTGTTTCTGTCCTGCTGACCGTTTTGATTATACAAAGGCTTCCTGGCAAACATATGTTTCCTGCACATTTTATCTGCTCACAAATTAGCTGAGTGCAGGCTCTTTATTGAAAGGAGCAAATAAACTGCTTTTGTGAAATTGCATTTCTAAGAAAAAAAAGGTAGAGGGGATGTTTAGTGGCAATATACATTCTTTAATGCTTTTTTGATCAGTCCTTAGAGAAAGACAAACTGAAAGGAGAAATCACAATCAATCAAAACCTCTCCTCTGATACTTTAGTCTATGAAATGAAAAGGACAAGTCTTATGAAAGAACTGTAACTCAGAATCATGTTTTGGAGATGTGGTAAATTCAAATTTGGCTAAAAATTTTAAATTTAAGTTTGCAAATCCCTATTTATCATTCCACAGTCTTGGTTCCTTCAGAGAAACTATTTGTCTTTACAAAGATAACCTAAATTTGTCAAAGTGCAAAGAAAAGTTAATAATTCACAGCATTCTGTCCACTAGCATACTATCTTTTTGAGCTGTCAATAATAAGAGAGTGTGCTAAGTTTGGTAGATAAAAGCAAAAAGGCACCAGCACATTTGAATGTTCACCGAATACAGAGAAAAAAACAGTGGAATGTAAACAGGCTAACATCACTACTTGACATCAGAAGCAAGGAACCTTTGATTAAAACTTAAAGCACAGAGAAAGTCAACATGGAAGTATAAAATTATTTCAAAGAATAAAGATACTGGAAGAACTGAGAATCCAAAATAAATCTTTGCAGAAATAGATATATATGTCTCTGTGGGCAAGGAAATACTGTTTCTTGTGTTATTTGGCTGTAACAGAAAGGCCTTTTGAAAAGAGCACATCTTTTCAAACAGAATGTTTACAGTTGTCTCTTTCACAACCTCTTTTATTTTACCATATCATGCAACATGACGATTTAAGTTCTCCACAAGACGAAGTGATGTGTCCTGGGCAGCATTTCAATAATGTATGTTTCACAAACGCGAAGCCCAATGAAAACTGTGCTGAGAATCCTCTCCCCTCCACTGAAGTGCACACATGCACACACGCGAGGGTGCACGAAGACAGCTGAACACACTTCGCCATCTGAAAATCATGCAAATGCTCAATATGGGTGCCACAAAGCTTTTGTAATTCCTCAGACAAGTCTCAGCATCCTGCAGTTTCTAAAGAATCCCATGAACTCTGTCAAGGGAGACTTTTCTTCCCGCTGCTCAGCACTGTATATATTTCACACAGACAAGCATGTTATTTTGTTAAACAGCTTTTAAATTATCCAGTGCTGGTCAACAGAACACTACCTACTACTACAAAAGACAGAGGCAATTTAAATGACAACTGTGCTTTCTCATTCTATCTTTGCAGGAAAAAGTCATTCAGGCAAGCATGTCTATTAAAAGGTTACACTGGCACAGTAAGAGCTTCTGACAGTGCACAGAGGTCTGGAGTTCACCGCACTCAGCTCCTCTTCCAGGGAAACCCAGCAGCCTGTGCTGCAGCCCGGCACACAGAACCCCACTGTTCGTCAGGGTCAGATCGGGCAGGAAGCGATCATTTCAAAAATATCCTCCTACAGCTGGATTCTCGACCATTTTATGTATGTACCCCTTCTTGTCAATTAAGATGCTGAATGGAGTGAACATCGGGAGAAAAGGGATTTTGTTAGTAAAGGAAAACTATTTTCTGGTGAGAGACATCTCCCTCGTTTTTTAAAACTCATTCATAAAAATAGGATTACCTCAAAATAAGGTACCTGAAAGCATCTCATTATTTGAACTTTTAACAAAGAGGCACAGAGTTCCGAAGGAACAGACCTGATCATTTAAATTACACTGAAGCCAAGCAACTTCTTCACTGAATAAATGAGCTGTGAGGGGTGATTCTTAATGCTGCTTTCTAGAATTCTGCTTCTCTCAATTACATAACTAAATTCTGGAAGCCTGTCGCTTACAAAATGAAAATATGAATTTTTATCAATAAGAGTTTTTAGAAATATTAAGTAACTAGTGAAGGCTTTTTATAGTATTTTTTTACATTTTATTTGAACTTAAGCATTTAAAAAAAATTGAAATTTTAAAAATCTTTGACAAGTTTTAATGTTTCTCAACATTCAGTGTGAGCAGCAAAATTAAAACTGCATGTAATTTTCTGTAATTATATACTTAATATTCAGTATACATAAACATAAAGTATGTAAGTCTGCTTAATGAAATTCAGGAGAGAAGCCAGTTACACCCTCTGACTCACACCAGGATGGGTCCTGCCTTCCAGGTTCGCTGAAACTTATTACAATTTTCCTTCTATGTTTTCAGTCTCCATGCAGTTCTCGAATATAACCCTGTGAGGCTCTCTTCAGCAAAAAAAAAAAAAAGGAGTCCGGGCTTACCTACTTTCTGCACCTTGTTAAATGATTCAGCAAAACCTGAAGTGAGCAGCAGCATCTCAGCCTTTTAATCTAACAGCGTCGGATCCTTCCTGTGTAATGCTGGCAAGGATCTCATTGAAATTCTCCTAAACAGCTCTCACCCCTCATTCAGAAGGGCAAGAATGTGTCTCTCTGAGTCAGCAGAATTAAAGGGGGTTTTTTTTGATTGTGTTTTTGTTAGGGTTTGGGTGTGTGTGGGGAGTGTGTGTGCACTTTAATAGCAGGAGAGAACAGAGGACAGGGATGAGTGCTACACTGACAGACCTGTAGACCACAGTCCTTCAGTCACCTGGAACAAGAATAGCCAGACAGCAGCCATGCACACATCCCCACATTATCCTATTATGTATCAAGCTTATTTTGAAGGAATCACCACTCCTGGAAAAGAGATACTTTGGTCTTCATGCCCATTTAATCCTTCACCTGCCTGCTTAGGCTGCCATTAGAGTGCTAATTAATGCTAAACTGTGAAAATGAGCTTCTGCACTTTGAATCCAGCCACATTGAAACTGGAGAGAAACCACTAATTCCTTTAATGAAAGTCACCAAACCAGAGCCTGGTTCCTGGCAGCATTTTAGCAATGCCTACATATGGCAGATGGAAACCATGTGATCTAAACATGAAAGTCCAAGTATCTAATATAAAATACGTGCTCTTCAGTTCTCACTTAGCACCACATTTTATTCTCATATGCATGCACCTTTCCCATCCCTTTCAGTGGAGCTGTATGCATAAGAGCAAAACTTTGCCCCTTGATCTAAAATTATCCCAGTTTAAAACAGTGTTCATCTGTCAATGATATTTCTTTTCTTTTGCCAGCCAGATGTCTGTTCTCAGGCTGCAAGAATCTCCTTCCTTTTTTCCTTCACATCACACACACTTGATCTTCTGCCAGCTCACAAAAAGCACTCTACCCTTTTCTTTCTTGCCATTAAATACATTGCATCTTCAAAATTTCTCAAGGGAAGTAAGTCCCATGGTCTTTGTAGACCTGCCCTCCTGAAGGTTATCTCCAGTTTACCTACCGTGAACTCTCTGAGCACAGCACCTGTCAGGAAGGAGAAGCTTCTGAATCAGAAACAACCTCTTAAAAAGGGAGGTAAGACACACAAAGGCTGATGTGTCAGAAATGTTGTGTCAACAGGATTTCCCGTTGAATTACTTCCTCTGCACAGGATACTGGTAGAAGAATAAAAATAAATATTCTTTTATTTTCTCTAGAAGTGTATCTTGACAACAATTTATATTTCCAGTTATTGCAATCATTTTTTGATTGGAAACCATGTGTTAAGGAGGGGCAGAGGAAGAGGAAGAAAGGGGAATTTCCATCATCAGTATTCTGAGTGGCCAGCTGACAAAAGAACTATTTTATTCCCATCGTTAAGAAACCCAAAGCCTTGTCACCTCAGAGGCTGATAAAAGCCATGCAGAGATGTATCATTTCCTTGGGAATATGTGCGTTGGTGAAAGCCAAATCATCCCAGCAGGTGACATGCTGGGTGCTAATAATAACCCTTAGTGTCCTGTGTACATCGCCTTCTTAGCAGCCTATACCCTAACCTGTGTAAGAAAGTAAAACATTCAATCTTACTAAAATACCTGATAATTCTGGCTCATTTTAAGTAAGATATTATTCTACAACTCACAGAGTTTAAAATACCGAATACAACCCTAGTGCTAAAAAAATCACAGATTTAATTATTGTACGATTGCTACCACATGGCAATATTTGAAATCACAACAGCAAACTTAAAAATGGAGCATTTTCTTGTTTACAAGCAGAATTATATATACATTAGAAATGGAATCAAGAAACAAAATAAAAGTTCATATACTCTCTTTCAGTAAGATGGGGTGGAGTTACAATATAATTTATAGTGGAAAAGTTATGCGGTTAATTTTAAAGATGGCAAGCTGCTTAATGAGTGCTTATGAGCATGCAAATAGCACAGCAACCCCCTTTCTCATAAGTATAGCTTCAGAAATATTTCAGAGAACTCAGGGGTAGAAAGTAAAACCCTTGAAAACATAAAGGCAGAGATCCTGAAGATGAAGCCAAAATATACAGTCATACCTTTTGAAAATAGGAAGAGCCATGTGATGAATGTACTTTAAGGTAAATGTGCCATCACTTTAAATGTTCCCATAAATAGATATGAGACAAGAGTAGCATGCAATCTTGGAAAATACCTGTCAGAGTGAAAGGCCTTCTTCCTGACCTTACCTTCTATGAAATATTTGTGGATTTTTGAAAAACTATTATAGAGAAGAGAGGGATGTACCACACAGTTTTTACAATATACTTAAGGCTCTGGCACATAAAATAATTATACATACATACTTAAGAGCATCCTCTGAATAATAAATTGCATGAAGAAAGGAAAACTGTTCCATTTTTTGTAAACAACACAGTAATTAAAAAACTCCTAAGGAATATATGCAGTTCTGAAATGCTCCCTGGGCAGCAGGGAGTAAGAATGGCAACACAAGTACCATTTCTAGAGTAAATAAAGGGAACAGGCACCTTTTCCACCCTGTCAAACTGCTGTTAATCACCTGTAAAGGAACTGCGTATCTATATGCCTCACTGCAAACGTGAAAGACAAGGGAGATAAAGGGACAGGATAATTAAATTCCACCTGGACTCAAATTCAGGGCTTCTGAGTTTGAATTCTGGTTTTTGGTCCTGAAATTTGTGTTTTCCTCACCAAGCATCACAATGTGCATGGCAAGAACGCTTTCAGCTTTTAGAGAACCAGCTAATGGAGGTTCAAAATGAAATAAATGAAAAATCATGATCCCTGAAATCTCTAAGACAGAAACTAAGCAATTTTCCATAATCATGTGTAAAAATTTCATATTTAATACTATTTATATTAGAAAGTATCAAGAGGGATGAACAGACACTGTAGCACAACAAAAAAAAGGAAAACTTTGCATTTGCTTATTACTTCAATTCAGAAGCACACATCCAATAGCTGAAAGACTGTGTTTCCAAAGCTCTGCATTGATCTTAGTTCAACCCATTATGAAGGCAAGGGCTCGGAAAGCTTTGCACCACACCCAGGAAAAAAAATCACTCTTAGGTGCTCAAATATAAACTCAAAACCAGGAAGATAGAAGTGCTGCACCATTACTACAGATGTGGAAGATAATTTCCTCAGTAATTAATTTGCATGCTTCGGTGTCCCGGGTCAGAGTTTTCTTTTTTAAAAAACCCTCCCCTGCATATTTAAAGCAAGTGTCTCAGGAGACAGCTGTGAAGTATTGAAGATCTGATTGGCTCCATTTTTCTCCACACCAGCTGAACCGACGCTTTCCTGCGGGCATCCCCGTGTTCCCCCGGTGCATCATTCAGGTGTACAAAGGGGCAGGCTGCCCCAGCCCTTCGGGGGGAGGGATGGCTCCGGAGAGCCCAGCACACACCTGCCTGCGCTGGGGCTGCTCCTAACCGAGGGAATTTCCATAGCCAGCTCAGAGCATGATCAAAGTGCCCATTATGGCAGCGTAATTGAGGAGGGAATTGGCAATCTGCGGGGGATGCAAAGGAGGGAAGGGGAAGGTTAGGGGTGTCCAAAGGCGGCAGGAACGAGCAGGTGTTAGGGTGACTATTTAAATTAGGCATCCTGACACAATCATTTATAACACAGGCTTTAGACTCCCTGGAAGGCACTAAAGCTGGATAACCTATCTATTTCTACTCAGTAAGCAAATAGCATTTCTTTTGGTCCAAACAGTGACTTTAGTAAGTCTGCAGTACTGCAAAGTGACCTGCATTTAATTAAACTATTCTCTGAAACTTATACAATGCCATAGTATTACTGCAGTGCCTTTCTATCTCTGCCACTGCTGAATTTGACTTCCAAATCCTTACTGGGATTCAGCAATATGTGACCCACGTTATCTTTAGATATACAATAAAGGCAATGTTTGAGCTCCAACCCCAAAAACAACCCTATTTTCCACAACGTTCACATACACAAGCCTCTAGAAGATTATGAGGAAACTTTATGAATCAAATGCAAAATACAGAAATAGTGTTATCTCCCACTGAATTGCTGTCATCTCTGAAGGATGTGTTGAAATCCAACATTATACAACTCTTCATAGTAGCAATTTTGTAGTATTTTATCTACTTGAAAATAATAGGGAATTTTAGGTAAGCAGAATCTTAATTACCTCAATTAAGTTCTCATCCTGCATCACTAATATCATTGGGAGCTTTGTCATTAACCTCAATGAGTGCAGGACAGATTCTTTAGAATTTAACCTGGATACTCAATATTCTTGTTCTAATGAAAAATGCATTAATGAGCTTCATTAGACTACTCAATTTTAAAGAAGCATCTTCCCTCAGCAGCCAGCGTCCCTCAACAGCCTAATGGGGCACTGGTGCATGAGTGAGCCAGAACTTGACACAAAGAGTGTTTGGGTCACTGTAAGTCTTTTTATTGATTCAATGAGCTTCACGTTCAGCCCACCACGGGAAGAGCAACACCTATTGACTCACTTCAGGAACTCCCTGAGGTAGAGATGTATACACTTTTGAAATTAAAACTGGAGTACAGCTGAAAGACTGTATGCAGTGAAATAAACACAATTAAAACAAGAATTCCTCCCTATAATTAAAAAATGACACAAGTCTTCTGCACAGAAGATCCTCAATGCATTTCAAACACTACCTTTTTTCCAGTCATCTACTGGGACACATTATGGGAAAACCAGTGATCTTCTGTGACCTTCATTTTATTTTATTAAATGCAGCAGACTCCTCATGCTGAATACGAAATAAAAAATATGCAACCCAGGAAAGTACTTTGAGAAAAAATGCCCTTTGGAGGACCCAACTTCAATCTTGATGTATAATGATACAAATTTGCCAGTGACATTTGAATAAAAATCCCTATTATTTATATTATTGTGTTCAGACTTCTATTCTGAATTACTAAATTTAGAACGGGCACTGAAGATCACAATACAGTCAATGCTTTATAAATGTGGGGAATACATATTTGAAAGACATCTGAAGTAAGAATAGATTAGCTGTACTTTAGTACAGCTTTAGTAGCCACAATTTAGGAGATATTTTCCTTTACAAATAGCTATCCAACTGGTAGTAGAAAAAGCTCCCAAGTATCAAAATACATTCTTTGTTTACACAACAGTGGCTAGTGTATTGCTAATAGAGCCTTCAAGGAGAAAATAATGTGAATTACCTGAGCAAGGGAAACTGACACTTGCAGATATTTTATCTTTCCCATAGCTTTAAAGACAATCGAAAAGTACCACTTGTTGCAGTCCCTTTCAAAACTGGGTGGGGAGAGAAGGTTAGGAGGTCTAGTATTACTGCTAGTAAGTGCAGATTAACAAGTCACCACTCAACATCACATCCACTGAATTTCAGTTTTCTGCTGTCTGAGCAACCTGCCTAAAATTCCAAATGCTAAACACAGGGCCTAATTTGTAGCTGGTTTAGAGCCACATCAACGTGGGATAGGTGTAGCTGGTTGTAGCAATAATGTGGGGGTATTCAAATTTGGAAGGGAGGGGACTTATGGAAATACTTCTTCCTAATTAAATCAGAGAATGAGAGTTTGAAGTGGTAAATAATAAATCACAAAGAATCCTCAATCTGGTTGTCAAGGAAACCAGTATGCCTCTGCCATAATTGCTGTGAGCCCAATCTTGCCCTTTTTGACATCAAGCCTTATCATGCATTCTGGTCAGAGACTGAGAAAGTGGCTTTTCTATTCCTCCCAGGCAGGCACTCGGGCTCGCCGGAGCGGGGCCGCACACGGCGGCTGCAGGCGCCATCCGTCCCCTGCCCGCAGACAGGGATGGACCAGGGAGCTCCAGCACAGCCCCACCAACTCCTCACTGAGAACTGGGACAGCCAGCTCCATCGTGGCATTGCAATGCCACAGCAGCTGTGTTTGCTAGGAAGGCGTTCCTAATTTACTGGTGCTGACACCTCCAGCCTGGTTATCACTGCCTGTCACAAGTCCCAGGTATTTCCAGTTCCCCTGTGCTCCTAGTCCCTTAAGCACTTCTGGCAGCAGGAATCAGCCGTTCATTTCACTCATGGACATATAAGATGCTTATGAAAGAGATGAAGAGGGAAAGGGAAGTACAAGACAAATATGCTTTCAAAAGCTCAACAAAATAGATTAAATATTGACTCCATGCCAAGTCATTCAATAGCTCAATGCATCATTGTCTTTTTCCTCTGCAATGATAATTACCTTCTATAAACATATCCAAACTTGTTTTTTCCTTCTGTTTCTAGTGTAATCACACATGGCCACTGGACACATACCAAACTTTGAGCATAAGCAATTTTCAGTGCTTCAGCATCAGGAAGGCCAAGAAAAGGAGGACAGCTATATTAGTGTCTCTATCTCATCCTTCAAGAAATCCTGAAGCAGATTTTAGAGGAAGTATCTTCAAAGTAAGGAAATAGGAGGAACAACGGGCAAGTACACTATGTTCCCAGCTGACTTTAAGAAAATCTAGAGACAAGGGAAGAATTGTGAGAATGAAGAAAAACATAAAATCTCCCTTTAAGAACTACAGAGCGAAGAAGACTACTAGAAATATTTCCTGAAGATTCTTCTTTGAATCTTCTGCAACTAGTTGACAGATTCCTTGCTGTTTTACCAATGGATAATTCTTCTTTTCATTCCTAATCTATTCCAAGCAACAACCACTAAAATAATTTCCTTTAATATATTTTTATAAATTTAATGTTAGCAAAACATGTTAAAAGTGATAAGACTGATACACCCTTGTGATTTAAATCCTTTGCTGTACGTCATTCTAATGGTCTTTGTTTCTTTCAGTATGTAAAGAAAGGAAGATTCAGCTTGGCATCCAAGTTTCAACGGGGCACTGGAGATACTCACTGTATATTTCCAAAACTTTATCTTGACACCATATTTGGATAAAGGTAATTTATTAATTTATTTTTATCCATTACTCAAAGGGGTGTGCTAGCAGCATTTTCCTCTATCTGCTCAGCTACTACTCAGTGATGGCTATTTAGTTTTATTGACTCTAGCAACTGGCACCTTTTTTTGTGAAAAAAAGTAGATAAACCAAACATCTCAGCAAAACATATGGTGTGACACAGTTTTTCTGCTGTAATATTCAACTATTCAAACATTAACTAAGGACATTGGTAAAATCCTTTGTTCAACAGATCTGTAGACATGCAATGCATAAAAAGCAACAAATGTTTGTTTCACAGCAGGCTCAATCAAAGCAAAATAAACTCTCCTCCAAACCCAATCCAAACCCCTTCCATATTCTTCTTCCAAGGAAATATAATGCTGGTGGTTTGGTAGCTAAAAGAGCTTGATTTCAACTTTGGCCTTTGTTCCAAAACAATTCATCGTTGCAGAGTATCATGAGATAATTCAGGCTGAAGTGGATTCCTGCCTCTTCTTATATGCTCAAAATAGTCTTTAATCCAAATGCTTCTTACAGCTGCAAAACTTAAATCACATATAGGAAGAATTATTCCTACACAATTTGAAAGCTGAAGCCCCTCTAGTTGTCATCCAGTTAAAAAGGTACAATTATGGATTAGTTACAACCAATTACAATAATGCACATGACTCTCTATATGACTGTATATGCCTCTAAAACTTGATTGCCTTACCAGAAAAAAAAAATAGATAATAAAAGTTTCCATCAGAAAAGATAACATGAAAGCAAATGATTGAGCCATTGGAGTATAAATACATTCATTTGCAAAATAGATGTACATACATCAGAAGAAAAAAGGCCTTTAGCTGATTTACAGATAATTTACTATGGCACACTCTTACCACTATTTTATTCTTATTTGAAAAATTAGTCTGGATTCCTGAGCACAATGACAGGAACTAGTTTATTTTTATGTCTGTTGCTAAATTTCAGCAATCTTAAACCTTTAGGGCTAAACATCTCTGTGACAATCTGTTTTTATCATCCAAGGGTTTCACATACTTCAAGATTCAAAGAGTGGATTCAAAAGTGGCTTTCCCAGTGACACATCATGCTGGAGAAGGAGTTCAATATTACCCAGGACCTGCTCCATCATAATCCACTGTGAAAAAAATACCTCTGTCTCTTCTGTTGGTAGGAAGCCATAATAAGCAGATATTTCTCCTCTGAACAGTCTTCCAGGTGGTCAATTTGATTTGTCAATTCTGTAGAATTATTGTGTCCTCTGAGCAGTACCTATTCACTATCTTTTGTCTTCACCTTTTTGCTTAGACTCCTGCAGTTTTGAACAAAAGCCTTCAAACCTCTTATTCTCTGTAACACTAAACTCTGGACCTCAATAAGCTTTGCTATTATGTGAGGAGTTTTTGCAGAGCACTTTTGTCTCTTCATCTGGAACCATCCTGCTCCCCACACCGTATGAACGGACTCTGAGGTGGTTTGTGCTGTAGCTGCGGGAGCCAAGGGCATCCCACCTCTCCCTGTCTGTGCCAGCCTGCGCCGGGCAGCAGTGGGATGGGATGTTGCTCCTGTGCTTCTGCGAGCTCCAGCTCATTGTCTGGGCTTCAGACTGCTCCAGAGCTGTGCTGCAGGGCAGTGCCGGGCTGAGCACTGCCTGCTGAGCACTGCCTGCTTTAGGAGCTTGGGCGTGGTACTGCTAAGCTGTAGATAAGCTGTTTCTGAACAATTCTGAACTCAAATGCAATTTTAATATGTCTATAGTATCATGCTGAAACATCCACGACTGTTTCCTGCGCTAGATATGAAAGGTGGTGATTAATTGTTATTGGCCTAAGCTACTTTTAGAGAAATTCTATCTTCAGGCTTCATCACCTACCTAAATATCCTCTTTCTGCCATTACCACAGACATTCCTCCATGAAGAAATACAGGCAATGCGTTCTGCATTTACTCACAGAATACGAACTATATTAAGCAAAAAGGACTGTGAACAAAACAGAAATAAAAAAATGAAAGTGGTATGCTCTGAAACAAACTAATTGTGATGCTTATTTATAGGAAACTTATTTATAGGCCTCTTTCTGGGAGAGTAAGACAAGACTGATGAAACTCCAAAACAGCTAACCATAGTATTCCCCTTTGTGAAAATGAGAAGAAGTTTAACTCGAGGAAAAAACTCTGTGTGCAGGACAATGTTCCACTGAGTTGTTTTGGTGGTTTTTTTTTTTTTTTCTTTTTTTCTTTCTTTCTGTCTTTCTTTCTTTCTTTCCCTGTTCCTGGTCCTTCTCCTTCCAGGTCCCTGACAGGATTAGATACAGTTCACAATCCCCAGTTCAAAACCAAAAGTATCAGATTCAATATAAAAACATCCTAGCTGCATGGGACTGATAATTTTAAAAGCTACTATGGCTAATGATTTTAAAAGACAAAGCATTTCTCATTGTGACGACAATTCTGCAGACATAAATCAGAAACCCTTCAATTTTTAAAGTTCTGTTTTAGGCACTTCCTGTTAGCCTTTGGACACTAACTCTGTAACAGTCACAGGTGATGGCATTTCAGGAGACAAAACAAGGGTTATCTCACCTCAGTAGCTAGTAAGAAGCTTTCCCATCATATTTCTTCACCTGCAAGCAGCCAGTGGAGCAGACAAAGGAGATAAATTTGTGCAAGCTTTGATCAGTAGGGCTGCTGGAACTAGGACACTGAAGAACATCAGAGTAGAGGCAGTTTTACCACGAAAAAACAAATTTGGCACTAATATGAAATACCTGACAGTCTGGAGTCTAAAACAGTCAGTTCTGAAGGTCTATTCTTTATGAAAAGTAACCACTAAGACACTCTCGGTTTTTTTCTGATTGGATTCACAAGATTTAGAAAGTCCTTTTCTCCCAGCCCATGACCAAAGTAAAAGTCGAGAGCCATCTCTTTTGTTTTCCAAGGTTGTTTATTCTTTCTTTTCTATTACATTCTTTCCCTGACTAGCAGAGGTCTGCTCAGCAGGTCAGTTCAAGGCACAATCCCCCTCCCTCATGGTGGTGTTTTCTTTTATACTAAAAACTATGTGGACAGTATTTACAATAATTTTCCAATATCTATCACCTTTGTAGAAAGTCAGTCTCTACTCTAAACCAACCAGAAAGTGCCACCATCACAGAAGAAGATGGAGCAGATGAAGAAGAAGGAAGAAGCCGGAAAACCACAAGATTCCTTCATCTTGCCTTCATCTGCTTACCTTCCTAACAAACGCAGAAATCTAAAATTCTCACCCTGTGATAAACCACATATTATACTACTATCTAATCTATATTTTTGAAAGTTCTGCTTCATCCCAGAGCCTAAGAAGCCCTTTCCATGGACAAAGTTTAAAAACAGTGTTTGTCAGGGGTTTTGGATCCCTTAAAACATGCAGAGAAATATTTCTCAAAATTCTTGACTCCAACAAGACACCAGCAGAATAATTGAATGAACTGCAATCTTGGCTTCCTTTTTTTTCCCTGAAAATACCACATTTTTTCTTATGCTTGCCAACAGTTTGAACAAGTAGCCTTAGAAAGGAGGATTTAGTAAACAAACAAACAAAAAATTAACTTGTGAATTATAAGTACTTGAAACAGAATGTGCTGTACCCACAATTATATTAACATGGTAAGCTCTTATAGAATGCCTTTTCAAGGAAAGAAATATATTCCTTGTGTGTTCAAGTATAGAGCCATAAACCATATGAGACCCTATTTATTTCAAATTTCCCATGATGCCATTTACTCCAGCTTTTAACCTTTTATGTGACATTGAGCTATTTTACAATCATAAAATAGTAGGAAAAAACGACCTGTTAATTTGAAAGGGACACATTACAACATCTCTCCCTGGCACTATAATATTTTAATTTCTTTTTTTCAAGGCAAACCAGTTGGAAAGTGACCATCTGCTAGTCTCTTAGCACTATTCAAGCAAAGCAATGCACAAAATGTCCTCCTTTCCCAGCAAGAGTAGGACCATTAACTGAAAGGAATTTAGGTTATTGTCATATGAGTTTAACAGATTGATTAACAACAAAATTTAATCACCGTTTTTTAAAACTAGTGTTAAATATACTGACAATAAGGTGATGGTATAAAACTGCTGTTCATTGTATGACATCTAGAGCAGTCATAAGAAATCTGAACCTTTCAAAGAAATAAACCACTATTATCAAATTTCCTATGCAAATTGTGTTCTTCTATTTTGAGTGTTAAGCTAAATGCAAGCACACTTTACAAGTACAGTTCTATTTCTCACTTCAAAATACACAATGTGCTTTGGACACTGGGTAAGTTTTCAGTATCACTTAAGGTTTTGAATATTTCAAAACAGTTGATAACGGCAGTGAAAGAGGAAACTCGACAAGCTCTCCATGCTGATAAATATAGAACTTTTTGGATGAGTAGAGCTCAATGGAGCTGTAATCTTGGCTGGCACCTGTACATGATACTATAACACATACAGCTAGAACTGCAAGTTTGTGAGAATAAATTAAATTAAATTCACATTCATGTTAGCACTTTAAAAGATGTTGTCAGTACAACTTTGTATGCATGCAAGCCACTGCACTTTTGAAAGTTTTACCCTTAATGTTTAGAATTCAAACACACTGTCTCTAAGGGCTTGGAGATACACTGGCTGTATCTTAGTTGGCCTTTATCCACATTATTCACATCTGTACCTCCTCAACATGCCTAACTAAACTGCAAATTAGGCTGAAAATAAAGTAACTGCACTTCAAATTGTTAAATTCTAAACGAGTTTATCGCATCTGAATTGTGAAATATAGCAGATGTCAAACGCCCTTACCAAAATGTACTCCACAGTTGCCTTAAATCTGCAGTATATTTTATTTTAAAAGCATTTTTTTTCTCCTGTTCCTCCTCCTAGTCTCTCTCTTCCTATCAAAAAAACAATAAAGCAATTCAGGAATTTATACCAGTAGCAAAATACTTGCTAAATATAAAAGACAGTTTCTCGCTGTTTTATGGAATAAATAGATCTTTTTGATCAGCTATTAATGACATAGTAGTCATATCCATTTGCCCAATAAATGTGCAAGTCTTACCGCTTTCCTTATTTTTATTTATAAATTTCATAATGGCAGTAAGGCACTTTAAACTGTATTTCTCAGGGAATACTGCACTTTGGGGACTGTTAAAAGTCACTTTGCCTTCAGCCTTTATCGCCCTACGTGAGGTACAATAAACACTTAGAAATGTGCTGCCTATTGTGTGCCTTGTAACAAAGTTCAGGTCCAGCAATTCTCCTGCCCTTTCAGTTGGAATTTCCTTTCTTCCCAAGCCTTTCTCAGACATGTTCTTAGCAAGTCTAACTGATTCATCCTAATTTTGGATGACAGACTGGGTTGAGCAGTACAGGCTCAAGTTATGCAACAGGCTCATTCACATGTCTAAAACCTCACCTACTGCTTATTCCATTCAGTTGTGGCTAGGGAGTACTGCTCACTCATATACTAGATTCTGGACCTCTTTTCCTAAAATATTCCACTATTCCATAAGAAATTTCCTGTGCTCTTTATCGGTGTCCAGTTTCCAGCAGCCACGCATTACCTAGCTTCAATTAAGTCAAACAGACCTTGCTCACAATGTTTCTTAGGATCCAGAGCACTTTTAAACAGAAATTCGAGGAAGGCTGTACACCACTTACGTGATTTCTTTACCATGAGGTAAGAAAATCTAGTGGTAGTTTACAAGGCATAGAGAAAAGTTCTAGTCAAGCAGTAAACTACACAAGCTATTCAAAAGACAGTGATCCTCTACACTAAATATATCCAAGCAGATATGTTCAAAAGCCACACTATCTACAATTGCCTTCGTTCTTGGATTGGCTGAATCACACAAGAAAAGGACAGACAAGATTACAAACTTGCTGTGAAGATACATGTTAATTCTCTACATGGTTCTAATACTCATACAAAAAGCCAAGCATGAACACAAATATGTATTTATTTGCTGTTATGTTAATTTTGTTAAAAAACATCAATAGTTGATAAGCTGAATAATGCGTGCAATTTTGAAAGGCTTTGCAAACATAGATGCCTGACTTGACCTTATGACTATTTTCTCCTTCAGGCAAACCAATATTATAACCAGAACAACACGAGAGGATGAACATTGTTGGGGAGCTGCTCACTGTGCCTGTCATACCCCGTTAATGCAACTTTGATTTGCCTTTGTTCTGACAGTAGCAAACAGCTGCTTGTAAATGAGCCACAGTCCCTGGGCTGCCTCCCATTATTCCACACTTTTGTTTGACAAGGTCACTTGCTGTGGGGATTTTGGGGAGAAAGAGTGTGCAGCCTATGGAATTAGAGTTAAACCACAGGCAACCCAGCTTGAATGCTCTTATTATATTTTTTTTCATAGCACCAGCAAAGCAAAAATAACAAAGAGAAAATCTTTTACTCTGTGAGCAAGTCAAACTTTTCTTTTTCCCAGTGTTCTTTTCATAATCCTAAAACTATCTTACAAAACGCAAGTCATGTTTCCATAAATCCCCTTTCATTCAAATCTTAACAGGATTTATATGAAAGATGTATTTAATTACAAAACAGGATTAACAAAAACAGATTAATATTGTTTTGTTCATCCACTGCTACAATTCATCAGGAGACAATACTGAGCCACAGCTAACAGCAACTCCAACAAACACTGCAAAAAACATGAAGAAACAATCTGATTTGTGCCAGTTTTCACAGGAAATTGATTTATTTTTGATAGGAACGGAGACACATTAGTCCTCCAGAAAGAAAAGCATCTCATAAGCAAATTAGTGCTATGATAGCTGTCCATATAAGGGCAAGCAGACATTCCTCTGACTAGGAATTTTATGATGCTGAATTAAACTGTAAGATCACTTTACAAAGACATTAGGATAGTATCTGGTGCTATCAAATCATCCCTGAACCTTCACTTTCCAATTTGACTTGTGATCTTAAAGACAGTGAAAGCTGTCATTTAGGATAGCCTGTTTCTTTGTGACAACTGTTGCTTTTGAAGCCACGCATAAACAAGGAATAGGTAGCAAATACTCAAAGGGATGGTTGATGCTATGGGAGGAGACAGCCAGTGGCAGTCTGCAACCACAGATGAATCACAGCAGAGTGCTTTCAAAACTTACAAGTGAAGAGAAAAGAGCGACTGACTTTAAAAAGCCTTTCAGGCTCTTCAAGAAGGGTCACTGAAAACAATGAATGGAAATCAGTCCAAAAACCTCTCCCAGCAGCCAGCAAAGCTATTCCGAGGGGACAGTCCCAATTGTTCAGATTTTTATCTCATCAACCCAAAAAGTGACTGAGCTCTTCCTGCCCTGAATCGTTTGCTTCCTAGTTCTTTGTTTGGACACTGGAAGAAATGTCTTCATCACAAAGGCCTCTGCATCCGCATTAAAAGAAAAAAACACAGACATTTCTGGAATCTTTGACTTAACTTTTAAGTCTCTGGTGTTCCCAACAGAAAAGCACATGACTGTTAAACAAGTTTACACATCTTCCCTGGACTCACTGAAAATGCTGACTGAGCTTGGAAGATTAGATTTATGACAGTAGGATTGGGATAGACAGCCTTCTACTTTCTTCTCTTTTCCAGCTAATTCAGCTTAAATCTCACTCTCCACCACAAATCTGTCAATGCACAGGTAAGAGAAGTCTTCCCAAGTTTCAGCTGGAAGTAGCTTCCCTTGTCAAAAGCGAGTTACGAAATACATAATTAGTGACTTACCTGAAACATTCTAACCTGAATTACACTTGAATTATCCAGTGCTAACAAGCAGCCATCAACAACAACAAAGTCTAATGATAAATCATGGTGACAACACTCACTTTCCAATAAAGCAGGCTGTAAACACTCCAGTAGCTGACTGCCAGAGTTCGAGATGGGAGGTTGTTAGCCTCATTTGTATTCAAAGGCAGGCAAATCACTAAAAGTCATTTACATCCTTCCATCTTTCTTAGTTCATGTCAACAGCAGGTGGTCTATCGATATTACCTTTGAAATAAGTAGGTGGCTTAAATTGCCTTCAAATTTCAGTAAAACCCCTGAATTATAGAATAGACCTTGAGTCTTAACTTTCCTGTTTTCTTTGTGTGGGATGTAATAGAACATGAATAAGTACAGCATGCACTTTGTTCATATTTAATCTACATTAAAAACTAAGTTTTGCACAAAAATCTAGGCACCTTAATCTTGAGCCTTAGCAGACAGTCACAGACATGACCATTTATGAGGTCAGCAAAGTGAGTTACAGAAGTTTATTTGTAAAGGTTTGAGTGAAATCCACAACAGATTATTAAAGATTTCTATAGATGATTTTTTTTTTTTTTTGTTAAAATACACATTTTTGGGTAAAAAGATGAAGACTGACTCTTGAATTCTTTGATGCACGTGTTTAAGTTTCCCTGCTGCTAGCCCACTGGGAACTACTCCTCTGAATAGATTACGTTCACTACAGACTCCTAGGGACATATGTCTTCTATTTTTCTTTGTGGCATTGTGACTATTTCTAACAGTCAGTTTAAAAACACAAATGTCTGTTGTCAATCAGGACCAGTTTCTGATGAAGTGAGAAGAAACACTGACTGAGACAAGAATCAAGGCCATCTTCATGCCCAAAAGAGTACACAGCCAGCAGTAAGCAACATCACAAATGTGTTATACAAATCCAGAATAGATTAAAGTAACTAAAACCAGCATTTGGTTGCTTTTCTTCTGTGATGTTTGCTTTCACATTTTGACAACTCCCTCAGAATTTGTGTGAAATTCAGTGTCCGCCAGAATCACTACTTTGATGTCTGCTTTCAAACTTCCATAAAGAACAGTGAGTTTTGAAACACGGAGGTCAGTAAGAACTCTGCAGACTGTGCAATTATGCTAAATGAACTCCCATATTTTGGTCAGCAGGTGGAGAAATTATAATACACTGTCCCAGTACCCCAAAAACCAAAGCTGGGATCAGTCCCCACAAACCCGCTGCAAATTCAGAGGCTTTGTTTATTACCCTGTCTGGCTTCAGCTGAGCATTAGCAAAATCTGACATGCAGGATTCACATTTAAAGATCTGAATATGATTTTGTTGCTAATAAATACACATATTTGTTTATACGATTGGGATTTTTCTGTGTGAAAAATGGTAACGATGCTGAAGGTGTCCCCTGAGCTACGAAGCATAAGGGAGCCTGTACTTCACAATGAGTTAAAGATTGTTTAAAGACCAGGACAGTCATTAAGCTGTATTTACTGTCTAGACAGGAATAGCTCCACCTAACCATTCCCAAAGGTTGTTAGCATTTCTAAAAATTAAGCAGCAGGAGGAAAAGGTTAAGATCAACTTACTAATTAAGTTACACTCACAGAAATCTGGAGAGGGGAAGGGAATGTAAATATGAATAGCATCCCCCAGTCTGAGTCCCAATCCTTAAACACAGGTCTTGCTTTACGAAGGAAAACATTAGGACTGAGCATCAGTGTGCAGAGTTGATGCCCAGACATGGGGCTGCACAAAAATGCCATTAGCCTGAGACAGATAAACTCCAAGGGGTGTCTAAGTAGATACAAGCAGTGTTTTTCTTTCCTCTCTGTACTGTAAATTCGAAGTCTACTGGTAGAGTACATTCACTGGTCTTTTGTAGCTTTTGGTACTAAAAGGTGTGTTCAAGATAACTGCCAAGCAATGAAGAATGTTCGGAGCCTACATTATGATGTTAATTGTACCATGAAAGAGCATATTTAGGTCACTTCCACGGTGCTTAGCAAATTCCCAGGGGCACTTGACAGGAAAACAGAACCTCTTCAAGGAGCTACACAGGCAGCAACCGAGATAAAAGAGATCCCTTCTGGTGACAAGTATTACTGAGAAATTCCTTAGCAAGTGGTAAGACTGGATAGTCTGAGAGATCCCTCAGGCTCCCAGGAGGGACAGAAGTTCTGCTGCTCTACAGGTTCTTGGAGGTGGAAACCCTGAGTAAAGCTCAAAGAGGTCTCTGGTTTCCCTGCCCCACAGCTCTCCCTACATCCGACAGGCAGCATCGCTGGGCTTGTTTACATACTGCAGATGAGAAGAGTCTGTTGATGCAGTAATAATAATTTAAATTCTAATCCAAGGAATAACTGCATAAACAAGGAGCAGGAGGCAAGCAGAGCCATCCATATCTCTGGAAACAGAAATGATGAATGCAAATCAAACTGTTCAGAATCATTTATATTGCCAATAAAATCAAAGTCCAATTATTTAAATTGTCAGAAAGAAACCTATATTTAGATAACGAATTTATCCTTATTTACTTTTATCTGTATTTTTACTATAAAAGAAAGGATAACCCAGTGATTGTTAACAAAACATTGATAAACATAGATTTTAAACTGAATTTGCTCTTCTCTTTCTCAATTTGTAGAGCTACCTACCTGAATGCTGTTTCAATGGAGATTTTTATATTTTTCCTCTTCTTTTACTGAAAAGAGTAAAAAAAGTACTTTTTTCCTTTTTTTTTTTTTTTTTTTTTAATTAAATGAGTATCAAATCTTACTCTTATTTATGTTAGACCTTTTCTGGGGGAAAAAAACCAAAACAGACTGGAATTCTACTAAGCACACAGTTCTTCAAATCTTGTGCATTATCACCACATAAATTAAGTTATCAACTCGTCTGTATTAGAAATGGACATGTTAAAAAGCACTTTTTCTGGAATGAAAAACTGAATTGTTTGGGTTTGACCCAATTGGTGTGACCAGGTCACACAAAATTTTAAAACCAGGTTAGTCCCACCCTCTCACTTCAAAAAAATAAGTTACAGATCAGAAGAAGAAAAAAAAATCCACTTTCACTGTTCTTAAATAAGTTTAACTTTTAACGGAATTGGAATGAACAGAATAAATGGAAATTTAAAAAGAGATCCCAAAATATTTCTACACCTGCAGAGGACAGCACTATGCCTAAAGCTAATTTAGCACCTCCCAGTCTTTTGTTCCAGACCAAGTCAATGCTTTCACCGTTCCTCTTAGAGAAAGCGAACCGGTAGGGCTTGAATATTGCTTATTAAATGCAATCTGAGCAGTGCCCGCAAGGGAAGCCCAGCACCTGCAGGCGCCCAGGGCTGTGCCCGCCCTCCCCTCCCTGGGCTCCCCCTGCCCAGGCACAGGGAGATGAATTAAAACAGCTCTCCTGACATGCTTCTGCTAAGCAGATACTAATGACTTTTTTTATTTTCCTTTCTCCTGCTTCCCGGTGGGAAGAAGTTGATAATGAACCCTGAATATGGCACTGGCACTCTTACTGGAGAGAAATAATAAACTGCAATTCCACCTCTTCCCTGCCCATCTCTTTGGGCGGGTAGAATAATGGTGATGCCTACATTTTGCTCTCCACTTCCCTTAGAAGAAAAGGTTAATAAACCACTCAGCATTTGCTTTTCGTGGAAACAGGTCTAGATTAATTAGCATATTCCAGGTAGCACAGTAAAACCATTTTGAGTGCTCAATACCACATTGTTCCAGAAACCTATTACGAAATTGTAAACAAAAGAAACAGAGGATTCATTCATTTTAGGACAGAAGAAATAATTCTAGCTACAACGACAGTAGTAACTTGGCCTAGAACTGAGCAGAGACAGACTATTGCATTGGATGAGAAGCATCACCAGAGCTGAGTGACCTAGTTAGAAGCATTTACTCTCCTCTGAGATCACTGACAGCGAGCCTTCCTGCTTTAAGACAATTTATACTTGATCAAGGTTGGAGGATACATATTCAACACCAGCACTAGGCTATTCTAGAACTTCATCTTGCAGGGTTTCTTCTACCTTCCCCAAGCAAACTATTGACAGGATGGGCACGTGGACCCCTTCACCCTGGAGCTCTGGGTGGCCTGAGAAGAGATAAATGTTCATCTCCTACCAAGTACAGATGACATTCTCCAAATTTTCAGCTCCTGTGTGAGTGCACTGCATGGGAGTATTTCTGTGTAAAAGGTGGGAGATGGCACCAGCAGCCAAACAAGACCCACTCCTGTCAGGCTGACCTCTGAAAGGTGCTAAATGCAGGAACTTCACAGGAAGTTCACTTCCAAATCTCAGGTGGAAGAAGAAGCCTGCAAGCAGTCCCCAGTGCTAGCTGAGAACTAGGTCCCAGAAAAAAACTCACTCCCTATGGGATAGCAGCACACAGCTCCAGGTCAGACCACTGGCAACTTCACATCCTACTTGGGGGTTCCACCAAAGGTACAGGACCACAGTGCTTTTACGAGAGCTCTTACAGGGACCACATATCTAATGTTAAGCACGACCAAGGCTGAATGTTGTATCTCCAAACCTCCCAGGCTAACATTGCAAATATCTAAAGATTACTGCTTCCAGAATTAGCAGTTTGTACTGATAAAAACTGATACTGAAAAGAAAAAATGCAAAGATCATATATATATATTTATTTATAAAGAAAAGAGGCCAGAACAAAACCCAAAATGAACAGAGTATCTCTATTGATCTGTACAGTCCCATTTGTATGATTATATTTCCAGAAAGGCATCACACAGTTTCGGAGCAAGACATCTGCCATCTAATGAGAGCCCAAGAGTCAAAACAGACGTACAAATAAGTACTAAGAAACCAAAATTCCCCAAACTGTTAGGTAGACTCTACTGTCTAAAACTACAGGTGCTTAGGAAGAAATTATTTCTTAACTGTAACATAAACATTTACAAAAGATGGTATTTCTTCATCTGGTGTTCATCAGAAACTTTTGCTCAAGCCTCAAAGCAGCAGCCCACAAGTTTTGCTTCTTCCAGCACAAAAAAAACAAAAGGGGCTGTCACCAGGGATGGGAAAAAGAAAACCTTGAGGAGCTGGCTCATAGTAACTAAATACTTCGAATCCAAATTTTACTCACTTCAACATGTTTGGAAGCGATGCAGATTGGCTGAGAGCCATCCTCAACCCAACAAGTGTACCTCACCAGCTGGCATGACACAGACAAGAGCCCCCGACACCCCGGGAGGGAGCAGTCGGGAACAGATCGGGTGAATTAATGCAGCACTCCAGGTTGCATGCCTGGGCAAAACTGTTTGCTCTTCGGCTCCAGTTTCAAAGTCAGTCAGTATTTAAACTGTTTGTTCTCTAGCTCAGATTTCAAAATCAGTGTTTATGTTTTATTGTTTCACAGTTCAGCAAGACCAAGCACAATTAGCTTGTAAAAAACTATACTGCCTGTCTTCAAGGTTGAGGTAGGGTGAGGAAGCACAGTGTTAACAGTGAGTAGTTACACACTTGGGCAGCTCTGGGCATACTCAATTTTATGCCACAGTGTACTCGGGCAGCTGTTGAACTTGGTGTAAACCAAGAAGAATAAAACTGTGCAGTCAACAGCAAAGTAACCCTTGTCTGCATTTGCAAGGCCAGGCCCATTGAAATGCCACATTTCTGCTGTCCTGGGAAGAGCAAGAATGGGAGGACGTGTGGACACAGCAGGGACTGGAGCAATTTACTTACTGTAAATTTTACTGATTTATTTTTTTGTTCAAGAAAACGTTTCAAGAAGTTGTCTTGTATCCACAGTGAAGTTTCTGATCAGAGGAGGCTGAACATACTCATACTGAGCCAGGAGCTAGGATTTGAATGTGGGAGCACAGCGTTTCAGGGGTGTCCTCTGCTGGGAACCCGCTGGGTTCTGAGGTCCCGTATCATGCACAGGAGGTTGCAGGGGGTGCAGAGAGTGTCTGGGGGCTCCTGAGAACCCCACTTGTGAAACCTGCTGCTCCTGTGAGGAGAAACCTCTACTGCAACATTGCAGAAATGGTTCAGAATCTAAGCATTTCAGTTACGTGGGGTACAAAATCAACCCACTAGAGTGTGAAGAGATGATTTGTGTTTAAGTACCTACAGGAGGGACAAGCTCACTGGAAACTGTGCTCACAAACATGGCAAGCAGAACGTAAAGCTCCAAGAAACTGGGCACATTTGAAAGCAGCACGTCCTAAAGCAAAGAGAAACACTCATTGCTGTCTGAACACAAAAAGCACTTCCTTCTAACCAGCTCTGGAATTTGAAGTTCACCCTGGATACATACTGTGACAAATGCATGTATGATATGAATCCCTGAACTTCTGTATGAAACAAACAATCCAAGTGCTCAGCCCAGGATATGAAAAGACTACTTCTTGGGGAACGAGTGTTTGACAGACTCAGTACTGTTTTGTTAATTTATCAGATTAAGTATCTTCCAGTGGAAGATCCATCTCCCACCATTCCTAATGATAAAGTTAAAAAAAATTTAAAAGACAAAAAAATAAGAAAGACCATCAGAAATACCTCGCTCTAGCCACTTAACAAATTAAGTGTGTTGGGGCAGTTTGTAGCTACAGCTATGTCCATTCAAATGCTGTAAGCATTTTGAAAGGTACTAATCAGTGTTTCATGAATACTTACTGGTACACTCTAGTGGAATTTTAAAAGTGAGTATGGGCATTCCAGCTTTTCCTAAAATAGGGAAAATTATGTATCAGAAAATTGTTATTCTACATTATTTTCCACAGGATATGTGAATTTAGCCAGAGGCTATCAGTCTTGAAGGAACACTATTTTTAGAAAGCTTATTCACACATTTTATTTTATTTTATTCTATTTTTCTCAGTAGAAACATACTTGTACAAATGTGATTGCCTCAACTCCTGGCTCCAGACCTACAGGGAAAATCCACAAGTGTATGCATGCAGTTGTTTTGTAAGATCTCAGTTTATTTTCTAGCAATTACTACTGACTACTTGCAATGATGCATTACCAGATTACCCATTCCATTTGCTTATTAAAGTATGAACAGGGTATCTCAAGTCTGTTATAGACATAATCCTGTGGGTGCCTCTTCTGGTCTCTGGACAACAAAACACACATCCCAAAACATCAGTGCTCCATTACCCTTTCAGGCACATGAGGTACCTTCTAGCTAATAGCCCAATTAATCATGAGGATGTACTTGAAAAGCAAGTTGAAATCTTGTTTGGATAATGAAGTAGAGATTACAGGTTTCCTAAGAAGAAATTGTGCCATACAAGCACAAATTGAACATGTTCATCATAGTGATACAATACACTTATTACAACTTTAAAAAAGTAATTGACAAAATCCTAATTATCATTTTACAAATTAACAGCTACAGGTAAAAATGGATGTGGATAGATGAAGGGGTGTGAGGACTCTAATAGGTTCAAATCATATGCTGTTGAGAATACACATAAATTAGGTTTTTATTTATAGTCATTAACTCCACAAGAATGTTAAAAAATGGCATCTTTTATACACAGGTTGGATTGAAGAGGTTGTAAATGAAGACGACAAGATCTTTTTGACTGAAGATAGAACACATTTTAATGCTATTGACCTAAGGCTGTTGAGCCTTAAAAATACATTTCATAGTCTGTCTTCAGAGTTTCTTTTTAAAATTAAGAACATTTGTGTCCATCTGTGTGAGGCATTGGACTCTGATAAATGTGGACAGGGGACATGTCCACAAGTTCACCTGATGTTGTTTTTCGACAGAAGATGCCAGATCAGCATTACTTCTTCTAATAAGGTAAGGACTTCACAAATACGGAGTAAAAAATAATATACAGATTTTGCAGTCTGCGTTTACATCCAGCCAAGTGGCAAATGGTTGCTTATTCCAACTGCTACATTTTAAGTAATTTTTTTAAACTATTCACTGAATTCAAAATATTCAAACCTCATTATGTAGTTTCTTTGAATTTACTTTCCAAGACAATAGTATCTGTATTCAAGTTACTTCAGTTATTGTAGTAATGTAATTGTCTGTATTTCAGTATTTCATTTATTACAGGAAACTGTAATAGAATCATTAAAATAGGAAAATATGGACAATCTTTTTTCCTGCTTAGGCAGTGAGCAGTCCTAATCATATAAAAATCTTGCTTATTATAATTTTAAATACTCACCCCTCATTACACCAAATTGCTGGGTTTACACATCTGAATCAAGATTTCAAAATTGTAATGAGACTGATGAACACTGCATATCTTTTTAGTATGACCAGACGCAAACCTACTGTACCTCTGGCCAAAGACACTGTGCTACTGAGTAATCAAGGCAACAGCTCGACATTTTTGTGTTGATATCCAATTCACAAATAAAGAGCATTGAAAGAGATTACAGGAAAGCCTTGAAATACCCAGAATTATACCTGTTTATGTTTCTGCTAGCTCTGAACAGACAAACAGAGGTAGGAATTAGTGGACACACTGCATGCTTGTGAATTTCAGGGTTTATACGTCCATTTTCAGACTCTCAGGAAAACAAAAGATATCTTAATAAGAGAAAGGGAGCCCTGAATTCACTGGTAGCAAAGGCATTGCAATCAAACTTGTCCTCATTTAATGAGGATCTGACCTGAAATCTCTCAACTGCAGGAATAAAACAACTATGATGTTTTAATTTTATTGTTTTGCCTTAATTTAATTTTGGGGGGGGGGGGGGGGGGGGGTGGGGGTGTGGGTGTGTGTGTTTGGTTGGTTTTGGGGTTTTTTTTTGGTTTGGGGTTTTTTTTTTTGAGGAAATAAGTCTTTACAGAATCAGATCTTTTAAACAACCTAACGAAAAGGGCATCGGACTTCCTAAAAGGGCATGAAATTCCGCACTCACATATAGTCTCAAATAGGCTGGTAGGCTCTACTTTCATGGATAAGTACATCCTAAAGAGATTACAACATCTTAGGCAAGAGGCTATTGAATTACAGTGTGGATTAAATTACAGAATTTGGTAAGTGTGTATTATCATATATCAGCACATCCACCAGTTTAGTTCAGGAGATAAGTTACTAAAACTATGCAAGAAGCTGAATAGCCTCTTATGACAATTTGATGCACTATTGATTTTTTTTTCCACTTTTATTTCCAAAACAAATTTCATTTAATTTTCATTATTTAATTCCCATCAATTCAGGCAATTCACAGACTTTTTTGGCTGTTGAATGTCTTTGTGCAAAACACATTGAAGTAACTGAGTAGAAAATTCTGTCATAACAATGCTTTTTCCTGTGAACTATTGGCAGTTATTCTCCTAGCCCACTGTGAGAATTATAACAACTTAATTTTTTTTTATATGAAGACTGGAGAAAAAAAAAATAAATACAGAAACATAGACAGTTATCAATCCTCAAACATTCCAGGTTACTACTCACCCAAAGCAGTAATTATCCCTTGATTCAGCTTACCACAAAGTCACAAATTTAGGTTTTGCCCCTCTGTTTTAACAAAGATTTCATAATACAAATTTTGCCTTTTCATTTCAATTGCATAGAGAGGCTACTAGAATGCTAAAATAAATCAGATCAGCCAAAAAGCTCATTATTCATACTTTTGGCAAGCAAAGCAAAGAGAGTAACTCTTCTAAGCACTCAGTCCTGCTAATTCTTGATAACAAAAATAATATTTCTAGGATATTTGTACACTACAGGGTAATATGAAGCAAGCCAAACTATAATAATGAAGAACTACCAATTTAAGTATATATGAAATACTGTATTTTTTCTGGAACTGTTCAAACATAACCCAATCAAGAAACAACTATATTCAGCCACCAGAACTTTAGCTAGACACATTGTTTTACATTTATAACATAAAACATAATTGATATTTTCAGAAAAAAAAAGTTTAAATTAGTTCAGAAAAAACTGCTTCAGCAGTAACTTCAAGCTGGTCCACCAGAATGCAATACAGTCTCTTAATGTATATATTTCATATTTGGAGAAATCGGGGTATTTCACAGAACCAAACCTGAACTACTAGAAAAAAAAGGAAACTCAGCACCACTAGCAGAGAGGCATTCCTTCTAAGAATAGGAAATTATAACTGTGTTTCAAAACAAAAAATCCGACAAAATAGTGATAATAAGTTTTGCCTGCTAAGAGAACACACTGCAAAATATATTTTACTAGTCCACTTGGCCTGAGGGGCTGCAGGCTGAACAATGATCAGGCCTGATTGTAGAACAGCACTGCAGAATTTGGGATCTCAAGATTTCTTTTTACCTGTAATAAACTATTGTTCAGTTCATTCAATAATGGAATATTCTACTTGGGTCAATGATAGCAGCTCAGGCAAACAAAAGAAGTCTTTATGCTCCATCTAGACGTTGCAAGGTGCTTATTCAATTTCTTCTGCATCAGGGGCACTGTTCCTTACCTAATATGTATACATTTGCTGAGTGTTATTCAGCCTTTGTTGCTTCTGACCCTCACTTGGCATTTAATTCCCAGTCCACCGGGGTATTCATGCTTGATGGCACTGATGCACATGCTGAATGCTTTATTTATTTAATGGCACAGGGAATGAAGCTATAAACTGTATTAGACAATATCCTGTTTAAAGATGCCAATGGTCAGTGTTGCAGCACTACTAACCCACGTCTGCAGTGGTGAGTATGTCACTGGAAATCAGACAGTATATACTGATTATAGATCAACACTGCAATAAGGAAAACAAGGCTCCCATTCAAAATTCCATTTAGCATTTTTCAGGAATATTGTTATAGTATTGAAAATGTTATGCACGTGTTTATGTTCTCTGTCTTTTAAAGATGCCCATTAATCTTTACTGCTAGTGGCAAAGAAATTTTCCTCCAATACTGCAGTCCCTACTAAAACTGCTGATACTACAATGAAATCTCCCTGTGTAGTTACGCAGAATTGTTTTAAAGCACAGTACTCTGTGCCTAAAGCAGTGGAGTTGATTGCAAACAAGTCACGTACAATTTGACGACCACTGAAAAAAAAAATACTGACCTTTATTCAGTTGCACAACTGTGTCATTTATAACAATAGAAGTAACTTCACATATCCTGGTAAGGTTCACTCTTTCTCTTAGCTAAGGTAAGATTATCCAAACAGCAAAACTCATGAATGTTATTGAAATATTCTCTCAAAAGGTCTATTATCTAAACCCAAACAAACAATATTTAACAAAAATAATGCAGAAGTGACCGACACAGTCACAACTTACTGAAACCCCCACATTCAAATATACTAACTGAAGTGAAATATCATACAAATAGGCAACCACAGCAAGAGGGGTTTTAGAGGAACTTGCAATTATTCTGGAAGCCTGGGACCTAAGATCCATAACAGCCTATATCATCCGTTGTTTTTAATTATGTCTTTTAAAAAAGCTCCCCTGCTGTGTTTCTGAAATACTAAATGGCCTCCACAGCTACTTGGCATAACTCATTCTAATTCATGATTACAAGATGGTATTTTCAGACTATTCCCTCTTTCCCAGCAACTACTTAAATGAAAAAAAAAAAAATCATTTTGTCTTAATTCCTATTTAAGCCATCCATTTGATGCATAAAATTTGAAATGCAATAAATGTCAAGTCACAGAACATAACATTTGCATTATGTTTCTGCAGAATTCCTATCTAAAAGAAATTTATAAATATGTAAAGAATGATGATTTTAATATTTACTTTTAGGAAAAAAAATCTCACAGTAGAAGTTTTACTTGTAAACCGGATAGGGTCACCTGGCTTATGTTTGGTTCCAATTTTTATTCTGCTGTACATGATACAGAATTTTAAGATTAGAATCACAATGCTAGAAGTAAAATGTTCTGCTCAATACAGTAGACATGTCCTAACTGCACATCCATGTTCAAATGCTAAAGGTTGATAGGTATATTTATCCTATAAACTGTGAACTTTAACTACTACAGCTAAGAAGGTTAAACCCTGAAGGTTCAAACAAAACACACTGGAAGACACACTTAAAAGAAAACGACACAGCCACTTTGTGTGACCTGTCCTCTGCAGGATTATTTCCATTACACTGAGAGCTTTTTTCTTTCTTTACCTCTTCTTATTCCTAAAATACTCCCGATTCTTTTTTAAAGAACACTGCCTTGAAGAACTGAATAATTTGCATAGGAGAATTACCATTGTTATCTCCCTGAGAAAAGAAGCTGCAAGGTAATGGAAAGGGAAGGGAGTAACTGAACGCTTGGGGTCATAAGGACTAAGCCTTAAACAAAGACAGAATACAGAGTATTCATGAATTTGCAACTAGTCAAAATGTGCCAAGGACTGTGTTTCCTCTCTGTAAGCTCTTTTGTGCTTCGTGTAAGCAGAAGTCAAGCCAACCTCAAAAGAAGCAGTATCTGATTTTCTGGACAGTTTCTCTGATAGGATGTAGCTGGGGCTCTGTTTATCTGAAATAATGCTTGACAGCTGCATCCCCCAAGCACACACTCCAATACAACGTCCCAAGATGGGTGAAGCATGTATAACAAAATGAAACTTAAAGCAAGACAGCCGAGTCAGAGTAAATCCCTGTTTCATTGAGTTCTTTCTTGACTGAAAGACATGAAAACTGTCTCTTGGTAACTTGCAGAGAAACCAGCAGGTCTAGGGGGGAATATAGTGCCATTCTTTGCCTTTTTCTTTTTTTTTTTAACATTGATTTTGAACAGCACATTAGAAAAAAGGATGACAGAATCAATAGAATTTAAGATGCTCTTGTAATCTGGGTTTAACTTCATAGTAACACCTCTAATCAAAGGCGAAGAACCCTTTGTGGCATTTTGACATCTACATCTATCATGTGGATATGGCTTTTATTGAGCTGAATTAACAACTTTACTCAAATAATTAAAATCTAGCCGCCCAAAATGTCAGAGTAAAAGTAGTTTAACAATTCATCATTCTTGTAAAAGTGTAATTTTAATCTGTGCATTATACCAGCTGTTTTGTGGGTTTACAATAAAAGTAATCAAGCAGTAGAACAGAAAAAGAAATTGTAAAACAGTAAAAGAAATAACACCACAGTAGCCTGCCACATGTTGAAATTAGCACCAATTTTACTCCATGGAAATTAAAACCACCTATAAAACTGATAATACCTCAAAACTGTAAGCAAGGGAATGCTTAAAACATCAAATCCAACCTGGGTTCTATTTTTCTCCTTAAATAAAAAGAGTCATAAAAATCTCTCATTTCCTCCCAAAAGTGGAAGTAAAAATATCATGGGTTCTATCCTTCAGTTTTTCTTCTCATATCCCGTTGCTCTGGAAAAATCTGACTCTCCAACTACAAGTGTAGTTTAAAAAGACCAAGGCCATATTTTCAAATGGCATAAACAAGCATCACCACCAAAAAAAAAAAAAAAAACAAAAAACAAAAAACAAAAAATAAAATGAAATAAAAAAAAAAAAACAAAAAAAACCCAAAAAAACAAACAAAATCGAAAGGGTGAAAAAGACTTTGCCTTTCATCTTTGCTGCTCCTCCCTTGTTTAGGCTAGGTGTTTTGTGGTGTGTGCTCGCTTTGTTTTTTTTTTTTCAGTGCTAGTGGATCACCCATGTTGCATAACTGATCAGGGTTCAGACCACATTTCTGTAGGGAGGGGCATGCTAAAGCAGAAAACAGGTCCCAGGGATGGAGAGAAGGGTAACATGCTTTTTAAGTGGTCACACTGGCTTATTTCAATCGCAAATGAGTATAATCTCAGATTTTTTTTTTTTTTACACTCAGTAGTTGAAGGATTTAGTAATTTAATTAATAATTACCAAAATATAGACAAAGCAACACACTGATAATCCTCCATAATAGAGATTCCTTTGCCTTTCCTGGGGTACAAGACCATTTACACTAACAGATATGACCTTTTAAAGCGATGCAATAAGTGTGAGACAGGGCAGGCAAAGGAGATGAAAGATGATGCCGGTGCCGCAGTCATTTTATGTTAAAGGCTCTGCTTATATGTGTAATTCATACCACTGAAGTCAGAATAATTTGAGAGCTGAGTTTTCAACAGCCTTTATAAATGATGTGTTTTGTTTCAGGAAATGTCGTCTTCACTGAAATGCTGGTAACATGTATATAGTTATGTCAAAATAAAAACCACACTTTTAAAAAAAACTTCAAAGCCTTAATTTTAAAAATAAGCTACATCTCAGTGACCGTTTTTGTACTACCTTGATGCCAATTATTTTGAATGTTACTGATACACATCTTTGTTTCAGCCACATTTTGTCCTTACTAACTGCATTAACAATGTCAACAAGAGAACCACATTTTCCACGCAGATGAAAAAAAACCCCAAAACTTCATAGCCATGTCTTTTTTTTTTTTTCTTTCATTTCTCTTATGGTTTAAAGTACAGAAGATGTATTTCAAATTATAAGACTTGTACCACAGTAGCAGAGACCCTACAGCAAAACACTTCCAAAGGGCCATGCACTATCCCCAGATGCACAGCATGGCTTCTTATTTATTTCAGTAGGAGTCTCAGACAGGTAAAGAAGGCAAAAACTAATAAGCACCTGGGGAAGAGATTAAATTTAACCAACAAAAAATAAACTCAGTCTTAAAGATTTCTACTCCATTTGGGAAGGTGCTGACACACTTCTCACCTCTGTAAAGAGAAGAGTAATGAGACAACTTAATTCTTTCATATTTTGATAATGTTAGCTATGCCTAGAAATTGCAGTTAAGATTTCCAGCAAGAAATTTTCACTCTTGCAACTTGGATCCAAGTCCAAACAAGCACCAAGGCTGATAGAACTGAGATAACTCACAGATCAGGTTTCTAGGTTAAATTAATACATCCCCCTAGTACTCATTTTAGGCTGAGTAAGGTGAACTGAATTTCATTAGGAAAATCTGGAAAGTGCTGTTTGAATTGGCAAGGAAATAGGGTAGGCTGGTGGGAGGCAGAGACTACAGCTGAACACATCTGCAACCAAAACTAAAACTCTAAATGTTTCTGGAAATCCACAATCCTACTGGGTGAAAGGGGAAAAAAATATACAAGAATATGCACTAAAGAATGCTCTCTTATCTGGAATGGCCACTAAACCAACATTAACTTGAATGTTGTGATGCTTTTGGGAGATTAAGAATTGCCCCAAAGGGGAACACTACAAAAGAAAATAGACACGAGTTTTAATTTTTTTTCTTTTTTTAGAAATTATAGACAAGCCAGAAATATAGAAAAATAGCTGAAGGGGAAATTAGAAAATAAAAGTCCTTCCGACAATGAGGAATTGAGAGGGTTCTGATTTTTCCTGAGATTATTACAGCTAACAATCCAGTTCAGAGAGGTGCAAGATACATGTTACCATTTCTAACCCCTTTAGAGCATCAACAATGTAAAAAACACTACAGACATATTTTAATTGTAGTGCTAATTCAGATGCTTTTACTCTTTGGTTAAAGGTATATTGTGTTCATATGGCTAAGTGTTTTTGTTTGTTTTGCATCAACCCCAGTCAAGCTGTGGAGAAAGATGGAGTAGGTGAACAAAGGCTTTTCTCCCTCAGACACCTCCCAAATATTCAAAACATCACAAAAATGGACTAGAAAAGCTGTATTTTTTTTTTTTTTTCATTATTTTGCGGTCTTATGTGAGAAACTGCATGTTACTCATTACAAAAGTCTCTTGCACGCAATTGTTTGGCATGATAGGCTGCAGCTTTTCCTGCTTTTTCTTTTCCTGCAGAAGAAGCATTTTCTTCCTCCCCACCCTGCAGGAACATCTTGCCTTGTTGCAATCTGCCTCTTGCCAAATGGAGCACCTTGCTGCCTGTGAGGCATCAGCCAGGGGACCGTTTTTCTCTGGTCTGACACTCATAATCCCACTTGCCAGGCTGTTCCTGGCAATTGAGCAGGAAATGCATCCCAGTTCTGTCGGCCCCATGTCCTAAACACGCCCTGTACAGGTTAGATAGGCAAACATTTCTAAAAACTGAGAGGTGTGAAAGGGTCACTTCCTTGAAAACTAGAAAACTGAAAAGAATTAAGTAAAATACAAAAGCAAAGAAGTAGAGCTTCATTCCCAAGCAAACCCTTTCCAGCTCTTGCACTTGTCTTGGTTTACTTGCAGGTTTTTGAGCTCCTCCTTTACCCGTAGCTAACTTGCTTCAGAGAGTTATTCACAGCTACGTTTCTCTGTTCTTTTGTTAAAGATGGAGTCCCTCCAGGGCTGCTCACAGCACTTGCTTAGGGCTACCTTCCTCTCTCCCTTCCATCAAAACTCTCCTATTAGGCGTCTCTGCTTTTCACAATTTCCAAAACTAGTCATATCAAATACAGCTATGGAAATTTATATTTCCCCCTTCTGCTTGCTGGAGTAAAAATTTATTTTTAAAAAATGCAGTTAAAAGTAGGACACCATGCTTCTTGAACCAGGGCATCATGTTTCATTCAAATGATATTCAAGATTTACTATAATGTAGAACTTCAGATTATAAATCTCGAATATTTAAAAATATTCAGCATACATAGCTTACATATTGCCTAATGCCTCTTTTTTAGTGCTTTGGCTAGCATCTACACCTCCTGTCCATTACTGTTTCGTACAAGTTGGGAAGTCTTGTCTCTACAAAATGCAGTTTCCTCCAGCTGAAACTTAAGTGAAAGCAGTAAACAAAACAAATCTGCGATTTGCTACAGTTGTAATAACCAATTCCTTTGTTCTGATTCAGATCTGCTAAGATTCAGTAACAGAAAATATGCCGTGTGAAAAGGTGAAAGAATACAGTCTGTGTTTCTTAAAATAGCTGATCTATTGCTGTCTGCATGAGTCCAGCCTCTTCTGCAGGGAGCAGCACAACCTGAGCACAGAAAGTGCCATCCCTGTGGTACCAACTGCTCACCATGTGAATAATGAAGTTGTAAGAAAATACGTGAGAACAGTGATGGCTATGTCTTGAATTAGGACTGACCTGCACAATAATGTGCTTAAACACTTCTCAGCTGTTGACAGAACAAAGGAGATTACATGTTGACCATAGGAAATAGCAGTATGATGAAAACAATGGAAGAGTTTATTTCTGTAGCTCAACCTCTATCTCTTCCTACATATTCTTCAAAATAGTCTTAATGATACAAAGCTGAAGAGCAAAAAGAAAATACAAAGCCAAAAGAAACACACATTGCAGCACAAAAATTGAAAAAACCAAACCATCCTTCAAATAATCATTATATTAGAGTTATAAAATATAACCCAGCATAGTATTAAAGGAAAGCAGCAAATTTAAATTAAAGTATATAGAAATTGACTTTGCTTAATACGACAAGATCAGAATTTTTATTTAATCTTCTTCTTAATTTTAAGAATTACTGTTCTTAAAATATGTCATAAACATTACGCTTAATTTCACTTAGTCTTTTTCCAATATAAAATATTTCACTATGAATATTCCCCATTTCTTTAATTTAGAGACATGTATTGTGAGTTTTGGAAAGGAGTGAAAAAACTGTGGGTTTGTGAAAGTGTCCAGTTTTCTCTGAATTCTGTTTGTTTCTACATGATCAATCCCTGCTGAGCTCATAAATCTCACAGTAAAACTTATGAAACCGCTACAACAAATATCAGAAAAACAAGAAATGAGAAATGGCTGATGTGACTTTCTGCTCACACTATTTCAGGATGAACAGATCAGCTTCCCAGATGTCTATTCATGCCTGGACTGGGAAAGCCATTATAATGAAAATCAGAGTTAAAAGGTCTGGGGCCTTACCTGGCCTGGAGGTATTCTCTCAAAAAACCTGTTTTTCCTGGTCTAGGAGTCATAGAAAGAACTGACCCCTTGAACAAGGTAAATGAGTTCTTCAGAGGCCTGGAATAAATTCCTAGGCTCAAGATGCTTTTTGGTCTTTGTTATTTACCCATTTCCTTCAAGTTAATGAACTTCAGCAGAAACAAGAGCTGGAAAACACCACTCTCACATTCTCATAACTATGTTTAGGCACCTAAAATACAAGTACAATGCCTAATGGCATCCATTAACACACTTTCAGTAACACCTAAGAACCCACAGCGTGCACCTACAATGAAGCAGCTGCCTCCATCTCTAAGCATTATCAACACTTTTAAAAATACCTGCTCTTAGGAGAGAAAACTGAAGCTTTGTAAAAACTAGAACACAGACAAGAGATTGAGGAAATAGTTTCAGAGTTAATTTCATCCATCGTAAAGCTGCAGTGCATGTCCCCATCAATGCCTGGCCACTCCCATGGCTTGGGAAAAGCTCAGGCTGGTGCTGGACTGGGGCCAAGTCCCAGATGCTGCCATCACAGCCCACCGGGGCTGGGGGGGATCCAGCAGTCCAGGCTGGGCTGCAGGAGGAACACCCCAATTCCAGAGCAGGGCAGAGAACTCCTGGGACTGAACCCACTGACAAACTGGGACACTGTAACCCCAAGCACATGAAGCAAAGTGACCTCTGCACAGAACATGCACTGACAGTAGCTCAGACATGCAGAGGAGCTCTGCTCCGTGACACAAACCCACACACCCTGAGTTTTAAGGGAGCCTGATTTGCATAGAGTAACTGCATGCTCAGGTATTTCTCAGCCTCATTTCATTTGGGAATACAGGTTGGGGGTTCTTCTTCCCTTTGGGCTGGTTTTGTTTTGTTTTTTTCTTGGTTTGTTCATTAGGTGTGGGGTGCTTTTTCTTTAGTTAACAAGTTGCTGTGTAACAACTTCTGAGTGCTAGTAAATATTAAAAACTAGAGGCAAGAAATAAAACAAGTGTAAAGGTGCAACTACTAATAAAATTTTCTTGGGTAAATATATATAACTGAGATGCTCCATTCACTCAGATTCATGAGTAAATCCCATGAATTTTAGCCTGTATAGAATGCCTAAGAATGAAAACTCTAACTCCTGTAAGAAGGCTGGAAAAATGCAAGGAGAAATCATAAACAAACAGATGTTGCACTTACTCATAGTAAAGAATGTTCTATGCAGCAATAAAGAAACCTTAAAGGGCGATTGGATGACAGCAACATTTCTGAAGCTTCTTTGGATTCATTTTAATAAATATCAGGTAAAGGGAGGGATAATTTAGCTGTCTGAATTACTGGATTATGAATTAAATGGTTCCTTTTAACATTCTGTACTCAAACCACAGTCCTATTAAGTGTAAGACTCTAATGTGAATTTTTAAAGAATGAGAAAATATTATCAGTTCTGCAAGTGATTAAGTCTAGCCCAAAAAGAACATGTAAGGCAAATGCTTTGGAAAGCCTGCTTTTTTTGTATAAATGACAGATCAAAGTGTTATTAGTAAAATTATATAATCCTGTTAAACTGGATCCTGGAAAAGGAGTACTGAAAGGCAATTTAGATTCTACCTCTTCCTTAAACCACATTTTATTTATTTTAACTTGCAGGTCCTTGCAAAACTCCCACTGGCATGTACATTCTTTTCTTTCCACTGAAATCACAAGACAGGACAATCAGGTTTGTTATCACAAACCCCTCAAACATAACACACACATGCACACATTTTTCTTGGGCTGTGGAGTAGCAGTCTTCTGCTTTTCACACAAACTTTATAAGGACAGAAAAATTCTCACAAATTTATCTCCTGTTCTTCACTGAAGACTTAAAAAAAAAAAAGAAAAGAGAGAAAAAAACCCTCATGCACAGATGGATGGAGATTTCTTACATGTTCTGCACTCTGTGTTGTCACCACAGGACCACCTGCAGTCCTGCACTGTCCAGATAGGTGTTCTCAAAAACACCTGGGTAAGCTGTTTGTCCAAGGACTATATGCTGCAGATAAGAGGTAATTAGCAAATGAAACTATTCCTAGCACTCCTCCTTCAACATTAAGTGCAGAGCTGCAGCAGCAAGCTGGCACCTGGTACAGGGAAATGCTAGATGTGATCATTTCAATTTACACATTCAGCACTACATCCCATATGCTTGTCAATGTGAAAGTGTCAGTGATAACAGAGATACCCTAAGAAACTGCTCTGTTGAAATGCTGACATGAAGTTTTTATGTATGAAACAGACCCTCTACTCTGGACCATCTGTAACTTCTTCCTTTTCTCATGGGGCATGTGTTGGCCATAAAATCTTTCCATTAAAAATACCCAAAAAATTAAGCTTGAGTTTAAAGGGAAAATTATAAGCCCTTAAACATCTCCATACCAAATTTATATATAAAACTATTTTTCATATAAACACAGTACTTATCAGCAAGAATAAAAAAAAAAAATTGCTGAGCAGAAAAAGTTTGCTGCAATTAGATATTGCAAAATTTATAGCTGTGCTGCAAGATTAAAGGAAAGTATCTGGCACAATGACTTGTACCAATATATAAAATTAAACAAACTGGAAATTATGACTTGGTATTGTCTCTTGACTCTTTAGTATTTTTTTCCATGCCTGTGTTCTGTACACATCTTGAACTCACAGGTGTTTTTTCCAAAATGCTTTTCATGATCTCACAACCAGAAATTTCTTAAGTACAACAAAAGTAGGAAGCTTCTTTTGTGTGAGAAATGATGAGTTTGCTGAATTAGGTGACTAACTAAGGCTAAAGAAGACAATGCAGAGAAGCAGAATGATTTCCTCTGCACAGCTGAGGTCTGTGAGGTGGCATCAATCATCAGAAAGGGATGATGGAGAGGGTGCAGGGAGAGAACAGGATGGCAAAATTTACAAGGCAGCAGTATTATTTACTATACTCCTTAAATGATCTGAAAATGCATTGAGAAGTGAGAAATGGAGAAATATGCTTTGTGATGATGTCTTTAAAAAGTAAAGTTGACAAAAGACAAAGAGATTCAAAGCCACAATAATGCACTCCAAAACCCAACATTAAATACTTTTTTTTAAATCCTAAGCAGTGAGCCAAGAAATATCTACTGGTACTCAATGACAGTCTATAATTAAGAAATGTACACTCTAAGCAGGCTACTTTGTGCATTTAAGTATTTTGGCATTTTCGTCTAAGACTTCCAGTACTGAATACCAGTGAAAGAAAAAAAATCCGAAGAACTGAGATACAATGAGGCAATTTCTGTTCCTAGTGAAAGTACATGCACTCTTAAGATCCCAAAAGTAGCCTTGAAAGGGCTAGTTTATCTAGGAAATGAACCCTTTGGAAAACTCTTGTTTCCCTCCTTAGGACAGAAATCAGATGCAACTCTGGATCTACCCAACCATACCATTATAAAAACACACAGGCTGTCTTCATATTTGCACTTGTAAACCCTTGCAGAAAACTGGGATACCCTTCACCATCTTCATAACTAAGTCAAGGAGAATCAAGTTCTAGACACTCTGACTTTAAATGACAGGGTCTCACAAGGGAACATCAATCATGTTAAGTGTCAAACTGGTACTGTATTCTCACAAAGACTGGCACATTTTAGACCAGTTTTCCACCTTGAAAAGAAAGTGCCCATTCAACTGGCACAACAGTTTCCCAAGCTTCAGTAGATGCTCAGATCTCACTGGTTTTTCATCTGTTTTAGGGTGAAGCACTCTGTCAGCTCCACCATGACCTACACCCCTCCCAGTCGTCAAATGCCTGGGTGATGGTTCAGGAAAGAGGCAGGGGGAAAGTTCTTCCTAGAAGAGAAAGCAAGGCTATCTCCTGCACCAGTCCACCACAGGGGTGCCAGAGAGACCACAAGGGAGCTGATGGAGTGCCAGAGCAGGAGCCAACACTTCCTCCACCATCAGATGGGGATCCTGCTGCTCGGTATGCCCTGGCCCCCCACCCCACCCGTGTGCTCCGAGGCAGGAGCTGCCAGGACCCCACAGCCTCACCCTGTATGGCTTTCCAAGGCACACTGTGCTGCCAACATCTTCTCATCATTAAACCTTAATACTTCCACTTCGGAAAGCAAAAAAAGAGAAGCTGCACACATCTCCCCATGCTTCAAAGACTTTCCTAAATAACTTGTCAGCAGTACTAATTGAAAGCATGTAACATTAATATGAGAACAGCAGACATACGATCAAAAATAAGAGTTTTCCATAAAAAAATGGAATTTGTCAAGAGGGAGGAAAGAGAGGCATGGGCATTTATTATTGTCTGATTTTATTGTTTTAAGCATTTGTTTGGGATCCAATTTAGAAATTGATGTTACACATTTTCACCATATGCTTTATGAGTAGGGTTTTTGTCCCTCCCTTTAAACAGCATCAAAGCCTTCCATTAACCTCATCAGAGGCACTGCAAGTTCGGACCTAAACAAAACAAACACAGAAAACAACTGCAGTGTTTCTCCTAAAGTATCTGACTGTAAGGTCTAGGTGTGTATATTCAAGTGACACAGGCAAAGCTGACAGCTCTAAAAACAGACTTAATAGTTTAGGTTGCAGATATGCTATTGTGTTGTCAGCAGAATGAGCACTCTTGTAACCTTCAATACCTTGGCTGAGGGAACTAAAAAAGTTGAGCTTGAAAAATGGAGGGAAAACAAAATTAAGCATTCTAAATCTAGGGAAGTTAGTCTACTATCCTCAAAAGGAGACACCTACCTATGCTGCAGATCTAATTAAGGAGGCATGACTTTATAAATGCTCAAAGAATAAGAAGGAAATTTTAACTGAGCATATATGTTCACACTCTCAAAATAGATCTCTCTATATCTATATCTATCTATATAGGCATAAAACTACTCAGTTTTAAGTTCTAACTATGCCAGTAATTTGTTAAAAATTTAATTCCCAATGAAGGATATACGTGTGTGTGGGCATTAAAATGGGAATTGATTGTAGAGGCTTTTATTCCAATACCTCCCTCACTTTTAATTCCCCCAGGTTATCTTAAGAATGTAGCATAATTGAGAACTATTTTCATGGAACAGTAATTCTAAATAAGTGGGATGTTGGGGATTAATTTTATGTCTAAAAATGATTCTATGTCCAAAACATGAAATATCATGCAATGACGATAGCATCTTTTGCCCATTTAAATGCTTAACTGGCATAAATAAATACATATTAAAAAGTCCTTCTAAGAACAAAATTTTTAGTTAACAAGCTTCTAGAAATTTCCACCTCGTGCAGGCCAAACCAAGGTACCATAAAAACATGCATTGCCTTTTTCCTGATAGAGATATTGTTAATACTCTGGAGAATTGCTTATGAACAGTTAACTAACACCACCCTATCAAGATATAAGATATGTAGCCAAAAATTCTCAAAATCTTCAATAATGAGATTTCCTTGTGTTCTTTCTTCAGAGTGTCATTGGTTACAATTCACTGGCCCTTATCAGACAAGAGTTCCCATTTTCTATCATTCCATTTTTACCTGCCTAATCAGTTGAACAAAAGTACTTTATGTAAAATGATTCCTTTAGTTGCCTTAGCTACAAATCCCTACAGTATTGTATAATTGAAATCTACTCACGTAAGTTAGGAATAATTAGGCCCCAAAATTAAGCCAAACACTAAGTTAATTCAAATAGTCAGCTGCTGTCATTTAAATGGTTACAGAGTTTTATTGTTGCTTAACATCCTTGAACGCTTCTAAATGCACCTTTTTTTTCCTCTGTTAGAACCTTATCCCTTACTCCATATGGAAAGAGGATCAAGAGAATCAATTCCGATTATGTCATAATCATTCATACCTTGACCAAAGATTTTCTTTACTAGTTTTTCACAGCTATTTTCACTAGTTTTTTCTATTTATTTTTAATCAGCCATATGAAAAGGGAATCAAAAGAATCAAAACAGATGAGGCTCTGGTGTAGTCAGAATCGCTGAGTCTGTCACAAATAACATTAACATGATGTCAAATTTTTTAAAGTAAATATTTAGGAAGTCTCTCTTCATACTTCAAAAAACCTTTTGTAAAAAGAAGACAATATAGAAATACAGTTAAAATGGATCCACAACAAAGCTAAGAGCTAGAAAATAATGCATCAAAGAGATAAGACTAAATAACATAACAGGAATTGTTCTCAGGACTGAGTCAGGGCTCTGTTGATTTATCGGTGTGAAATTTGAAATAATATGTACAGCAAAATAATTGTTATATTTGTTACATATAAAGCATAAAATAATTGCTACATTATTAGATTATTTTGTAACTGGTTAAGGAAAGACTGCTGGTTAGATGTATTGGAGTGTTTTTCTGTCGGCACTCGGTTTACACTGCAGAACAAAACACTGTACCATAAATCCTTCAAGACAGTTTACAGATGGGTGACTTCCAGCTTTTTGTACTGTGAATTTTAAAAAATGTACAGATGCTTTTTATATATAGGAAGATCTATATATATATGTGTCTTCAGACTAGCATAAAGATAGAGAAGATTACTTAGCAGGATTTGAATTGAAGGCCTAAACCAAGCAGTTTATGCATGATATAGTACACTGATAGATTTTTTTTTTTTTTTCCAGCTGGTGCATTAATAGATGAAGTGATGTTTTGTGGACCCTATCCATCTTTATGGGTAATAATCCACATCACAAACCACCCGTTTGCCCTCTAGTACTTTCCATGCTTCACTCTTCACGCATGCCAGTTTCATCTGTTGCAAATTAAATGATGCAAAAGCATAAGCAACAAACTGTTCAGTTTTGTTTACTAAAAGCATATTTATCTTAAGCCACTAAAAAGCATGATCAGCATGGAAAGTCCAGACTTCCCCCACAGATTTTCAGTGGCAAATGTTACAATGTTGCAGAATAAATAGCCACTTAACTCTTAAAGTAACATTTTGCAATTAGAGGCAATCAACAAGCCTAAGTAAAAGGAACCAGGGTAGCTGGAAGGAAGAAATACAGTGGAAGGCAGATCTAGTCACATGCATAGGATCAGTAGCACACAGGAAAATCTGACTGAAGCTCGTTCAAAAGATGGTTAAACAGAAGCGATATGAAATAGCACTGAAGCCTATAAAAGGCAAACATTTCCCATTGCTTTTCCATCTGAAAGTGCAGCACACAGGCAAATCTGGTTTCAGTGTCAACTTCCTCTCAGGTTTCCTAAATGAATTGTCTAATTCAAATTTAACAAGAAAATTGCTCCAGCAGCGCCTTGCATTAATTGTACTTTCTGCTGGAAGAGAACAAAACTACCTAACTCCTGAGAGAGACATCAAAATCCCTGACAAGGAGAACACAAAAGCCAGCTTTCCTTCCATCGTCAAGATCCCTCATAAAACTCGCCGAGTGCTGTATCCAACAACTGAAAGTTATGTGGTCCCCCTGGGTTCCTCACATGTATGGGTTGCTCAGGCAACAGATGAAAAAAAATTCATTTTGCTTCCCAACTAGACTCCCCCACACATCTTTTACGCACCGAGAAAACATCAGGGATTATTATACTAGGATAAATTGAGAAAACAAAAAGAACTGAACATTCCCAACCACCTGGACTGGTCCAAGCTCAGAATAAACAACCAGGGAACATCCTCTACCACTGCCAACGCCCTCACGTACACTTACACGGGTTACCTTAACATGTCACTGGGACACGGATGGATTGTCTCCCTGACTGAAAGAAGGAGCCAGAAGCAGAGCTAACATTCATACAGCTCTGTTTCTTTATACTTCAAATGAAAGTAAGGAGGTAGAGATTATAGAAACACACAGAGCTTTAGCACAGTTGGGTTTTGAAAGCCGACGGAGTAGTTTAAGAGTCTTTCTGAAACGGCAGAAATTTGGAATACCTCACACAAAAGGATCTTTTCAGCTCCTACTATTAAAAAGAACTGCATATTCAATTTACCACACTGTGTCTGTGGATCTCAGGTATGGCTCATCTACAGAGGCACACAGACAAAACATATCCTGTAGTAAAAATGTAAAAAAATTAGTAAAAAAAAAAATTCTTGAAAGAAAATCTATTATGATTGGAAAAGTATCCAGTATTCTTGAGTTTCATTTGAAATATCAATCCAAACATAATAAACAAACAAATAAAAATCAAAAGGAGCAACTGTAAATATTCTTCTACAAAAACAACATTGATGAATAAAGATGACACCAGTTAACCACTGCAAAAGGTCAGGCAATTTATAAAGTGTGTCTTCACCATTGTTAGGAGCTCCTATACTATTAAGTGCCTTTATAATGGGAGTATGGACGGACAAGCCAATAATTTCTCTCTGTGAATAGTTTTATCTGCTCTTCCTCATGTAATAGAGTCTGGAAAGCTAGCACAAGCACGGAAGCGGGCACATACATGAAACATATTTTAGAGTCATTTGTGAAAGTAGTTTTTCTGTGGTGCCTTCATCCTACATATGCTTCCTGCTATCAGGACATCCATCCATGCAATATACAATTAGCACAGACTATTACTTTCTGTGCCTTTTACTCACAGAGGTAGACCATGAGCATCAATGGATCTACTTGCAAATATAAAACCCATTATGTGCTTGTAGAACTTGGCAACAAATATTAAATCTAAAATCATTATACTCCATGATAATTTTTATAATCTGATCAAAAGGACACTAAATGCAATAAGAAAGCCAATGCTAAAGCATTCATTGATATCAGATGCTTCAGGCAGTTATACTTACATTTTACACTATGACCTGAAAGTACAATATAAAACCATGTTAAAACTACAAAAAACCTTGTTACTAAGATGAGCAGCATTCTTTCACTTGAGAAAAACAGAAATGAAAAATAATTAAAGATTTTAAAAATACAACTCAATAAAAAATGAATTATGTTTTCCCATTTTTAGTAATAGAATGCTAATAAAGCCTATTCACTTTTTAAAAGACATGACCAAATGCTGCTACTGTATTCCTGCAAAGGTCCCTTTATCATAATAAACTAATCTAAAATATTCCCAGCCCCTTAGGCAATGATGTCAGTGCAGGTCAGCTGAAGGTTAAATAAATCCCCCTCTCATTGCACTGGTCATCAGCACAGTTCACCTCACCCACTGAGACCCACCAAAGTTACAGCAACTAAAGACAGTAAACTCCAGTAGCAGCTTAGAGGGCTCTAAAAATACAGCATCTGCACTTAGCACAACAAACTGCACTGCTATCATTTTACACATTACAGGGGCTTTTTCTTCTGAACACAGGGTCCAAGAACATGCAAAACCTCCCCTCATAAAGGAGAATGTTTTTCAGTAACTGAGAAGACAGCTTATCAAAATAGTAATATTATTACTCATCTCATAGTAATTATGCATTTATACTCTTTTCTCTGCTTAAATTGTAAGACTCCTACATTAACACTTCCTAGCAAATTTTCATTTAAATGTAAGTACAGTATTTCAAATGTTTCTTCATGCATCCTTCTACATAATTCTTCCACATTTTGAAATAGTGGTGGTTTTGTTTTGGTTTCAAAATGTAATGTTACAGCAGAGAATCCTGCAGACCTCACTACTCTGGGAATATATAAAAGGTTATTCACTGTCAGCATGGTAACGTATCTCTGGATTTTCTGGGCAGCCTGTCAGTCTCTATTTTCTGGAAATGCAGTTGAAAAGCATTCTTCTTCAAGAAGAAGTTTGGTCTTGCTGTTTAGATCAATTTTTGTTTTAGAAGATATGTTGGGCCTCCCTCAGAAAAGAAAAGAGAGATGTTCCAGATAAGTATGCACCAGAATACCCCACTGAAAAACGGCATGATCTTTCAGAAAACAGGACTCAGAGCAGCAGCTGCTTTCTTCAGAAAAATTCTGCATAACCTGCATTAATGAATTAAGAAACAAATACTTGCTAAAGAAACCTAAACCAGGTATACATGATATAAATAAAAATAGCATTAAGCTATTACAGAGATCCTCCAAAGGGTGGGCAATACCTTTGGTCTAGCCTTAGCACGCTGGGTATGCTTATGGATGCTTTGCAACCTCTGTAAGGCAAGTGTTCCTGCTAACTGAGTGCCTGACACAGCCCTCACTGTGATAAATTCCATGGCTAGAAATTAAATCAGTGCTCCTATTTGTTCTCTGTGTGACTCTGTAATGGATTTCACTCCTTGCAGAACCTAAATCCACTAATTAACAGAAGTTGATTTCTACTCAAGTCCATGGTACAAGTCTTTTGTAATTTTTACCCTGGGCAAAGTCCTACTAATACTCCTAGTAAGCATATAGGAGAGCTGACAAGCTTTTACAGTTTGTTCAGTACCTGGGCCGTGTGCCTTAGACATGCCATGTCTGAGTGCCTTGACAGGAAGCATGAAGAGCTGAAATAATACACTAAAATAGCCAATATCTTTGTACTGGCCCGAAGTATGTTATCTGTATTTAGTATTTTCTTTAGTAAATGCACTAACATTGAAGATGCACTTAGAACTGCTTCCAATTCAGCACTCAGCTCTTTGGCCAGCATAACTGGAATTAACAGGAATAGATCCTTTTCAGTGTAATGCTCATTAAAACAAACATTCAGAAGCAAAGACAAGCTGGATTTCTTTAAATAACGTTAATTCCATTTAGGGAAACAGAATTAAATAGCTAATGAAAGCATGATGCTTCTTCCTTTGGACAAAGAATAGATAATAATTCATAATAAAATGAATTTAAATTGTATTAAACCTTAGTTAAAATAGAATGTTAGCAAAGAAAATTATTTCAGCGCTTCCAAGGCACTTGTGCTTTTCAAGGAGCGGAAGAGAAAAAAACCAAACAGCATCAAAAGATAGTCAAAAAGGTGGACTTTGTAAGCAAGATAAAGCTTAAAATCCTGAAACCTGCACCGTCCAAAACCCAATCTCCACCAGAATGTTTAGCTCTGACATCTTTTTTTCGTATGCATATTAGTGTATCTGTCTTAACTTGCTTGAAGAGAAACCAATAATATGTATAATATGCTTTCTACTCTTCTTTGCTATGGAAACAAGACATGTGTGATCTCCCTCTCTGGCTTTCTGTATTTTCTCAGATAATTTTTAACTTGTTAGATGATTTCACCTAATTAGGAAGGGGAAAAAAATGAGGGAAAAAAAGAGGTGGTGTCAAAAGTAATTAACTTCCTAGAGTTTGTAGGAAACAGGTAAAGTAAAGGTGCTAGACTCAACTGTATGGGACTGAGCAGGAAACTCCTCCTGATGGGGTGGGACTGACACGGGGTGGGACAGACATGGACATGGGACAGACATGGACATGGGACTGACACGGACATGGGACAGACATGGGGTGGGACAGACATGGGGTGGGACAGACATGGAGTGGGACAGACATGGGGTGGGACAGACACGGACATGGGACAGACACGGACATGGGACAGACACGGACATGGGACAGACACGGACATGGGAAAGATATGGACATGGGACTGACATGGACATGGGACTGACATGGGCTCCAGCACAGTGCAGAGGGAGCTCTGCTCTGCCCTGAGTCCCCAGGCCAGGCCTCCCACAGACACACCTGCCCAAGGCGAAGCCAAGCCATTTCCCAAGGCAGTCCCTTCAGTCTGCCCCTTACAATAGTTTGGAAGACACACCTATACAGAACGTGCTAGAAAAAGGGACCAAAAAATAACTTTCAGAAATGAGATTAATAATACTCCAGCTCATGATATGAGCTTTTCATTCCTTTTTCCAGCACCCTGTCTCTTCCTCATTTAGGGCTGCAATGCTTGCTGTTGATGGCAGTAACAACAAACACAACAATATTGACTTGTTGATCAAATGTACCAGCAGTGCATAATAACTCAGTGTGGTTTTCCTGTCCAGCTGTCAGCACTTGTCTGTTTCAGGTGCATTTTACCTGAAGGAATGGACTTTTTGTTTCAAAAGCAATCCCATCTGGACCGCATAGCCAGGGAAAAGAAAAAAAACCAAAAAAAAGCAAAACCAAGACCTTCTTATCAGAAGATACGATTCCTGTTTGGATAGGCAACACTAAAAGAAAATTACAGCCTTCGTATAGCTGTGCCTGCTTGCTAATTCCCTGGTGAGTTAAAGTTAAGGCTGTGAGAGTAATAAAGCCTTTTTTTGATTGGAAAGTGTTTCATTACATGAATAAATGAATCACTTGTCCACACCCAGGATCATTTCCCCCCCAACCCCCACCCCCCTTTCCTCTCCATTAAACTGCACAGAAACATTAAAGTGTAACAGCAGGGAATTCAGCCAGGTTTTATCTCCCCCAGTAACTGCAACAACATTCATGTACACATCAGATTTCTATTAAAAAAAAAAACCCCTATGTTCCAAGCAAGAGAATTAAAGATTTTCTTATTTCTAGCAAAAGTTAGATGCTCTTATTTTAACCTTTGTTCATGTTCGTACTTCCAGGCATGAAGTGCTACTAAAGCATGTTATACTTGGCATCTCTTATTACTGAAGCAGAAGGCAATGTAATTTTGTGAGAAAGTGTAATAATGCAGTATTCATTTTTCTTCTGTGGCTGGAAGCCAACTCTATATTAATATTCATTTCCAGTATACAGAGCCACAGTATTTCATTTATTTTAAGAATTTACAATTAATTTGGTATGATTCTGTTATCTGCTCTCAATTTCCTTCCCTGTTTCTTTTAGCTGAAAAAGCAGCTCTTGTATAGACTAAAAAAGTAAATTCACAACTGAAGCATCAAAAGATTGCTACTGGCTACTAAAAGCAAGAAAAACAGGGACAGAACAAAATGAACTTGAAATATTACAGATGACAATGAAAATTAACTTTTTGCAAATGGCAAAAATTCAATCTGCAGAAGTTCTCAGTTGACTTTTTCCTTTCCAAACTCAGCAGATAAAACGTGCTTCACAGCCTGCTGTTTGCAACTGTAACCAAACCACAGACAGTTGTTGGTATGCTTTTCCTTTCTGCTTTCAAATGTTTCCAACCATCACACAGCATTAAACTGCAAGTACCTGAATGTTTGTAAAATGCATTAAGTAGAGGGATTTCAAATAATTGCAATAATAATAATAATAGTAATAATAATAATAATAATAATAATAATAATAAATAAATCCTTAGTGTTTTAAAACTTGAGGAAAAAAAACATAAATAGATGTCTCAGCTTCCTATACCTTAGGTTTCACCTAGTGCAACCACTTCTGCTATCTAAGTGCATTTATAATTAGCACCAGTTATTACCAAATCAGAAAAAAAAAATATAAAAAAGTATAAAGTTTATAACTCCAATCTCCTAATCCACATTTACCTTTCCTACTTATGAAAGAGGCTGGAAAGCATTTCACCTTCCAGCTGTTTGTACTTACTTTCCTGTACAAGTAAGATTACAGCCAAGTGCAGAGCCTGGCCAGATGCCGAGAGGGCAGCGAGGAGAGCAGCTCCCAGATCAGGAGTCCCACCAAGGATGAAACCATCCCAGAGCTGCACTCGGAAACAGCTTTCTACTACAGCCTGGCAATATTTAAGCAGGAGGGGAGGGATGGGAAACTGACTGTGGAAGCTGTTTAAGTGAAATGAGACCTCCCCAAGTTCAGAACCCGCTGTGAAGATTCCGAGGATGCGCTCCCTGAGAGATGTGTGTGTTCACACATGCAGATGCTCAGCCTATCTCAGCAAAGCTTGTCTGTCAGCACAACCCGAGCTGTGCAAGCCTGGAAAAAAAGCTTAGGAAATTACACAGTGAGCGTGGAAAGCTGCATAAGATATTTGAATTTTTAGGGATTTTTTATTTATGGGATAGCTCCTCTTTACTTATACAAATTTAGGAAGAAAGAGAGGGGGAGGCAGGGTAGTTTTCCATAAGTATTTCTGAAAACATGGCCTTAAAATTCAGGAATTTTGACAGAGTAAGGTGCATATCTGCTTTAAAATCTGGTGAGATCATGACAAAGATGCAGCAAGGAAGCCTGTACATTATACATCAATTACTGCATAATGTGAGATGGCATGGAGTTGCTACTTTATTACTAAACCAATCTTTTCACCTGCAATCCAGTCAATCAAAATGCTTACACCCAAAAATAGCCTCAAGTTCTATACGAATATTTGTAATTAAGAATTCATAAGTCATGTTTTCCTTTTCATTCATTTGTGTTCCTCTGTTTATTAAAAGGACCACAAGAACAGCTGTGGAGACAGACTAACTGGATGAAGTACAGTTTATAAAAAAAAAAAAAAACAGATAAAGAATAGATAATGCAACCTCTTTAAAAAATCTTTTTCCTTCCTCATCTCTTTAATTTAACAGCTATTTTAAACACATTTGATGGCAGTGAAGTATTTTTCCTTTTTCTAAAAAAAGCAAAAATATTTTCAAGTAGATGCTATTTCTGTGTGAACTTTGAGTTTTATTTCCTGAAATTTAACTTGCATAGCACTAATCTTAATGAAGTGTTTGCCATTTCGTTTTCAGCGAGCGAAATTAGAAAAGTAAAACGGGTATTTCATTTAGTTGTTTTATATCACATTTAACATATCCATACATTTCTTCTAAATTGTTGTGCAATGAGAATAGAAAAGGAAGGATAAACAGGAAGAACCCAAAAATAAGGCACCTACCAATCAAAGCTATTAATACTTCACTTGCCTGAACATTGCATTTCAATTTCAACATATGACACTATCAAACCTAAAAAACCTATTTTCTTCTCTTCTTCATTATAAACGGACAATTTGAGTCTTATAAATTATACCTAGAATATGCTACAGATACATTTAGTTTGTCATCCTCAAACTTCAAGTTATCTAACAGAAATTAATTGCACAGTCCATTTAACTCATCTGCAAACCCATGTAAAAAATAAACTAAAGCTTACCTTCTGTACACTGCAGGACGCTGATAATGAGCAGAAACCAAAAACTTCGCATTCTGCAGCCAGAAGACACCATTATTGATCCCTGTAAGAATTTTCTTTGTATTCCTTAATGAATCCAGTTATAAAAGCCCAGCATCATCGAAACCAGTGGTCTGCATTATTCATCTTCATACCTGGAGTAGCAGAGGATTTGGAAGAAAAGGAGAAAAAAAAAACTATCAGTACCTGAACACCAGTAATTTGGAATACCAAATTTTACTTCATGCGAAGACAGAAATTTTTAGTAAAAACTGAGAGTACACCTGCACTGTAGCTGGGAATTTGGCAGGGTTCTGGAATGTAATCTCTCAAGGTCAATCATCGCTAAGCACAGTGCCAGATAATGATATGTGTTAAAGTTGAAAGCATAAGTGTTACTGATGCATTTGCACTAAGGCACATGAAAAAAAAAAACAACAGGAGAACATTTGCACCGAATATAAGAAACTGGACTTGCAGATGAGCCGGCTAAGCTTTTCTGACTCCACAAATCTGACACAACTACATTTCTCTACCTCAAAGAACCTCAGTAAAATTAAATCTAGGGCACTAGCATATTTCTTAGGGATTTGAAACATGGAGTGGCTGAAAACAACACAGCAACTCCTCTCAGCTGGAAGGCTGAGCAGGTCTGCTCCCTGCCATGGTTCTGGCACTCCCTTCATGCTACACAAAGATTGCTCTCCTTGGATGAGAGAGGCAGTAACAGCTGCTTTGCTGACAAAAAAAAATCCTGTTTGGTGAGGCAGCCCCCTTCATATGATTGCACAGTTAGCTGTATTTCTACACAATAAACATCTTCAGAGAAAAGGGAATAAACAATGGATGAGACCTTCTCCTGTCCTTAGCCTCAGACAAGATTTGTCTCCTACTGAGAAATACGAACTGAACTGCTCCTGTAAACGATGTACCAAAGGAAGAATTCTTCAAGCTATCATTTGCATTTGAAAAATATAATTACAGTGATAGAGTGCAGTAGCTGTGGTAGAAGATTTGACAGCAGAATGCTCCCTTTTGCTAATGACTCTATTCTCTCACCAGCCAGCTGAGTAACTACACACATCCTCTACCATATCTCACTGCGTGATGCTAGGTCATGCTTCAGCCCCAACTATTAGAGTTTGGGAAGCTAGAGAAAAATGAACATCCACAGAAGAACAGATTATTTTTAAGAAGAAAGCTGGCTCTACATATTACAGATGCGTGAAACAGCTCTGGAGAACACTGAACACTGCAGCAATCATAGATGCAAAGGGCTGAGCCTGGTGTCACATTGGCTTGGTCTTTCCAGGACGAACGAAAGGACTGCAAGGATGTATTGCTGAGATATCTGAAATTAATGTTACTTTAAAACCATGTAACAATGACTGTGTAAAAATTTAAGTGGCAGGATCCAAGGGCCACTTATGATTCTTATGAGTACTAGAGCATGTTAAGGGCTTTAAAAATACATTTACCCTTTCGGCAAGGAGAAGTGGAAAGGATGAAGAGCACAAAAGGACAGATACAGAAATTCTATGGAATGTTTATCATTTTTAGAAATAGAAACTGTGTATCAGTCAACACTAATTGTAATCAATAATAAGTTTGTTCCCTGAGCACGCAAACAGCAACAAGACAGATGCTCATTTTTTTTCCACAAGGAGAGAAAGATGGGAATTAACAGAAAACATTATAGAACAATTTCTCTGGCTCTCAACGAAGGCAGTGTATCTGTGGAGATTATTAAATAGCCAAGCAGGCTTCTTTACTTGGCTCCTCTTTAAGAGAACTGGAGGCATCCCTCTCACAACACAAGTGTGCCTGTGATTCTCCACACAGGGAAATGAATGAAAACTGACATCTGAGACCATATGATTTTATGTTTATTGATACATAGAAATGAGCCCATTTTTCCAATTTCCAACTACAGACAGGTGTTCTTCAGTCACAGGCACTTTTTCCCACACATATTTCAACAAGAAGCAGGCAGCAGCAAACCGAGCACAGGTCGGGCAGAGCGTGGCTCTCCCCAGCACACGCCCGTGTGCCCTGAGGTGTCACCTGAATTTAGACAGTGACACAGTACAACCCCGAAGCGGTTATGAAGAGACAGTCACATTCCAGCTCCAGATCTTTTATGCTGGGCTGAGGCTCTTCTGTAACTAAAAGAAAATAAATCTAGAAGTCCACAAAGGATGTACTGCATTCAGCAGAAATTAAAATTGCAAAGGAGCTCCTGCTGAGATAAGAAGAAAAAATTGCCACCATGATCTCCAAAAAAAAGCCCTGGAGATAGTTCAGCTAGAAGCTTGGGAAGAGTTTGGATTAATTTTTCACCTGTAGCACCCAAAGGAACAACCATAAAACCATTTCACACACACAACAGACTAATCAGCGTAATTTCAGTAAGCGATCAGAATAATCCAAGAGAATAGATGATGAATATTAATGGATAAAAGTAAAATTAAATCAGCCTTCTGATTGCTCCCAGTCTGTCCAGAAAATTTGGACTTCCTGAAACTATCAATTTTTATCATTATTTCTATAACACATCACTGCGTTCACAGTTTTTGAGATATCTTTCTTCAACTGGATAGTGACGTACCTATGCTTTATCATCCTCAAAGTAATCACTTCTTTGTGGGCCTTTTTAAATTGGAGGGGAGAGGAAAGAGCTATGTCAAAAATAAAAACAAGAATCAAAGCATCACTTGTGGTAAGACCCAGCATCTCCCTAGGAAATAGTTGAAAAAAGTATGCCAAATTCTTTTTTTTTTTTTTTTAATTGAGTAGGAATTCTTGACCTTCTAAACTGACTTAGCTACTTTTATAAGGACCTACAATTTCTGAAAAGATATTGATGCATTTGCAATACCAAAACCAGCACCAACAATTCAATTAAGAAGAAACTGCAAGCATTTTGAAGGACAATTTTAAGTCTTTCACGTGTTTTGAGCAATATATTGTTCTCTTTAGGTTGCTGTAGCCTACAGACATAGAATTTAACTCAGTGCACTGCTGCAAAAAGAATTCAAAATAAACTAACCAGCCCCTATCAGATTATCGGTAACACGTTTATCTAAAATTTCAAGCAAAAATGAAATTGTTTGAAAGCTGTTGCAATAGGGCTTGGGTTTGCTTCTTTTCTTTTGAATAAGTTAACCTGTTCACAGCAAACAAATTTTAATGGAGCCTCTGTATTTGAGAACCTCTGTGTGGCTCCAAGTAAAAGAATGGTGCAGTTCCAACCATTCATCAGCATAACAAAAGCTAAACCCGAGAAAGGCATCCAGACATGAACTGGAGCCAGAGAGCACTCGGACTGAAAACACTGCTGTCAGCCACATCCTTCTGACCATCCATCTATCAGTGATACAGAGACTGTCAGTGGCATCTCACAACAACAACAAATCCCAAACCAAACCAGTGGAAGCAGGAAAAGATGTATTAAGTTACTTCTTTGTAAACATTAAAAGGAGACCACAGCGAGTGGCTGTCCTGTGCAAGTAAGTTATTTCCCCTCAGACCTTAATAAACCTTGTCTCTGCATCGCTGACTGCTTCAGTTTGTGGGTGGGGCAGAGAGAAACTCCCTAGTGCAAAATCTTGCTTGAATTTCAGAGTGCAATAAAAGCTGCCCAGAAAATTTCAGTTGTAACTTGAATTCTTACCTCTGGGCCATACTGCAATCTCCCACAGGAGAAAAAAAACCCAACAACCTCCTGCTGGTAGTAGAGTGTTCACTTTGTTAAGATTCTTCTCATATGCACTCTTAAAGAAGGCTAGATCAGGAATGGAAACGTTAATGTTCAAACCTGTAACACTGCAAAGGTACTGGGCATCTCTTCATACTGTATTCAAAAGCTGTGCTGCAAGTCCCGAATATCTCAGTGCCCCTGCCTCGCTTCCTTGCTCTTCTGTGCTTCTGAAACTTCTTACAGGCAGAAGGGGACTGCCACAGAATACATGCCACTGCTGGCCATCCCTCTCCCCGCAACATTGCTCAAGAGCACCCCAGAGATAAGAGAAAGCTGCTACAAGCATGCTCCTTGAAATACTTTTATCTTTGAAGAGAAAGACCTCTAAAGGACTGCTGCATCCCAACTCTACTCTGTTTAACCTTCCCAAGGTTTTATTTTCAAAAGCCAAAAAAGGGACTTTTAAGAGCTTCCGGACAACTGACACAGCATGCTCAAAAGCTGCCTTTCCCCTCCTGTTCTATCCAGCTTTTCAGGCAATTAAGACAAAGGAGAACACAGAGATCTTCCCAGATAAGCAAGGGTGTTTTTCTTTAGCTAAAAGTCATTCAGACTAATGCTGATGTATTTTAGAGTATAGTGCTTAATTTTCCAAATCATTTTAGAAACACCACAGAACACTTGCAACCTCCGTGAAGCTTTAACATCCCTATTACAGATATAAAATTTATACTAGCTTTACAGATGATGAGGCACAGGGAGGTATGGGACATCAGGCATAGCTGCACAGATCATACACGCCAAGGAACTAGCAGGACCAGGCAGTCCTTATAAATCCTGTGTGACCTACCTTGCCACACACACAGCACCCCCACTGCCTTTCATAACCCAGTTTATGAAACTGAGTAATTCTGTAATACATATGAGCCATTCTGCAGAGGAAAGGAGGGGGAAGAGAATGCAAGGGTGAGTAGATATATATTCATACAATATAATAGACTACTTAGTCTCCTGAGAAATCATGTGTCCACGTGCTTTCCCATCATGAGGCTTTCCCAATTTAAAAAAAAAAACCAAAAAAGTTAAACTTACTATAATCTGTAGCACAAGAATCTAATTAGTGAAGTATGATTAGTAAAACTATCCAAGCAGCATCAGTAAAATACTCAAATAAAACTTATACTGTTTATTATCCAAGAGCAACCATTTTCTACATATCTGCAATGAGATACAGCTCTAAATTTCAACATCGAACATATCTTCAGATGCATTCAACATGAGTTATTCCTAAGTTTTCAATATGCTTTACAAAAATTGATTTACATTAATAACTCCACATTAGTGCTACAGCACCAGATTGTAGAAAATCTGGTTATGAGTTTAGCTATATGATCTTAAAAAAAAAAAAACCAAAAAACCCTGGCAACAATCAAGACTGTGCTGATCTAGTTAGCCTATGGTAAACAACCAGTGCCTGATCTGCTCCGATGAAATCAGCTGCATATTGCAAGGTGAAAGGAAAGGCTAACTCTGATCCATCTAAAATGGCTAACAAATACTTCCCTTCCATTAAAAGCAATTTAATGCTCAAAAGGTAATAGGGAGTCTTATCTACACTTCTGTATTCAACAGTCCCTATTAATTGTCACCTTGAACATTGGATTTCTAACCCAAAACGTTTCTTCACAAGTTGCATGGAAAGAATACAGTATGAGGGAAGGGAATAATACAGTAAGAGCAAGACTTGACCAAGGTCATCCAATCTCGCTACAAAAAAAATTACTTCAATGCATTCAGCTGCATTGTGCTCTGAAGTTACATGCTCATGCCTGATGAATGCCTGAAACAGTGAGCAATAAATGCATATCCTAAAATTGACAAAGACTCCAGAAACACCCACCCCACCCCAAGTTCCCAGCTCTTCAGTGTAATGGATCATTCAAAATATCCAATCTACCTATGCAAGACATGACACTAAACAGTGCACTATTTTACTGTTTGTGGAACATCACAATTTAGTCCATCAGTCCCCAGCACCTCAGTCGTCTACCACAATCATTCACAGAGAAAATAAATAGGATTTGGGAGGAAACACCGAAGATTTTCCTTTCTCATCAGCACTTTTAATTCAGCTTGGCCCCACTCTCATGTTTTACAGACATGTTACACAGTGGTCCATTCCCAACAAGTCAGCTTTGCCCCTTGTTAACACAGGATAAAGCCTGGACACTCTAGGGAGTTTTCATTCAATAAGCCAGCAAAGTAAACCCTTGCTAGCACTAATAAAATGGCTTTTTTTGGCTCCAGGCACCCTCCTTTTGCCAAGTCTGAGTTTCTCTTTTCACCTTTGATAAATGCTCAGAATCAAGGGGGGGTGGGGGTGGACAGGGGGTGTCACTCAATCCTCATTGCAAATTCCCTGTATTTCACCTGAATTGACACCATGCCTCTGCAGGAGACCACCTCGACTCAAGCACTACAGGTAAAACCTTTCTACCACTTCTGCCCTCTGTGTCACTACAGCTTCCTGGGGACTCAAAGATAAATCCTCACCGTTCAAAGAAGGGGGGAGGGAAAGGGATGCTGTAAGTCAATTACAGCTGTTATCGGCTGTAATATCTTAGTGTCATGCTGAGCATGTTAAATATGCTGATCACTGTGGACACCAGAGGCACAGTCTGAGGCTGTTTGCCATTCTCTTCATTAAACTGCAAAACAAATAGCTCTCATTTTCAAATCTATGTAGGACAGATTTTATGAACATCGAAAATAAACAAGAAAATAATGAGTACCTTTACAAAAACACTGAGAACCATATGACAAACCCAAAGAAACAATTGTAACAGCTGAAGAAAATTCAAAGGCTTTTCAAACTTCTCAGAGAGGAGAACTCCTCAAAATAATCTATTTATATTAAGATCTCATCGCTTTCCCTTGGAAAAAAAAAAAAAATCACTAGACTAACATCAACCAAAGACACAGCAGTCTTGTAAGACAGGAAACTGTTTGTTGACAGCCTTGACAAGGCTTTGCAAAGGCCCATATTTCTCAAAGCTGTTATGCCACTTAGATGATCTTTTTTTTTTTTTTTTTTTTTTTTTTTCCCTTCCCCTCTACTTTTTTTCACAGCTGAGAACTTGTTTGAAGTGGAAGTAGACTGAAAAACCAAACAAACAAAACTAAGTCCTGGGACTGTGGTCAGACATGTCAGTACCTGTGGAGACACATGGTGTTTCTCTAATTGCCTGCACGGATTTCAACACACCTGATCTGCTTCACGGCCACTGTGCCCGGGGCTTCGGCAGGGAGGTGAGTTCTGACACTGAGTACTCAATCCACCTCTGGGGCCCCCAAGATAAGAGTTATGTGGATTATTGGAGGAGGTCCAGGAGAGACCACAAAAATGATCAGAGGGCTTGAGCACCTTTCCCATGCAGACAGGCTGAGAGAGGTGGGGCTGCTCAGCCTGGAGAAGAGAAGGTGCTGGGAAGACCTTACAGTAGCTTTCTAGTACCTTAAGGAACACATGAGAGCTGGCAAGGGACTTTTTACAAGGGCCTGCAGTAACAGGACAAGAGGGAATGACTTTTAACTGAAAGAGGTAAATCTAGAGTAGACGTTTGGAAGCTTCACTGTGAGTGGTGAGGCACTGGAACAGGGCTGCCGATGCCACATCCATGGAAGCGTTTCAGACCAGGTTGGATGGGGCTTTGGGCAACCTTGTCTGGCAGCAGCTGCTCCTGGCCATGGAAGGTGGGTTTGAACTAGATGATAATTTAAGGTCCTTTCCAACCAAAACTGTTCTATGTTTCTGTCTTCCAAAGCTGACGCTGAAGTAAAACAACTCCACAGACCAGCACAGAGCCAGCAAAACACCCACGCATTACTGACTTCCAAAATAAAATCAAGTCACAGGCAAGAGCAGACAAGAACACATTTTTATCATGCATGTACAGAACTTTTATCCATGCTATAACTGGGTTAATAGGGGCTGTATATCCCCTGTGTTGGGACACACTGGACCTCTTGGGGGATGGCTGTGCTGCAGCCTCAGCATTTGATATTCAAGCACAAACCTCAGTTTGGTAGCACCAATTCCCTGGAAACTACTGCACTGAAAACATCTTTTCTGGGCACGTGCCAAGGAATAATATCAAAAAGATTCATGAAGCTGCTGGTTTAACGTTCATTTTAAAGCATCCATTTTCTATCAGGTGTACTTATGACCATATTAAGTGGTTTGTATTCAATATAAATTATATTGTTCCTATTTCAGGAACAAGCTTGAGTGTGCAGAAAAATCACTTTTGCTTGTTTAAAAAAAATTCATTAAAATCCTCTGTTATCAGAGAGATACCAACTCTTTAAAAGCAACTGAAAAATATTTACCATTTAAAAAAGTCAGAAGCAGCAGGCATATAGAAATAGTCACCATGCACCGAGTATAGTTTGGGCAGATCTTCACTTAGAGAGGAATATTGTTCTAACATTAACATCTGTGAGACCATGGCCTAATCACTATGCAGTGAAATATGAATCAAAATCAATGGTGGCACCTAAAATGTAATCTCTGCTGGTTTGGCTCACTGTACTAGATCTGTGACTCATAAATCATTGTTACTAGCCATTCAGTGAAATCAATATTCAGATTCCCTCTTGGTCTATATATATGACCACTAAATGAAATAATAATGACCAAAATCTGTCATATGTTAGGTTATCAATATTACCAAAAGGGTTTTCTTGGGAGCAATGAGATAATCTAGGACAAAATACATCAGATGAGCATGCAAAGAAATGTGAAAAACCTGTGACTATATAGAGAGAGAAGGAGAAAGAAAATTTAAAATATTTCTTCTTCCATCATATGCTCAAATATAAGAATTTATCATAGCATCACAACAATGCCTCTTATGAAAGTCTGTTTCAATAATGCATGCTTTTAACTGTTTTAAAACATGCTGTACCTAAGCATTTTTCTTTTTCTTCTTTCAAATAACCTCTTCTTACATGATTCCTAGCTTTGTTTCTTTTATCTGAAGTACTATTAATATTATCATGATCGGAGAGTAGTATTTTCTTTCCAGCAGCCTGATAGTCAGGACATTTAGAAGACCACACTAAAGTTCCACTAAAAATCACCACCACCAAACAAATTTCCAGGAGTAATTCCAAAAACCTGAATTTTCCAAACCATTTCCAAACAATTTAGTTATTAAAAGGTAGTGGCTCATCTCTTGCACAGAAAACTGAGAAGTGCTGTGTGCTACCATTCCATACTTGGCCATGAGCCACAACAAAATTTTTAATTTTGACAACAGAAGAAGGGAAGAAGTGTTCAACTGCTTTCTAATCAGACAAGAGATTCTCCAGGCAATTCTATGACTTACAGGTAGGAATTCCACTGAATTTACGTAGGCCTTTGGAGGACTTCTGTGTGGACTTCCTAAGTACAAAGAAAAGCAGGCAGTGCCAGAAGACACATCTTTCATGTTCACCACTTTTACATACCAGTGGCACTTGGAGGGCTGAAGACTCTAAAATCATGAAGTAAAAATCAACGGGCTCCTTGGTTTTCTCCCCTCGTAACTGGCTTTTCTCACATATTCAAGACAGGAACTCAAGGGTGAGAAGCCCTAAATATGACAGCACTGCACACACCACTGTCTTCCTTGCACCTACTCACAAACATACTCCTGAATTACACACCTACTGCCTGCGCATCATTGAGGATGTGAGAAACGTATGCAATAAATTTGGCAAATAAATCTTCAGGATCTAGTCAGAAATGGCCTGATTCTGCAGTGAAACAAAGGATTCAATGCTCTTACTGGATGATGGGCTTTGCAAGGACATACAAGTTGCAGAGGTGTATAATAGTGCAGTAGTTAAGAGTATTTTCTTGTACAATTTAATAAGCAATGAACATTCAGGTGACTATTCTTAACTGTGCAAGACAGCTGAATAAGTACCAGTCATTCATCAGAGCTGCAGCATTCTTTCAGTTGGGGAAAACTGGGCTTTCTTATTTCTTAAACTATAATAGAAAAATAGAAATTAATTCAGTTACTTTTTTATTCTTTTTGTAGAAAGTCTAAGTCAGGAAACTATAATGATTACATTTGGAGAAGTTACAAGCAAGAACTCCTCTAAATTATAATTCAGCAGGAAGGCTCCTTCTCCTTGCACGTATCACTGTTTAAAACTCATCTCCCTAGCAGCCTACATAACATTTTCTCTTCTGCAGAGAAATTTCTGAAGAGAAAAAAAGAAACCTCCCCATGTATTGTGGAAACAGTGAAGGTCTCTTCCATGCATGGTGAAAAGGGAAGTGTGAAGTGATATCTTTTAAATATTAAACAAAATGGAGTATGAGTTATCTACAGGATTGACATGCCAGCCACCACAAGCACTTGAGGACAAAGTACCCTGAAATTGCTTTCATGCAAAGAATTTTTAAAAAGAATGAACACTTTTTGAAGTATTCAAGAAAATGAACTCTTTCCATTGGAGTGACAGAAAACATTATATTTCCTGTACATTTTAATTTTTTTAATCATCCATACAGCATAGATGAAATTTAAGATACATTTCAACACATTTTTTAGCAGCAATGTGACCTCTGATATTCTGTGGTTTCATCAAGCAGACCAGAAACACACATTTACAATTTCTTTTAAATAGTATAGCTCTTGATGGCTCAATGTGACAATGACACTGTTACTTTGAAAAATATCCTATTTTTCTTTAATTAGGTTACATTACGATTTTAGATGATAATTTATTTAGCCTTTCATGATTATACTTATTGGCTTTTATTTTATATTCCTTTACTAGAAATTAAAGAGAATTGCTTTTTATTAAAACCCTGCTTTTCATACGTTCTGCTGCAGTTCATGAACTGTATGTGCAACTAAAGAAAAAAAAAAAAAGACATCTACATTTGTCTATCAACAGTATTTTTAAGTCAGAAAGTGGAAAGATTACAAAATTTTAATAAGAACATTATATTATAGTAGCAATAATCTAGGTGTTTTACTGGGAAGTGAAGTGGATTATGGTAAATGAAATTTTTAAATGTCCTTTCCATTTTATAGATAACACAAAATGACTCTTTTCATGTCTCCAGCGATAAGGATACATGTGCCACACATTTAAATAGTGCCTTCACCCTATCCAACCCTGCTCATGAATTAATAATTCAGTGACATTAATACAAGAAGATAAATGATAAAGAGGTTATAGCAAAAGGGCCAGTGGTACACATATACTTCTTTTAAAACAGCTAATACCTCTCTGCCAATTACAGTTAGAACTTTTTTACAGTTTTCAATGGCATTTTTACAATCTAAATAGCAGCTTATGCACACACAATTTCACACAACTCAAGCTTAATAAATCTCCTGCTGCTACCAAACAATCATTCTGGGGGATTAAAGTGCAACATCTGCTAACATTAATAAGCATTTTACACAGCAATATGTATAAAAGCAGTTGCTATCAGTCTTCTAAAAAAGCTTGCAGACTGGTTTGGCATAAATTATACCTTTATCGTTCAACTGGTAACTTTAGCTTATGGCAACAATAAGGTAGCTATAATGCTATGTAGCTGGAAAACCCAACAAAATTATACACAGACTGCTATTATCCTTTGTAGTACAGCAATTTTCAAAATACTTGAAAAATAAACAAAAAAATGTATATATGCAAAGAAATTCAGGTAAGAACTTGGTAAAGTCACATAATTTCAGTACTTAGAAGAAACCAAAGCTACTAATCTGTTTGCAAGAGACAATTTCTCTCCTAATAGCAGTTTTAACTTTCTAATCCACCTCAGGCCTTTTAAATTTTTATTTGTATTTCTACCAAAGCAACATCTACTGTGAAGGAATGCCTGCCTTTCCAAGGAGTAAAACAAATATTGGGGGGAGGGGTTATTTAATTAGGAATTCCAGCATACATTTTTAGGTAGAATTTGGCAAATGAGCATGCTTTGGAGTCAAGAGACGTGTAACATCAGCTTGAGCCAAGAACACAGTTGGCAAAAGCGGCACAAACTTTTCTTTGCAGCCCTGCCAAGGCAACTCAAGCCCCGCAGTTCAGCTGTGGACAGCTGAATGCCAGGGCCTGCCAATCACCCTTCTCTGGAGTAAAGGAAATGCACAAAGTCATATCCTAGCTTTTCAAAACAAGGTAAACTATTTCAGGCCCTCACTGCATAAGCCCTACTATCCTAGTATTTTTTTAGAAACTGAAAAGAATTAATAGTCAACATTGCAATAATAGGTATGATAACAATTTTAATACCTTTTCATAGCGCCCCAAGATAATTTTGTCATGTGGACACTTGGGACAGTATCTGCAAGCTCATTTCTTTCCTTCATGAATGAACAAATTTGTATAAAAAAATATTCATTTATAGAAGAGAACAGCAAACTGAATCAAATATATATGTAGAAATTATTTAATACACTAGTTTTAATTGTCAATTAACATCCCCTGATAAATGTTATGATTTGCTTGAATGGGATTGTTTTAACATTATTTTTAAGTCAAAACACTGCTTTTAAAATTACTATTATCATATTTTTCTGACATCGCCCACATTCTTATTTGACACGTTTTAAGAGAGATGAAGAAAATCAAAGCAATAAGATAATAAAAGATTCCAGTAATGCCAGTGCTTGACAACTAACACTCAGGGCCTTTTGATGATATCAGGCTTTAAAAGTACCCAGAACTAGGGCTGAAGCCAGGCTTAGCTGAGAGAAAAACAGTCATTAAAGGACAGTAAAAAAAAGCTTTAGAAGGGAAGTACATTTAGTATCTACTTTTCCTCAAACTGATGGTTTCTTTAGGCTGAAGTTTGCACCCAAAATTCTCATACATATTTCAAGATCAGAATCACTGTTGCCAGAGGAAGCACATGAGGATTAAGAACCAGGTGCCTCAGTGCCACAGATAGTCCTTCTTAAATACAGCTTGAATTTAAGATTACCATTTTAAAATAATTTTTTATTAAGTTACAGTGTGCTGCCTTTAAAAACACAGCTTTATATGAAAGTTATAATTTCTTCTTTTTTTTTTTTTTCATTTTAGAATAAAATTATATTGGCATATGATTTTCTTTTCAGGCTATTCCTCCATCCACCATGTGCCAGTCTCACATGTTCTGGAAGATTTACTGCTGCTGTGATAGTCTCATGGCTATTTCAAATCCAGGTCACAACTTTCCACAGTTACTTAGATTAACATTTGCAATTTAATCTATTTTAACACAAGAATTCAACAGCGCTGAGACAAAAATGAGGTGACTTTTTTGCTCAAAGATGACTGAATATTAAATATGAAATTTAACATGTTGTAATCATAACAGTTTGTAAACACTGTAATATATATGTCTGCCCTAATTTAGTAAGATGGAATTCTCACATAACACTCATCAAACTGAGCACAAAAAAATTGTTCTGGCATTTCACTAAATTAAAATCTTCAGTCCCCACAGCCAGAACGCACAAATTTAGATTTTATTAATACCTTAAATCAAACTCACTTTTATGAAAGGCAATTTACAAGTCATCGTCTCTTCCGACAGCCAAGAACAGAACGGGGTCTTAAGCATATTTTTACAGACACTTTGATGATAGTCTAACCTTTTGGTCTGATTGCTACTTTTAACAAAAATAGCATTTTCTTTGAAATCCAGAAAACTTGTTTTCATGAATATAGCTTTAAGCCTTCAGTGACAGAGTGGCTGACAGCTCAACAGATAGAAAGCAAATTTAAGAGAAGCTGTCCCTGTTAAGAAAATGCATGCCATTTTACCAGCTTCTTGTTCAGCAATCTCAAAAACTCCAAATTTCATCTAGATCACCAGATTTCACATCTTGCCCAAAGATACTACATTGTGCCAAACCTTCACACTCTCAAAACCATGCAATTTGTACACATGTTCAGCAAGCTACCTTGATTTCACTCGTGCTCTATGTTGCTTAATATTTTAAAATTCTAACACAAAATAACAGCAGTCAGCATTGCAGGCATTTCTGCAATAGATTGCAAATCAGATGCACAATGAAATCATCATCATCATCAGGCAGACTCCCCCGTGCTGCCAGTTACTCACCAGAAATCAGTGCGAGTCACACCATGGGGCCGGGAAAAAAAAAGATAAAAAATAAAATAAATAAATTAAAAAAAAACCCCGCAAGCGAGCCGGCAGAGAGGGAAGCCGGCATTCCCCGCAGGTAGTTTCGAGTGCAGAGGAAGCGGGAAAGCCCTTGGGTAGGGCGTGGAAGGGAAGGCAGAGATGGAGGGAAGGCCTGGGGACAGGAGCGGACAGAGCCCAGCGCAGCCCGGGCACCGAGCGGATGGGTGAGGACGGGGTGAGGAGCGGAGGAAGGGTGACAGCGAAGGAATGCAAGGGAAAAGGGATCAGAAAACATGCGGCACCGCACAGGGAAGGGAAAGACCCGCTTGCATGAAATATCTGAGTGTAATTTGATTTCCTTCAAGCGGGCTGCCAGCATCTAGGATCAGCTGCCACACTCCCACAACCCAAAGTACAGAACTGACTCCTCTCCAGGACATAACTGGAGCAACACTGACTGCAACTATTGCTTCTGAATCCGTATGAAAAGCCCACCAATCTACATCAGAGTCCACGAAACTCTCAGGACAATTGAGTCAAAGCAGTGACAAATGTGGAGACAGAGAAAGGGACCGAGTATACTCAGTGCTACAAGAGGGGCCAGCACACACAATGTGCAACGAGATGTCTGCATCCCACACCTGCACACAAACATCTTGAGACATTTGCCCTGCTGCAAGTAATCATTTTCTATAAATGACTGATGATTTCACAGTGCCATTGCAATATTCTGTAAGTGGCTAATGATTTCACAGTGCCATAATAATATTAATTTAAAAAAAAGCTGACCACAATTTCAACACATCCATTGCCCATTCTGGGAATTTTTGTTTGTTTGTTTAAAAATCAAATCCAGAAGAGGCTGTGACAGTAATAAGTGTACAGCTTACTTACGGGTCACTATTGGGGTGAACTAAGATTTTATTTCTGGAAGAAAAAAAACAAGACAGAAGGATGAATAATACAGATGAAAATGGACAGGAAAAAACCAGGCCAACCTAAAGGTCCATCTTCTCAGATATGTAAGAAGCAACAGACAGAGGCATGACAGAACAGTTCACCCGACACTGCTTGGTTATCAACATACTCTCCAAAAGTTACTTAGCTTTATTTTAATATCTCTTCAGTCAAAAGGTGATTTAACTATTTTTTTGTCCTAAAAATAGCAGCTTTATAGGTCTTTAAAAATAAAAATATCTAGTTCAAGACTACCATGGTATACAATTCAAGAAGAGCTTGCAGCAAGCACAGTAGAAGCTTAAAACAGCTATAGACTTCACCCCAATCATTTCTTGTCTCCAAAATAAAAAAATAAATTCACTGTGACAGTATTATTTTACAACAGCTAAATAAATACAAATTTTTAGCTTTTCCACAGTGTTGTTATTGACTAACTAGAACATGTAGCTGTACAGTCCAGCTGGCTGAAAGCAGAATGAAGGAAAACAGGCTCTTCCTGGCCAGCAGTGACCTTCATCCATGACTCTGGACACACATTTCTTCTCCTCATCTCACAATTTTATCACAAGATAAACTGAACACTTTTATTTTTAAATAAGTAGTATTTCAATAAAGACCCAGCCGTGTGTGTACTCAAATATATATACATTCACGAGCAGATATTTACTTAGGGAAAAATTTTGTTATTATTTAATTCACTTTTGAAAATATTTGTAAAACAAAGTGTCTAAGAACAGCTTAAGATAGCTAAAACTAAAAATACATTCATCTAACTATTTTCAAATATTTAAATATGCTACTAAACCTTGCATTTCTATCTAGGAAGGTATTTATCTTGCAGTGGCCTCTAACAGTTTTAACTTCCAAACAGTAAGTGCTGATTACTTTGACATCCACAAAGCACCAATTTCCTAAAACCTGAACTTACACACAAGCCTGTTTCCCACTTCCCATTTTCAGCCCCACTCAATAAGCCATAATTATGAATTTTTTGTGTGTGTGTTATGATTCTATTACAGGTACTGGAGTACAACTCATTAAACTGGGGTTGAATAGGCTGTGGTGTGGGAGGAAAAGTACCACTGCTCTTCCACTAAGGATCAAAACATCAATAATTTAAGTTGATTGGGAAATACTATTCAAGCAGACAATTAATTTTTAAGAATGTGGTAGAGTTAGTAACAAACACTGCAAAACAGCTTAAAATTTTACAAGACTTGTCAACAAAGCTTACAAATATGAAGCTTTTGAAATAACAAAAATCTACTTCTCTTCTTGCTCCAGGTTAAAAGGAAAATGGACACTAGGAAACATTCTGGAATCCAGCCAGCAAAACTACGAGCATTGCCTGTGACCCCAGCTGCATCACAGGGAGAATCCCCCCAGAAATTCACTAAAACCAAAGAACACCTGAGAACCCAACAACTTAAGGAAAGAAAAAAGAAAACAACGCTCTACCAGGCAAAATTAAAAATGCAAAGTACACCTATCTGCTAAAGCGGCTCCATTTCCAACACACTCATAAAACCACACGGACTGCAGATGCGTCGCTGCCTGAGACGCTCCTGCAAGCTTCCCAGGGCCCCCTGGCATTCCCCTGCAGCCCTGGGCAGGGAGCATGGCCAGAGCCTCCCCCAGCCCCAGAACACGTGTGCCCTTTCCAGGAAGGGAGATCAGTAAATCAGTGTTTCCTATGGAGCACAGGATGAACCTTTCTGCTCGTAAGAGCTCTTACTGTTTCCATAGTGAATGTCATTTACATGACGGGATTAAAAAGGTTCCCACATGAAAATGCATCTCTAGCAGAACTACATTCTTTCAAGTTACTTTTCCTCCCACTTGCTATAGTTCCTAGGTGAAAGGAAAATATTGACAAAAACAGGACATGAGGGGGACAAAAGATAACCACAGACTGAAAAACATGAAACTGTCAAGCCATTTACAATCCTTTTTTTTCGAACTTTAACTCCTCATGGCAACTGGGCGGCCTGAGATCAACTACACAGGGTAAAACACTTTAATTTATAGCCTAAGGGTTCTTCCATCTTTAAGAGAAAGGAGCATGTAAAGAAATACAATATCTTTCTCAGCCCGTCTGTTCTTTGAAATGTCTTCATTAAAATGGAGATTTTGACTTTTTGACTGTGAATAACAGAAAAAGGACAAACCTGGTTTCCAAGGATCTTTATCTGCAGACTACACACAAATCTCCCCCTTCACTCTCACTACGATCACACTCATGTATCACAGGCAGCTTTTCAGGGGGAAGGGCAGATGGGACCACCTCCAGTTCATAATGATTAGCTAAATTAGTCCTAATTACACCTTCATTTTATTATGAAGCAACTGAGAGAATACAGCCAAGAATGTGGATCTGCAGGACAGAAGGACTCCTACGTTCCCAGACCCAAAGGGCAGCCATAGCAGAGACCACCAGTGCATCAAGTCATAAACCTACAGTAATAAAGCTGTTCCTTTTTTTTTTTTTTTTGAGAAGGGTGGGAAGGGGGGAAAATCTCTTGTATACACTGGCATTCAGTGTTTCACCAACACTGCAGTAAAACCACAACTTGTTCAATGGTCATGGGAGCTTGAGTTAGAGTATGGTAACAGGAGCTACTCCTTTATAGCATCTGTGAGCCCCAACAGAATTCCACCTTGCATGCTTGCCCAGTTAGTACAGCAGAAGCTAATACTTCATATATGCACAAGATCTGAAGAGATTTCTTTCAGGTAACTTAAATAATGGTTGTAATTAAGGATATATTAATCCTATCCCTCAGCTGGCAGAGGTTGTGAACACAGTTGTGCAAACTGCTTAACCACAGCACTGAAATAGCAGCAAATTTTCTCACTGCCCCACATATTTTTCGTAACCCTTACCAATTAGTTTTAATCTGTTAATGCTGCAGCTTTATTTGGTGCATTGGTCATTATGTATCTATTTAAAATACAAACAGAACTAAATTACTGGACATCTTCCAACAGACCTACTAAAAATTTTTCAATTATTTGGGTCTGATTCAATTAACACTAGGACTTTGGCAACGTTTTTTTTTTTTTTTTTAAATATGTAAAATTGTACTGAACAAAAAGAATTGTTTTAAATAATTGTTATTTATATTGAGTGAATTTCTGTGGAAAACATGTAAGAACTAAGAAATTTACTGACTGCAGAATCTTAGCAATAAATCACATGCTGGGGAGATATTAAGCAAAATACAATTAAAATAAACCAAATTTTTCAATTGGCTGTTAATTAGATAGCACAAAGATGCTGACTTCACTGTTAGTCCCTATATTCTTATATTTGTTTTATTAAATTAATATCTATTCAAGCGGTACTTGCTCATCATGCTACTGACCAAAAAACACTGTAATCAGAAATAGTACCATTAGAAGTGAAGATGTAGGAAGGATATATGATATATATGATATATATTTGTACAAGTGACAGGAGCATAAGGAATAATTTTATTCACAGGTATACTTGAAAGGTTATATCGGTTTTATGTGCTCTGCTTGGCAGATTTTTCAGTTGTGAGCCAAAAACTGCTGATTACTTGCATCCCATTTGCCAAATACAAAAGCTTTATTAGTCATAACAGCACGGCTGTTCCAAACAGACAAAGTGATATAAATAATAATAAAAAAAAGAGAAGAAAAAGACTTGCTCCTTCTTCAGGGTTACTTGTCTGTGGGCAGTTAAGTATGACTTAGTGTGGCTTCATTTCTAATGCACACTACAAGTAAAATGACTACAGCGTGGATTCATGCTTTGATTTGTTGTCTTGCAAACAGAAGAATACTGATTTTAAGAGGCCATTCATTATGGCATTTGTACAAAAAGAAAAATGGTTAATCTATCTCATAGTTATACATACACATTCTGAATATGTTGCAGGAAAGCACATAAGGATAACAATTTGGTAAAAATATTTCTGCATATATTTTCCTCTTTCCAATGTAGAAACTGTATTCTAAAACATTAGACAACTTTTTAAATGATAAATACCAGCAAACCAAATCCTCCGCAATCTTTTTGAGTACTTTTAAAATTAATTATAAATACTTGCAATATTAAAGCACGGATAAAATGCTTCACCTCTTACTGAATTTTTATGCATTATTCACCCTTTTATTCTAAGTACTGGCTTCTTCTTAGCTTGGGTATAACAAGCCAAGCGCTGCCCTCAACAATGCAGTCACAGTTCACGCTCTTAAATCAGCTGGAGCTCCACATTCACTGGGGGTAACATTCATCCTTTTGTGCCTTCTTTTTACTTACAGACAAAAGATACGATGGCTTTCCACAGCTCAAAATGAATGAAATGTGAAGCCAACCTCAGAACCTACAGGAGTTCGTCTAAAATAGAAAATGTTATTCTTCTTCTGAACACAAAACTAAAGACAAAGTTCCAGAATTTTGCACTAGATGCAACACGCGTGGGCTACTGGTCACAGATGAAGCCATACGCTGCTACCATGATTAGAAAAATAATGAAGTTTTGAGTATTCACTTTAAAGGAGCTTTGAGGTCCCAGTTATTTTCCAGTAAACCACAAAAAACCCCACATTTAAATCCACGGGCAACTTCTCCTAGCACATTTTCAGAACTGGAATATATCATGTGAGAAGAAACATGTACATCTTTTCTCTCATGATTAATAACAATTTAAAACATATGGGTACAGAATCCTTCTGTAGAAACTTACACATAGAATTAATCCAAAGCATCCAGGAAATGTTGTGACTTAAAAATTTAACCAATACTACCACTGCAAGCCTACAATGCATGGAACATGTGCTGGAAGTTTACTATACAATAAGAATTACCATCTATACATTTTCTTAATTTGGAATTACCGTACTCTAATTTTGCTACTGGAAATCAGAGAAAGGTATTTTGTTTGTTTAAACACTCAGTATTTCAGTATTTACTGAATTATAGCTCAAGATATGATCTTTAAATATGTGGCTGTTTCATCACACTCTGCCATGTAGACTGCTGTGCTATTCAATGCAGTTATTCATAAATGACTATATAACCTAATGTATTTTGTTCAATTAGTCCCCATAAGTGTTTTTTATTGACAAAACATAATTTAGTTTTATTAAATGTGACTGGAACATTGCTTCTGCCAAGTGAGTATTAATGTCTCACTTTTTTTGTTTTTTTAAAAAACAGATGGAAAATTTTAAGAATTAAGGAACAGCTTGAATGTCACTTACATGAAAATTGTACAAGTATGACATTATTGTCACTTTTGTTGCTTGCAGTAATTTCAAAAATTATCTAAGTTACTTATCACCATAAAAACCTGGCACTAGTGAAAGAGAAAATGTGTTACGCTACAGCTAAAACAAAAAAATTACATGATTTTATTCAAGTAGGCTCTTCCAATGTAGCATGTAAATTACCATTGTTCCACCTTCAAAATACAAGGCTGTTAAAAATATATCTTAATCGCAGCTGCATTATCCTCACAACAGAACTAAAGTTACATACACTTCTTGATTTTCATATTGTATGGCAACTTCCACTGAGAGGAACTTCTGAAACATCCCCACCTCACCAGGAGAGAAAAAGACAGACTGTGTAAAGAAAGATTATGTCCTTGCCTCTCCACAATTCCTCAACAAGATTAAATTAACAAACCTCTCTTTCTTCATCATGACTTACGCATCAGTATTTTCTCATGCAAAAAGGATGGTACAACTGTTCAACTCCTAGCACCTACCAAAATCTCCATGAAAGACATAATTTATATTTTCTGTAAATCTTACCATTATAATCCTATTGGGGTGTAATTGCTGTGGCTAATATTCTTACCCTGTTATGAAAATGCTCAACATAAACGTGGCACTGAGTTGTTAAGATAATACATGATCATGCTGTGAGAGGGTAATACCTATACAATAGCCCTTGCCAATACCATAAATCTCTTTATTAGACAACAACCTATTACAGGAGATCTACTTAACTGTTTCCCTACTTAGAGGGCCATTTGGTGTTACAATAACAAGCTGACTTTTCACATTAGAAAGGATTAGCCAGTATAAATAATAAATTGACACAGAGTTACAACTCTTTTAGATATGGTAAATCTTTCCTGGTGTTTAAAAAGAGAATACAAACTAAACCCCTAAGACCACCTTAGGCTGAATGTATACTAAGTTTAAAGTTCTGTTCATTTCAACTAACAAAAAAACTTTAAAAAAAATAAAAATCAATTCTTTGACCAATTTACACCACAGATTTATTACAGGAGAGCAAATTACAGAAAGCTGCTTCTGTTTTATGGAATGTGCATACATTCTGCTTTACTTCCTAACAATATCATAGCAAATAAAATTTAAATTTACTGAAATATTTTAAAGTAAAATGATTGCCACGATTTTTCCAGAGATAAATAGTACAGAATTAATTAAAGTACCATCTATTATGCTTCTTGCTCAGCAAGTGAAACTGTATTATATATGAATTATTTTCTTCTCTGAAGTCTTAACTTTTTGAAGGATCACACACTTTCATCATCCAGATAACTACAATACAAATTATAAAGCCTGCAATACACCAGATAATTTCTTTCATTGTGCTTAATTAAGGAAATATCACTACCTAAAATACAAATATCTGATTCGTCAAGCTGGTTTTCAAATTACAATTTATAAATAAACTTAGGTTAAGACATCCCTTGCTCTTTGTTGTCAGCATTTATTAAAGCTTAAGACAGAAATCCTTACAACTGTTTGCCTGCTTTAGTCCCCGACTGTATAAATTCATCAATCTGGATGAAACTCATTCACCTCTTTATATTTGAAATAGAGAAAAAGCAAAACTAAGAATTAACATTTCATAGGCAGTCACCTTGATTATGATCCATAACACTGCTTGCGTAAATAGAAAATACTTACCTACTGCTTTTTGGCTACCACACTACTCTGCACGAGATGTGTTGAAGACCTGAAAGTACTCTGCTGTCTCTCTCATGCTGACATGACATTTTTAGAATCTGAGAAGACAGTTAATGCAATAAAAATCTGCTTCTTGTCATACAGAATACCAGAGCTGTCCTCTTGCACCTCGACCGGCAAGAATTGTTTTCTTCATCTGCTTTTTAAACTTCTGATTAAAAGGCACTTCTTTGAAATATGAATTATTTTTTCTTAAGTTGGCTTGTGTTTATTGATGTTTTAAAACCTTTGCCCACTGTGATTTGCTGTTACTGATGGACAGCCTTTTTTAAAAGCTGTCTTGCAGAGCCTTTCTGCTCTGCATAACAGAGAAGGCACTGTCAAATGAAATTGTACTTACTGGAAACAATTCAGCCCTGAATGCCTTGATTACTCTGATTATCTCATATACAAGCTCCCTCTGCAGGTAATAATAAGAATGAGCAAAAATATGTGAAAAATGTGGGCAACAGCCGGCATAGGAAACCAATAATCAGTCATCATTTTAAAGAAACTCCCCCAGAAATCCTTCTCCGATGTTATCCAGCATAAGGAGGTAACACAGAAAACATTCTCATCTTTTTTTCCCAGCTCTGTCTCTCTTCTTGTCTTGTCGGAAAAGTGAAAACATTCAGCTTTAGTCTTTCCTATATCAAGCCACACAAATTTCTTTTTCCAAAGTCATCTAAATGCTTTCAGTGCAAAAAAAAAATAAAAAAGAGAAGAAAAAGAAAAAAGAATAAAAAATTGCTCTGCTTATCCAGAACTAAATAAAAATGAAAGACCACCCAAAAGACTAAAACAAGTTCATCCTATCTGATGCATTTGTCTAACTGAAAACCAACCAAATAGCAGCATCCCTTCATTCTATGTACTGCAAGGAGGAAAAACATAATATCAGTTTTGGATACAATAACACATGCACTCCATCAAGGTTTAAAATGCAATTGAATTGAATGGTAAGTTTTCTTGAAAATTAAATTATATACATTAAAAAAAAATCCCTATCAATTTAAAGCAAATCATGAAATAACAATGTAGTTCTCATCCAACTGGATGTACACCGCTTTTCTCTCAGAAGACATTATTCTTACCTTAAAATATCTCAAGTTTGTTTGCTGTGATAGCATGATCTTTCTAGATAAAAATCCCTTCTATGCATATGGGACAAAGCTTCAGTGAATGAAGCTATAAATATTAAGTACATCATAATTAAGCCTTCATCCTATCTAACCTTTAGCACACACTCAAAAAACTGGAAAGCCATCAAGCAACATTAATTCCTCTTCTCACACATCGAGAATGAATGTATGCCTGTGGTTTTGTTTCTCTCATAGTGCAAAATCTCACTTTCTGCAAGTAGTGCCCTTAAACTCATGAAGAACATTCATAAAATAAATGTATATGCATTGGGCATAAAGTCACATATGCCCAATGTCAACCTGAATTTTCACTGGGAAAATAAACTCCAAAATACAACTCTTCAAGGTTTCAATATCAGATTTTTTTTAAAAAAAAAAAAAAAAAAAAAAAAGAAATAAATCATGGAGAGGGAAAACCAAAAAAAAATCTCCAGATATTTCTGTATGGATACAGCCATTACATAGGATAAATATAAGACAAATTTTGGGTGTTCACTTCTAGATAATGAGACTGCTGCAAATAGAACTCTTCTTTGCTGATGGAATATCGTGAACAGTTGGATCATCAATCAGATACTATGAGATACTATTATACACCTGCTCAAATGAGGAAATAAAGAAAGAAGAGAGAGAAGAAGAAAAAAAAAAAAAGCCAACAACTTTTTGGAGAGATAATGCTCTGTTCAAGCACGGGTAAGATTACTGCCTGAAGGGCAAAAGGATTTCTTCTCAATTTCAAATTATGTCAGCCTGCACCTCCCCTCTCTCTTCAAAACAACTCCCAGCCTCAACCCGTTTTCCTGGCAGAGAAACTCAGGCAGGAATACACCACTGCTGAGGCACTTTCTCTCCTTTAAGCACTTTATACTGATTTACACAAGAATCAGCCTCAACAATTGCCAGTCTGCGTTTAAGAAATACTTATTAGACTGAAGTAAATAAAAGCTGCTGGAGACACTGCCAACAAAATAGTTATGAATTGGTCTTCTGTAGAACACTCATTTTGTTTAAAATGAAGATGCAATCATTATTCATTCTGGGAAAGCAGGTTTTTCCAAATTGGTCACTTCACATAGAAAAGGTCTAAAAAATAGTGTAATAGTCTAATAAAAGGATGCCTGGATCAGATGAAAAGCATTCTGCCTACCATCAACACAGGCATCGGGAATTTGCCAGAGAAATGCAGAGTCAACAGCAGAACTTGTTCTCAGAAATATTTTCTTAAAATGTCAGTTTATTTAGAAGCAGCGCTGCCTACTGTGAGGGAATTGTTTCTGAACACTGCTCACCCCAGCATAGACTGCAATGCTGTAAAAAATTACAAATATGATGCTGTAAGAGAATATATAGAAAAGTGAATTAAAGTCTCCTTCTGGCATGTGATCGCTCTCCACCACTGCAGCACTGATTACACAGTCAGGCTCTTTCTCCACGCACACCCGAGCCCATCAACAGCAGAGCAAGTCTGATAGTCAGGAACAAGGTCGGTCATCCCCTCCCCAGCTGCCAGAAACAACTTTTAACAGTAATCGGTGTTATTATTCTGTCATCTGGATTCAGAGCAGTAATCGGTGTGAGGTGTCGACTGATGGGAAAACACCAACAGAGGGCACAAAGGAAAGCAGCAGCCCAACCTAACCGAGAGATTGGGGATCGTATCACATCCACAGGCAACTGGATAAACAGAAGTACTCTAATTTTTAAAGCATAATTCTCCAGTGATAAATCGTTTTGCTGCTACTTTGCTGATATTATCCATTTTTCCAACGGTTGCAGACACAATTGTAACTGTCCATGAAGGAGCTGCACCTCTGTAGCAGCAGTGCACACCCAGTGCTCGGCTGCTCCCACGCTGTCCCCACCACAGGGAGCAGCAGAGAAGCCCAAGAAATGGGAAAATTCCCTTCTTTACCCTAAAATGTATAAACACTCCCACACCTATCTATGAATCAAGACATCCCTCATACAATTTGTATGGTATCAGAACTCGGGATCTTAAATAGCGCTCTCCATCCATGTTATTTCATTCCAGCTTTTGTAGCCCATCGCAATCAAGTAACACATCATTAACATATAAACATAGTAAAAAAAACACTCATCTGTGTTACATTTTAGAAAAAGTGCTCCCCCTTTTCCTTATATTGCCTGTTTTGCAAAAGGAAGTATCTTTCTTGGGTGATAAACACATTGTAAAATGAAAAAAGAAAAAAAGTAAAGAAAAAACTTATGTTTTCAGAGTTATGTAGTACACCAAGGAACAAAACAGGCAGACCGAGACTCTACCACATTGTAAGAGGAAATGGCATAAAATAAATCTCTTATGACAAAAAAGCCCTGCATTACATTAAAAGGAAAATATTCCTAATACTGCATTTACGTAAGAAACACAAGTAGCTTCTTATTAGCTCTAACAAGATTTTCTCTGAAGCTAGCTACTCTCACTACTGAAACACAATCATTGATACTTAAATCTTTTTGTGTAAATGTTAGTGTTTATAATGTGCTCCTAAGAGATTAAGATTAGAAAAAAAAAATAACCACACAACCAAGACAGGCCCTATTTTTCTCAGCCCATGATCACTTGTCAAGCCATGATTAATGCTGTGCTCTGTAGAGGGAGACATTACATCTAGGCTACAACAGACCTAAATTTTACCCTAAGGCAGAAGTCTGATTTAAACATCTCTATTCAAAGTGACATTTGTCCTCTCTTTTCAACCAGTTTCCTCTGAAATTCCAGTAAACTGACTTTGTGACCTACAAATGGTCCATTGATTCTAACTTGTCGTGTTGCCTGTCCTTGTAGCAAAGTTAGTTTTGGTGACTGAATGAAGCAAGATGCTATGCATTCAAGAAAAATATAGGAGCAGAGTCCATTAGGTGCTCTATTAAATGCTCTGTTAGATAACAGCAACTAGAGTTCATGGCTATAAGGATTCCAGCTTACACAGAAGAGCTAAAGATGAATACTGAGGTCAACATTAAAAATCGGAAAATATCTTTATATTAAGAAGCAACAATGGCCTTCATATTCTGAGGTGATGAGCAAAGAATTTTTTTTTTTGTATTACAGACAAGAACATGGGCATAGTCGGAGCCACCCTGAAAAGTAATTACATTTTATCTCTTACCTTTCACTCTGAAATGTCTGCTACGGTATTTACATTTGTCTGTTACGAAAACAACTGAAAAAACTAGCTGTTATCACTTATCTCAAGTAAATACTATTTCTCCAGTGAATGGTATTATTCCATCTATTTTATAAAGTTATTGTTAGATCCTCTGATTTATCTGCAACTGCTATTGTAGGAATAAAAATAAGACATGCTTATACCTTATAAAGAAATAGACAAATAGCAGACCTGGACATGTAGAATAGTCAATATCCTTCTTACTGAACATGAAAAATGACAACATTTGATAATATTAAACAATTTAGACAGTGCTGGCAAGTTCCTACTAGTCAAGGTAATCTTATTTCTGGTGCTTTTCAGAGTAAATTGATTTTTTTTCTTCCTCTTAGCTGCTCTGATAATTGAACAAACGTATACAAGTGTGATGGGATTTTACTTAGCAGACAACACACAAAACATTCCCCAAACATGGAGTATCTTACTCATAAAAACCGGATTTTTAATGCAATTAAGCAAACTGTATTTAAGCTTGCTTTGTGCCAGAGTAACAATCAACAGCATTTTGCTAGAGACTGCACTCTACCTGCAGGTGTTGAGCATTGTGCTTGCTTCAGCCAGGCTGCAATGCTTTTTACTATCCCACATTTCTAAATAATTTGTGTAAATGGCAAGCTAGAGTTGGCTGAATCATTAGAGTACCTCATGAAAATCAGAAAGAAAGAATTCATGACATATGTATATTACATATTCTTTTAAAACCCATAAAATGCTCCATTTAATGCAACAATCCATAACCTGGAGATGATTCTGAATTTGAAGACTTTTTTCCTTCCTCCTTTTGGAATCAATTTCTAGTTAACTATCAGTTTGCATCTAGAGAATGCTGTCAGATTGCAGCACTCGCTAAGCAAGTGTATTTCTATAACTAAATTGCTGATATTAACCGACTCAGTCTTCCCAGTCCATGCTGTAGAAACACATCTCGTATATTACAGGCTGAAAGAAACATGAACTCCTAGGAAATTACCTATTGAAGAGGGCTTTAAGCCTGTCATCTTTCACCTTTTAAGTGAAGAATGTTAAAAGGAATCACATTTGCTAAATAAAGACTAGAAGTATTTTCCACACCAGGTATATATTCAAATTAAATCACAAGCTACCAATATTCCAGAGCCACCTGCTACTTTTATTTTAAAAACTGTTTGGAACAAAATGCAGCTATCTTTGAAAACTATTTAAATATTAAATACAATTATTAAGAATATTGAGAATGGCCTTAAAATAGGTTGTTGTTTTTCCAGTTTTCTTGACATACAATTACAACTTTTTAAATTTTTTACTTGTTTCAAACTCAGCGTGTTTTTAAAAATAACAGACAGCTTTTAAGTTTAAAAACTGCACATAAATACTTAAAGAGGCGAATTTCTTGAAATTTCAAATTGCTTTTGTATGTAACAAACATCAATCTTAAAAAATGCTTTGAAATAGTCTGTTTAACATGACATCTCCAAGTAACATGACTGACTGCAAATTTCACTAGCCTGTGCTCAACTGTCTTGGTTCATAACAGACTGTTTGTCTACCTGTGCATGGGTATGATTTCCATTACACACCACACACAGTTTAACTTCTTCACTGGCAGCTGACGAGGTAAAAATCACTATTTGTTACTTCCAGTTCCTGTATCATCAGTCACCCACAGATATTCCTAAGTGGAAATGCAGAGGAATCACAGAGCATTTGCTGACATAAAGTGTTTATTGGTAGGTTATTTGCCATTAATATTAGGCGTGGCCAAATCCCCAGCAGGAGCCATACTACAAGGTAACAGTATTTTCTTACAGGTATGTCAATATTTTGGGTGGACAGAGGACGAGCAAGGGCTTGGAAATACATAAACTTTTAATCCAAATTTCAGTAAAAACTTATGATTGTGTTTCTGTGCTCTCTAGGTATCGAACAATTCTTTCTACCGTATGGTTATTATGATTTACATTAATTTATGACACATTATCTAGAAATGTTTTTTCAAATAAAACTTTGATAAATATTTTACCTAATTGGAGGCTTCTCTCTCCAAAACCCTTAAGTGAAAATTATGGACTTTTAAAATAAGGTGTAATTCAAAACTGTAGCAAATTTTCTTCATCACAACTAGATTCATTTAAAAAATATCTATTCAGCAAAATGTCATGTCTACATATCACATTTCCAGAATAAAACCAACCATATTATTACATACTATTAACCATAAAGACTACAAACTCCTAACACTATACTACCTTGCTTATTTAAATTTTAATAAGGTGCTTCCTTACAAGAGACTAGGATTCCTGAGAAACCCCCTTTCCTGACTTTACGCATTAAAAGTGGTAAGAGATAAATAAAACATTGAGAAAGCTTCTGAAGTGATCAAATAAGAACTAAGCACACTTTGGTTTTTTTAAAGCTTTCCTCTTGCTCATTTTAAGAAGGGAAACACCCAGAAGCCTGGTGTTAATGTCTCTGCTGATTGTGAAAATTGCAGCAATAAAAACTCCAACTGCTTGTTTTAAATTAAGACTTGCAAGACTACATGTGAGATCTGTATCTTTACATTAGTTTTTATAACATTTGGAAGTTTGGTTGCCTGCTTTGATGTTGGTCTAATAATGAGCAGGGGAGCCAAAAGCCAGAAAAAAAAAATGTTTACTGGAAATTCTCAAGTCAAAACCTGAAGTAATTGGTTTGTTCTACCCCACATGATTCAACATCCTGATTCCCCCAACTACCAGCTCCCTGAGCTATCTGAACGTCTATGCTTTTTTACTGTTGCCAACACATAGTAACCTATAGTGATTGAAAATGGCAGCTGAAGTGCTGCTGCAGCACATTAATTTTTCTCTAAGTGGTCCAATTCTGTCACCTGAATGTTGAAAAAGCTTCTTTTTACTAGTTTTTCACCTTTAGAGATTTGTCGAATTTGGGGTGGCCGTCACACAAACCAAAGTGCAACATTTCCAAGACAATTTTTAGATTATTCCTAATAGCTGAAAGGATAATGTGCTTTCTTTATAGCCCTCTGCATTCAAAGCAGACTAGTTAACAGCAACTTAAGTGTGATAATGGCAATTACATCAAGATGTTCCTTTTACACCACCAAAAGGTACTACTTCAGACAGCTGAAGACACTAGGTAAATAAACTGCTGGAAATTACCTGAAAGTAATGATGTAATTTTAAGACCACTAAATACATATATTTACAAAATGCCCAAATAGCTGTGTCCATCTAAGAATAACAGAGATCTATATAAATTACTTGATCAACTGCAGTGTTTTTCACCAAGACATACCATGTTCCTTCCTTACATGAAAGGAAATTGAAGCCTGAAATTGAATATCCTACTCTAAAGGCACATCACTTTTGTGGCAGTAAATGAAACACTCGCCAAATGGTGAACCAGAAGGAAAAAAACCCAAAAAACAACAAGCAAACAACCCCCCCCCCCAAACAACAGACCAAATGCTACATATCAATGACTTCAACCAACTTTTTAAAAACACTGAATATGTGTTTTAGTATCTGTATCATACAAATAAAAGAAAGAAAGCAAATAGGAAAGAAGCAATAGGCAAGGAAAATTTAGGAAGTTCTTTTTTTGCCAGAGATATAAACCAGAATACAGTTTCCAAGTAACATCTGGTCCCTGGAAAAGGTCCCAAGTTATTGATGGATAACTGGATTTTGCTTGGCTTTTCGGTTGCTGGATTATGAATATTGATTTGCAAAGGTAATAAAAGGGTAGGCCAGGCCACATCCCCTTTCAAACTCAAGAAAATAGTAAGTAAAGAATAAAAAACTATGAACATGTAGTCTCGTAAAAGAACTTGCAATGTGATAAATGTTCTACACAGCCACCAAAACAGCACTCCTGCCATAGCTGGTTTCAAATTATTTATTATAGGGTAATACTAACCACAAATTAGGTTATCTTAGTAAACACAGTATCACTGATTAAATGAGATTACGAGAATTACTCATTTTCACTTTTTCTACAATGAAAGGGAAATGGAAGCATATGGCCGGTGGTGATCAAAACTTCTTTTAAAACTCTCCATAAAAATATCTATTATTCCAGCCTACCCACCCATTAAGGAAGGAAGCATATTTGTTTCAAAGGCCTGGAACTGAGAGGTCTTTTACAACAAGATTTCATTTGTTTTCTGAAGTAATTAGAAGGTCTTCCCCATTCATCCATCCCTCCACACAGTAAGTGTAGGCCATACCCAGAGCATGAGCGCGGGAGAAAGGGCTTTCTAAATCCCCCTCCCAGAGAGGAGGAATCAGAAACCACGCCACAGTGCCTGTCATAAAAGGTCACTTTTTTTGCTCGGAACAAACCATTAATCAATAGAGTGTAATTGTCCGAGTGCTCGCAAGGGCTTTGCAGCGGAGGGACTTTGTTTTTCACTCGCATAATTGCAAAACAGCGAAAGTTCAGAAACATAACCCAAATCCACCTCCCCATTTTACCCCTTTACAATTCCCACTGCCCTTTGGGCCTCTTCTTGGAAGCAAATGGAAGACAAGCTGAAGTTTTCTCAATTGAGCCGGAGCTAAGAAACCTTTGATATGCTAATACTCTCCTTCAAACGGTAAGAATTCACACTTGCATTAATTCAAACAATTTCTGCAGAATGATGCGAAATGGCACCTCTTTTCGTGGCAAGCAACAAAAGAAGGGAGCCGGGGCGTCTGAGGAAGCCAAACAGCAGAACATTTGTTCCGCAGGATTCCTTCCGTCGCGCACAGGGGCATTTCTGGGCAAAGAAAACACACCTGAGCACCAGCAGAGCCCTTTACTTTCTGACAAACCGCGCTCAAATCCCAGCAGGGCCGGCGCAGACTAACAACAAGATGTTATTTTTAGAGCCAGACACAGCAACGGTGCCTCATGACACACTGTTTTCTGTCTCCAGATGGCCCCAGATTTCTACATGTGAAAATAAATCGGAATAAAAAAAAATTAAAAAAAAAAAAAGGAGGAAAAAAAAAAAAGTTGTTCTCACCCCACAGCCGACAAAGGGTAATTTATTCTTCTTCCCACAGCCACCCCCCACCTCGCCCGGGCTGGGAGCCGGGCGCTCGGCAGAGTTACACAAATAACCCCGCAACAGGTCATTATTTAGCGAACGGATGCAACTTTGCGCGCTGCGCGGGGCGCGCCGCGGAGCACCGGGCCTGCTCGATTTGCTGTGGGGCTATGTTGCGTGCGCCCCGGCCCTCGCAACACCCCGGCGGTGGTGCTGCCTGGGACTGCCAGCGCGGTTGGGCGCCAGCGCGGCGGGGCTGCCAGCGGGGCGGTCGGGCTGTGGGAACTCCTGGCTGCCGCTGGGCCCCGCGCGGGGCGCGCCAGCGTATCGCGGCCGTTCCGCGCGGGGTCGGTACGCGGCAGTGCGGACAGCGGAGCCACCACGCTGCCCGCCGCCCGCTGGATCACCGCGGGGCGGCACATCCGCTGGCCGTCGGCGGCCCCCTGGCGGAAAGCCTAAAGTAAGCTGCATCCTGCCGCGGCATCTTCAGGGAACAGTCCCAAGAATTCAGGGAGTCATGCCCCCGGCACGCCCTGCAGCGCGGGCTCCGCTTACCTATGTCTTGGAGAGCCGACGCTTCCGGGGTCTGAGTCCCCGGCGGGACCCGCGGTCCGGGTCAGCCCGCCGAGAGCGGGGCTGCTGTGAGGTA